>CM046307.1:45715116-45757294 GCA_025267735.1 Mactra quadrangularis
TCATACAAATGGTTAATTTCCTCTTTCCCATTAACATCTTGTGTAATTCTTGACAACATCCTGAAATTTATTATGAAATATTTATTTTTTGTTATAATCAATGTAATAAAAAAACAAAGCTTTTAAAGCAATAGTGATATTTATAAGACACATGTTTTGTATTATATGTACGTCATAGAACATGGTATGGTTACTTTGTTTTAAGTAGAATTTCCATTGTCATTATCTGACAAGATATGTGCTCCGTACTGGTTAAAAACTTGGGTCTAGAGATCTTTTGAGCCGCCCGGCTAGCTCAGTTGGTAGCACCCAAGTCCACTGATCCAGGTTCGTTTGTTTGATTTCGGGGTGGGGCATATTTTCGTGCAGTTAGGTCATGAAATTATTTTTATGGCCATTCTCTCTCCTACCAATAATTTTTAATTATGTACGGCAGTTGTCAGTCACTGACCAAGGAATGTGCTTGTAAGTTGGTTAACAGCTAAATCTAGAGTTCTAGCCTTTCCAGGAGGATTAAGTCGGTTTACTGACCGGCTTTATATGACCTATACAATGTGTTGCCACGGCAACCAACAAACAAACAAAAACTTTAATGCAAAATTTACAAAGGGGAATAATCCATTAAAGGCAGGTAGATTTGCAGTTACTGTCTAACTCTGTTCATAACATGGTGTGGTATTATTGTATGAAGTTTCATAAAAATGTGACCATAAATGGCCGAAATATATTGTAAAGAAACATTTTAACAACACCCATGGATGCCAGCCCAACTGCCCATCCACCTGACCACCCACATGGTTTTGACCAAATCATATGCTGAATTTTCTAGTCGAAAAATCATGCTAATAACCAGTCTTGATGAACCTTGAACCAGTTATCCCTTCAGGTACTAGATTCAAAATCTTACATCTAGCCTACTGTATTCATGTAACATCAACACTTATATGTAATGAAATGTATAAAGATATTGTATCTATTTTTAGTGTACCAGCTCCAGATGTTGATTTGGCGGGGAATGTTATAGACACTGAAGACTCGTTTGAATATGAAGATGATTTTGATGAAGTTATCAAGGTGATTGTAACTACGGAGGGACATTTAGACGTATTACAAATTCCTGACGGATTATTGGAGGAGGTTAAAGATAATATTGTTGTAAAGAAAGAAGTTACTGCCTTCCATAAGAATATGAATGAAATAGTAGCTAGGATAAATCATTCTCTCTTATCAATATTCATTAGAAAAATGATTTTGAAGATGAAAACCTTTATGAAACTCATAATAGACAGTGATGAACCTATTACAGCTGGAATTCCAGAGAAAAAAATGAATGAATTTCAAAAGCAAGTGTTCAAGTATAGTACCAGTCCTGAGTACAAACTTAATTGTATGTTATTATATGAACGAGAGGATGGTATGACTGATGAACACTTAATTATCTGTTACAAAATTCTTGAATATATCAAGTTATTTTTTTTAAAACAGAAGGTAGACCTGATTATTAAAGAGTCATCTTCAAAAGCACCTCAGAGATTAATTACTGATTCATCAAAGGCCAGAATTCGCTATGTTGCTGGTTATTGTATTGCAAAATTAAGAAAAAAATATCAAAGACGCCAAAAATCAACCATGTTTTCGAAAACTAAAGATGGTCAAATATCCTACACTGATTCTAAACACTTTTGTTATATATTAAACTTACTAAAAGAAAATGAACATTATTTAATTAAAAATTCCTCAGAGCCTGATTCTTTAATTGATACTGAACAAAAGCAAGGTATAAAACGAGGTCTTACCAATGTTACTGACTGTTTTTACAATTTTTTCTTAGATTTAACTAGTGAATGTTTAGACCTGATGGGAAATGAAAATTTTGTAAAATTTGGTAAAGATTTGTTTAGTCATTCTTCTGAAATGATTAACAGTAATGATACCATTGTTAATTCCTTTGTTAAAATTGTTAAAACAAGACTGTCTGAAGAAAATCTTAAGCAGTTTGATGAGAATGAAGACATAAATATACCATCAATTTTGTCAAATATTAGATTAATATTTAAGGAGCTTACAGATACATATTTAAGTATACTCCTTGCACAATTTCGTAGAGATATTAAATCTTCATTTAAAATTGAAAAAAAAATGGCGCATAGAAAACAAATTAAAGTTCCAACTGCAAAGCGTCTCAGAACCGAAATAAGTTCAACTATTACAAGTAGTACAGAAGTCTATCCATCAACATCTGCAGATATTAATCAAGTTTTTAGTTCTTCAATTCCACACCCAGTACCTTCTGGGAGTGCTGATATTGACTCAGAAAAATGTCAAAATTGTTTCATTGATCTAAATGACCAATGGGTGCAATGTGATTCTTGTGATTTGTGGTTTCATCGTAAATGTGCAGGATTGAAAAACACAAAACTATGGAGAAAATATAGCAAATCAAATGCAAAATGGTTTTGCACGGTGTGCTCACAAAAAACCGATAAGTAATTGTCTTTAGCTTGACTAATGCTTCAAACTAGTTCCTTTATTACTATATTTTCCCATAGTTTTGATTTCATTCCTTTATTTTCAAAAGTGTCCTTTATTTCTATATTAACACTATATTTTGTCCATCAATCCTAAACAAGTCATGTAATGTTAAAATCACATTAAAGCCAGATTTAAAAAACTTAAACACAAAAAAAATGGAAATAATCCATAATTTAGCCAGGTAGAGTTGTGGTTACTTTCTAATTTTGTTTATCAGATGGTATGTTATTAATGTATGAAGTTTCATGAAGATCTGACAATAAATGGTAGAAATATATGGTTAAGAAAACTTAAATTTAATTGTTAACAGCACTGGATGCCCAACCGCCCGTCTGTGTTTTGCTTAACTATAAGCCTAACTTATTGAAAAATCTAGCCAAAATTCAAATCATATTTATTTGCACATGTAGAGTATGTTTCATTGCATTTTATTCATAGGTTCAATACTAGCTGTGTCTGGATGTATTTTTTTTCTATGTACGTTCAAAGTAAATACATAGATATATTAATAAATTTTACGTCTTCATTCTCATCAAACTGCTGTATATAGTATGTTTGTTATGCTATTATCATTCCAATAGCACCTTAGTCATATTTCTTTTTTTGGTGATATCCTTTATAAATGAAAATATGTCCTAGCTAGATAAATGTATTGCATTTTTTTACAGTAGTTATATTTTATGTTATACTGTATTTTGAATCATTTAAGTGCTACGTGTGTAACAGGCGGATCCAAGGGGGACTGATCTGGTGTACGCCCCCCTCTAAAATTGCCCAAGCCCAAGTTTTTTTCATTATAAGATACAATACTAATAGAAAAATATATAAGTTAAAAGTCAAAATTTTTCGCACACTACGCATGCAATAAATAAGAAGACTGGAACTACACTCATACAATGACATAACATACAATAATTCAAGGACAATTACCATTAAGTATTTGTAAGATTGTAACATGATCCAACGGCTGTAGAAAATATATAATTTATAACGAGATTTTTTATTGTATACCCTGGGAAAGGATAGTTGGGGTTCTGTAAATGTGTCTGAATCACTTAAAAATGAGTTTTAGGGGGTCTCAGCAACCCTGAACCCCTGTTCAAAACTTTGTCTAGGACCCATAGGGCCCTTGAACCCCGAGTCTGCGTGTTCATTTTTGGCCCCCCATTACTTGAATTTTCTGCCCCCATAACTGGAAATGGTGGATCCGCCTATATGTGTAATATTTTCATTTATTGAATAAACCCTATCTAACTATGCCTTAGGTGACCACTATTTAGGAGTTCTAATTTTCATGTGGAATTATTTGTAGAAATCTGAAAAAATATTTTCTGAGTAAATGATATTTAGAACTTCCATGGATGCAACATCTACAATGTTCAAATATTGAGAACAAAATTGGCAGGATTCACAAGTTTACTTAGAAAAATTGTTAAAATGATCTGGTTTGAAACCTTGCAACCTCTTACTCATAGAATTTTTATGTAGAATCATTTAGGGTTGATTTAGACTGCACTGATTATTTGAACATGGCATGCTTTTAGGGTCATTAATATACATGGTTGTATAAATCTATGAGAAAAAATTGAAGTCCTCTTTTAGTTACTTAGGTATCATTTGATACACTCAGATCGTCAGCTCAATCGTCAAACTATTTTAGAAGAGGGTCATTTTGTATAAGAACATAGTATCATGCTTAGTATAACTAAAATGCATTAACCCCATAGTTTGAATATCTTAATTTTATCATTTGAAGGTTCATGTAGTTTGGGCTATGTCACAATTTATTTTGCTAAAGTCATTTGAAATAATATGCTGGTAACTGAAACTTGTATCATGTACTAATTGTGCAGTCATTCAGCAATGATAGTCTAGGTAAAGGGATTTTAATTTTTTATAAATAGCGTTTCCTATAATTTTACTCGGTTTTTGTTAAAAGTTTCTATATTATTAATATAAATTTCCTATAAATAATGCTACATTTTCATAAGTTGTTGGTTGATAGCCTGTTGACTAAATGGACAAAATCTGCTTTATTTTCATTGTAATACTCATAAGTCATCATTCATGTTATATAGTTTGATGTTGACTACATTGTTAAAGTATACATTTCCTAATTGTATACACATTTACTACCAATTATGTAATGTACATGATAAATACTTACAAGACTGATACTTCATTGCAATTTGTCTATTTTTTTCATGGATGAGATTTTTAACATAATTATCAGTTGCAAAATTATTTTGCCAAAATCTGGCAATGAGGATTATTTATTACCTTGCTATCATGTGCAAATATGGCTATTCGAAATGAATCAGTAATTAATTGAAAAAATATCACCTGGTGAAATGTGTAGTACTTGTTATTAGACGATGATCTAGTATAATGCCAAATGAGCGTTTCCAGTAGAGACAATCAAATACAAAGTTTAGTAATTTAATATTACCTATTTTGGTAGTTTATTTTGTATTGACAATGAGACATAAGAGTTTTAATTAACCAACAATAATAAAGAATAAAACTTATTTATTGAACCATGATGTTTACATTTTTACTACATTTTTGTTACAATAAATCATAGAGATCCGTTTTGTATATTATTGGTCGGAGACATGTAAGTAGCATTTATTGGACAATATAAAGCCCATTTTCTGTGCTGTATGGGTACTGAAATTGTACGACAATTCATTTTATTTTTATATAATAGGTTTATTATGCATGATTTAATACTCTGTTATATGAAACAAAATCGCTTGAACCATGGCAACTTAATGTTATGTATATATTTTCAGAAGTCCATAATTGAAAACCCTTATATATAATCAATGATTGATCAAAAGGATTGTCGGATTATTTTCGATGATCAATTATGTTATATGTTATTATATGTTAATTATGTTATGTTATTTTTTTCAATTTAGGAACCCTATTATGTAGATCTATCATTATTAAATTTTATCAAGCCATGAACAATAATTCTTTAGGGTTTTATTTCTTACATGCTTGTCAGATCTTTTTGATTTTTAAAACAAATGTTTAGATGTATTTTTATTTTACACCATGCATTGTGTAGTGGTTATCCAATAGATATATTGATCATACAACCAAAAGTACAAACTATATACTAGTAGTTTCATGTACAATTTGTTGTCATGGTTACTAGTTATCAGGTACAAAATCATCCAATATGAATAAGAAGTTACTTTGGAATAATGGACTTTTGATAAAAGAATTAAATAAGATTTTCACAATTTTAAATTTTTATTGTTTTGAATGCCACAGCTAGACAATTTAGATAATTATGCTGTGGTAAATCTTAATGTCTTTCACAGTATTTTACTCAAATATTTTCCAGACAAATTATTACATGTGCTGAGTGGAGTTATCTGCTTTCATAGATTTTTTGTAACATAAACATCCCTGATTTTTTCAGGTGACATAACATGTGGTATCTATGGTGAAAATTTTTTCATGATATAATACATATATGTAGTATACAGTATGCCCTTTATGACTTTTTTGTTTCTTTGAAACTGGGATTATAACTGGTATTTGCCAAGAAAATGCTTCTTTGAAATTTCACTGATGTCACGATCTGTAACTGGCTGATACAGGCACTCAAAATTATCCGAACATTTAAAACCTAATTTCATGTGTTTGTACTTGTCTTCTATGTAACTTGTGTAGTTACAATCAGGACAGAAAGTATGACTCTAGGTAGAGTAAATTAGGAATAAAAATTGTGGATTGGCAAGTGAGTGTAATGTTTATAAAAATCACCTGGAAACATAACCTTTATGTCAATTTGTATTGTACTGATACAAAATTTCATGTGAATGTCTTTATTTTAACATGTGATACTTGTTATCCTGTGTGCCTAAATAAAGGCCATGACAGTGAAATTTGATGTAAATCTATGTGATTGCAAATCCCTGTTGTATAAAATCCCTGGTTTGAATCATTTGCATTCAATTATTGTAATATATTGTTTATAACTTGTCTTATAAATGAAAATATTGTCAGCAATAGCATGTCAGTTTTATGACATTATCTACCTTTATTAGCTAATATATAATGATAAAGTTACAAAATGTCTTTGTTTTCTGTATCTGATGTCATACAATTATAGCCAGTATGAACCCCAGACACCACCCTCTCCTGATTTTTCAAATAAAGTACTCCTCTGCTAGCTTTTATAGACATATTATTTATAGAGTATCAGTTTAACCTTACAACTCAAGAGGTCTTGTGTTAATGCTCTTCTTAGGTACAGTTTACTTCACTATTTATATTAAAATTATTATCGGATGAGCAATAAACCCAGGTCTGTAGGCAATTGATAGATTCAAACCTAGTGGTCCGATGGAGATACAGGATCAATCCCATCCTGTATGGTTAAACCTTCCTTGAAAATTTGACATTGATGTCAATATTCCATTAATATGGTATATGTAGAAGTTACCAGCCTTGTCCAAGGGTATGTAAGGGGTAGGTGATGGTTACAGACAGGGATTCAGGAATGGAAGGTTAGGTGCATTGGTCAATGTACATAAAATAACATAAATTTTGTTGACAAGGTGTTAAACCCAGCTAAAAAAAGATGAACCATATGCCAATCTTTCCTTCAGGCCTGATATGATATATGATTTCACAGTGTTCAAAATAATAGGCTTTTAGTGCATTCATTTAATGATTCAATGACAATAAAATATTGCCTTATAGTTACTTAATTGTAATTGATTTAATGATCTAAACTCACCAGTTAACACTCATTTTGGTAAATGGGCAACAAATGTTGTATAAAATGGTGTTTATAGTTTGTATTCTATAAAATTTATAAATAAACTCAATATGTTTGAAAGTTTAGCGGTATTTTTTCTTGTTTACAATATACTTTGTTCCGACGTTTCAGCTATTTATATATTAAACGTATAGAAAATCGGGAACCACTCACCTGTTTTACGTCATCCAATCAGATCGCTCGTTAGTACTGGAGTCTGGCAAGTAGTCACGTGACTCGTTTGATGATTTAAGATGGCTGCGCTGTAGCGACTTCGTCTCGGAAATTGAAAACGGACGATTATTACCCTCGAAAGACGGAGATAAGTCGGAATTGTTGAGGATTCTTGAATATAATAAGGTATTTTGTCGAATCAATCTATAATTTGGCCAGTATTTCGCGGAAAAGACGGTTTTTACAGGGGCAAGACGAGGGGACGGACCCGTGTCGTACTAACCATTTTCGGTACGTTTTACGTGAAACTAGCTTGAATATGGTAAAAAGTTGTTGATTTGTTGTAATAAACTTGGGCTTTTTGGATAGATAAATGTCTTCTGTATCGAATGTAGATGACCGGATAAGAATATTCAAAAGAATAACGGAATTATGCATGTTTCTGTGACACAAGGGTTAATTTTCATAATTTTGATGTTGGACCCCTTGTATATATAATAGGTATAAATGGTTATCGTTATGAATCCCTGTGGTTATTCACACCTACTTAATTTACACTATACAATATCAATTTACCGATCTCTCCAAACGAGTTACTATATAAAATCAATTTACTGATATAGTCATTTACCGAAGTCTCCAGATACCTTTCCAGTACACTTTTCTATCACTAACTTACCCTACCATGAGACCGACAACTCATGTATAGGGTATGACCTACCGCGACCAGACTCGAACCCGGGATCTCCCGATTCGAAGTCAGACATGCGAACCACTATGCCACAGCTTCCAATTAAAGACAGACATTCTAGACATACAGATTTGCAGTCGCAATTGATGAATTATAATTTAAATTTTATGGAATATGGAAACTCAAATTCAATAAGAAAAGGGCAATTTTGCAGAAATCCTGACATAGTTTACAGCTAAGAATCATTGGGATTCTTCTCAAATATTTGGTATCCTCAAATTCTTGGACACTGTTCTAGTCAAACCCTGCTTGTCCAAGTTAGGGAAGAATCTTATTAGCAATTTCCACAAGTGCACGACATAATTTTCCTTTTTATTGTAATTTATATATTTATTCAATATACAATAACTTGAATAAGAAGAAAAATTGTGAGAGTCACTTGTAGTAATTTCATTGATTGTTTATTAATAAAGGAAATCTAATAAAGAAGGTGAACTAAACATGATTTATAAAACAATAAGGGAAAGGGCCTATGAGTATGAGAGATGGAAACTGTTTAACCTGTCAAAGCTTCAAACAAAATTGAAACAAGATTTTTACAGATTGTAAATATCAAATACATTGTTTATATTATAGTATACCTAAAATCAATATCATGGACAAATATAAATAAAATATATTACAATTTACCTGACACAAATACTTTTAAAATCACAATTTAATTGATCAGCCTGTCATCAGCTGGGCCCGGGTACGAATTGACTTGGGGACGATAGAAAAATATATAAATCAATATGGTTTCAAAGCCCGTGAATGTGAAGGATAATTTGACACATTTAAAAAGAATTTATACCAAATATAAAAAACGTTGAGCATGACGTACCTTCTGTACTGACAGTGTTTTTATTTTGAACTGATGCAATGCTGCACGAATTCGCGAAACGGTGTCGATGTAAATATTAGTACCAACATAACGTCCGTATCAAAATCAAAGCACTCAAAGGGGTGAATTCTCTTTGCAAATCGGATCGGGATGACCTGCCCCTTACAACCATCGTTGATGGGTCAGACAAAGCACAATAATTGGCGGTGCCTATTAACGCATCTTCAGGTTATAACAATTCTTTTATTTCTCTTCACTTTTCATGAATATTTTCTAATGATGGTCAATTTGGTAAAAGTTCAGTACTAGCCTATGTAGTGAAGTGCACTAAAATTAAGCGTACGTTTAACCAAAAATCATGTCTGCAAATGTAGCCGAATGACTAAATATAAAGTATCCACTGTAATTCATATACTTATAAGGCCATTTGATTTAAGGCTTTATAGAATCTATATATTGAGAAATGCCATAGTCAAAATATTCTTATTAGGGGTCAAGGTTTGCCACCTACTGAAATTGATAGGCAAAATAGAGCTGGCTATGGTGGAAAATATTTGCCATCTTCAGGACCATTTTCAAATTTGATTTCAGATCTGTTTCAGAATGGTCGTCCGCTCCAGTTCTCGTTAGAAAACGAGATAAATCAGTACGTTGGTGTGTTGATTACAGAAATCTTAACACATACTTAACAAAGAAAGATGTATTTCCGCTACCATTGGTAGAAGAGTGACTTGACATTTTGGCTGGTAACAAATGGTTTTCTAAGGTGGATGCGAATTCTGCATATTGGCAAATCCCTATTTCAGAAACGGATCGCAAGAAAACAGCTGTGATCACTAAATATGGCTTGTATGAATTCATCCGCGTATGCCTTTTGGTTTATGCAACGCCACAGCAACCTATGCACGTGTCATGAATTTGGTTCTTATGTAACGTGTCCGCTGGGCGCGCGGCCGTCAAGCCGGCGCTCGCGTACGTGTTTTAAGTCGGTGCTCGTCTTAACACCGACTGACTAGGCGTCCGAGCTTGCTGTAGGGACGGAGACAGAAGCAATCCCAGGACACCGACTCGTGTTCTGGGCGTAACAACGATACTAAGTAGTAAGATTTTCCTCAAGCTATTTGCTTATATGATTAGAAACTAAATTAAAACGTATATAGTAATATGTACAAGAACAAAGCATAAAACAAAAACGCACTCCTGAGACAATACCTCAGAATGAAAACCAATAGAAACAACAAAAGTTATAGACACGATAGAATAAAACTACAGTATAAAACAATGTACAAACTTAATGTTCCAGACACAGTCTGGAGCAGAGACAAAAGCGTTTAACAAAACTATAACTCCGAACACAACCTCGGATTATAAAACGTGTGTTGAAACCAACAGACCCCGAGTCCTGGCAAGCCAATGTCTCAGGAACAACTCGGAACTAAAGCAAAACCAAAACTAAAACTAAAACTCCGAACACAGTCTCGGATTATAAAACGTATGTTGAAACCAACAGATCCCGAGTCCTGGCAAGCCAATGTCTCAGGAACAACTCGGAACTAAAGCAAAACCAAAACTAAAACTAAAACTCCGAACACAGTCTCGGATTATAAAACGTATGTTGAAACCAACAGATCCCGAGTCCGGACAAGCCAATGTCTCAGGAACAACTCGGAACTAAAGCAAAACCAAAACTAAAACTAAAACCTCGAACAAAACCTCAGGTTCTGAAACGTATGTTGAAACCACCAGATCCCGAGTCCGGACAAGCAATGTTCCAGACGCAACTCGGAACTGAAGCAAAACCAAAACTAAAAACTAAAACCTCGAACAAAACCTCGGGTTCTGAAACGTATGTTGAAACCAACAGATCCCGAGTCCGGACAAGCAATGTTCCAGACGCAACTCGGAACTGAAGCAAAACCAAAACTAAAAACTAAAACCTCGAACAAAACCTCGGGTTCTGAAACGTATGTTGAAACCAACAGATCCCGAGTCCGGACAAGCAATGTTCCAGACGCAACTCGGAACTGAAGCAAAACCAAAGCAGAAACCAGTCCCGATACACTATCTCGTGTCATGGACTATTGCTTGGAACCAACACGCCAATAGTCCAAACACTCCTTTGCCACTAGGACGACCCGGAGCAGAAACAAAACCTCGATCATTGGAGCTTCAACAGTCTATCTTCTAAGACAACCTCGGGAACGATAACAAGAGATACCCCAAGATCTAGCACGATTTACCCCGCAGGTTCTGCCACCAAAGTCGGCGTGCAAAGACGTGTCTCTACCTTAGAGATAACCTACAAATCGCAATGATGTTCAGTTGTCAGTACAGCAGAAAACTCATGCCCAGCTTACCAAGCATCGGCGACTATACCTCGGGCACGTTAACAAGGGAATACCCAGGAACCACGATTTACCCCGCAGGTTCTGCCATCAACGACGCGAGCAAGAAGGTGCTTCCACATCGAACAACGTACAAATCGCAATGATGTTCTGTTGTATGAACAGTGGAAGCACACATCTTGTTCCGGGCGTCTACAATTAAACAGTAGACCCGCGACTATCTTCCACTCCAACCATCACCACGAGCAGTCACCAACTTTCTGCTCCCAAATGAAGTCAACACGCATTTATATACTATTGGACGAGTCAATTTTACAGAACAGTCCATTTCCAACCCAGAAGGTAAAACAAGTTAATTTTCAAAAAGGGAGGTAATTTATATATCATCCTTAGCTGACGTTACACAATACTATACCTAGTTTTAAATTGATAAAACAAAGGTATGGATTTCCCTTAAAGTTCCAAATAAATAGTTAAAAAGGTTTAATACTATACAGTTTTAGATTATCAGAACGTATCACAATTCTAAACATGACCGACAGAGAAAGAAGAAAATTCACAAAAACATTCAATTTTTGTAAAGGGAGATAATTTGTCAAAACTATTCAACAAAGTAATTATTCAAAGGCGATCTTGCATACAAACAAAAATGCTCTCGACAAAGTCGCTGAACAAAACGACAATGCCGGTTCGTTTCACTTAGAGGGATAAATTGGGACATAGTTTTAGCCTTCTTAGACGATATTTTGGTATTGGGCTGCTCTTTCAAATCCCACCTGGAAAATCTGAAGCAAGTTTTTCAGAGATTCAGGGAGTATGGTCTCAAACTGAAACCTAAAAAGTGTGAGTTTTTCTAACAACACGTTGAATTTTTAGGGAAATTAGTTAGTAATAAGGGTCTGGAACTAAGTGATACTGCTATTTCGTCTGTAAAGGAATGGCCCATCCCAAGTTGTTCAAAGGATGTTGAGCGGTTTGTGGGGTTGGCAAGTTACCATAGGTCATTCATTAAAGATTTCGCAAAATTGGCAGCCCCTCTGTATCAAGTTACAAGCAAAAAGTCCTGTAAGTGATCTGAAGAGCAGGAATATGCATTTCAAGCTTTAAAATGCACTGGGTACATATCCAGTACTTGTACTTCCCACAAAGGATGATCTGTTTATTTTAGATACAGATTCCAGTGAATATGCTGTTGGTTGTGAACTTCTGCAGGTGCAGAATGGGGAAGAAAAGGCTGTTGCCTATGGTAGTTTCGCTCTGTCATCTGAGCAGAAATGGCATTGCACTACTAGAAAGGAACTTCTTTCAGTTGTGCGGTTCATTAGACAGTTCAATCACTATCTTTTAGGTCGTCAGTTTGTGGTACGCACTGATCACGCTAGTTTAATTTGGCTATTGAATTTTAAAGATCCACAGGGCAACTGGCCAGGTGGATGAAGGAATTGAGCCAGTACAATTTAGTAATTCAACATCGTTCTGGTCGGATGCTCTTTCCAGGGTACCCTTGCCAATTAATTGTCCTTGCTACAAATTTGGAGAGAGTTTGGATGATTTGCCACGCGGTGGGTGTACTAATTGTATTAGGGATCATAAAAACTGGCATACGTATGCAAATACGGTGGACGATGTTGTACCATTAGCTACAGGCAGTAACAGTACTTTGAATTGTTGTCATGAAATAGAGCCATTAGAGGCTAAATGTTCTACTAAAGTCCAAATTAAAAATCAGGTAATTTCAAATGTTGGTGGTTGCCCAGAACATTCTGTACCAATTGGTTGTTTTTGTAATGATGATATGTCTAATTGCAATCTCCGTAAATAGAGATCCTGTTCTACTCGCGTTGTCGTACTGGATCTTTACTTAGTCAATGCAAGGTCACGTCGAGATGAACCTTGTGTCGACCCATCAATGCGTAAACACTAGACGAAAACACTATTAATCACATTTTGATTTCGTAATTTCTATTTTTAGACCTAGGTTTGCCTGCAAATTTAACAGCGGTATTATTCACAGTCTGTGTTTGGTAGGCTCATTTCAAATTGCGTGACGTAGACGATATAAACAAGTTACGTATCATAACAATTTCGTCATGAATATTATGATGAGAAAATGTCACCTGAACGTGACCTTCGTTTGGAAAAGGCCAGATCTAAATTAGCGAGTATGCGAGCGGTAAATTTTAGATCGGTTTTTAATCAGATTGGTCTAATTGGCACAGTCATTTTAAAATAGAACAAACTTGTACCTCAAATGTTAAGGTATTTAATGTCAGAACAGTGACCAACAGATCTCATAAAATTTGAGACCACCATATGGAGGATTTGAAAAAGGCTCAGAAAGAAGATGGTGTTCTAAAATGCGTTTGTCTGGCTAGAACATGGAGTTGTTCCTACACAGCAAGAGCTTTTTATGGCTGATAGAGCTGTGAAATCTTGGTGGACTAATAAAGATCTGTTGTTAATTGATCAAGATGTTTTGTGGAAAACAAATAAGGATAAAAAGATGGTGTTAGTTCCTGACTGTTTGAAAAACGCACTTATGGAATTGAATTATGATTTACCTAATTCTGGACACTAGGGTTTTGACCGCACTAAGGCAAAAATTAAGGAAAAATATTATTGGTATGGCATGAGTAAAGATATCAAACAGTTTGTTGCCAGTTGTAAGGCTTGCAATGTCAGTAAAAAAACAAGTAAGAACATCTAAACATCCATTAAACAATTTTCATGCTGGATATCCAAAGGAGCAGATGCATTTAGACTTTTTGGGACCCATGACAAAAAACAGTAATGGGAATTCACTCATTCTCATGACAGTAGACCAATTCACAAAATGGGTAGAATGCATACCACTTCCTGTCCAAACAGCAGAAATGACAGCTCAAGCTGCTATTGGAGAGTTCTTTTCTCGGTTTGGTTATCCTTTTAAGATTTTTACTGCGTTTCATTAAAAAATCCTAGGACATGCTCCTAAGATCGGTCCTAGGACAATCCTAGGATTTGACTTAGGTGCATTTCAACAAAAAGTCCTAGGACGAAAATTATCCTAGGAGCTACTCTTCAAATGGAGGAGACATAGGTACATAAAAAGCGAACATCCGGTTCAAGTGGTTATTACCAGCTGCATAAATGGAGAAGCATCTAGGCTTTTTGGAGGAAATTTAACTGGGTGAAAGAGGAACTTAATACAATGTAAACTTGTTCAATCTGTGGTCAACAGACGAGTCATACTTTGCATCATATTATGAAAACTTCTTTCATTAAATTTCCTTGAATATACCAAATTTCTCTCAACTTTTTAAGATGCTATAAACCTACCTTTACTTTTCCCAACCATCAAATGAAGGTTTTATAAGGAAAAAAAACAACATTTCTTGTATATATTAACATGTTTATGTTGTTTTTCTGCTTTAATACTGATAATATTGGTGTCTGGGCACTACATGAAACATACTAAATCTACAACTTCACAGGTACTAATACTCCATAATTTACAGTTTAATTTACCCTTGTTTAAACTGTAATGTCTCTTCTACAAGATGTGAACTTCAAACTTCCTTCTTAATACATTTTCCAGTTGAAACACAGTCATGCTTGTAGTTGGTAATACTTGATTGTCTTGTGTGTAAAAATTCTACATGGAAATAAAACCTTTGAACAAAGTGGAAAGTGAAAGCAACAATGTTATATACTTTAATTTAATGTTTATTGCATAAAAATACATGTATAGAGTACATTACCACACATATTATGATTTAAATGCTAAAATGACGGGGTTTTTTACAGAAGGTTTGCAACTTCCACATATCTTGTCATGATTCACTTCTTCTTAGCTTCACCTGAAATATACAACAATGGTACATGTAGAAGATCTAGTTTTTGTGCTTGAGAAAAAGGATACCAACTCCTTTTAATATAGAAAGAAAACATATATTATTAAGGGCTATTTGTATGTCTTGGTTAAATTTGTTTATAAAATCAACATATAATCTCAATAAAGTCATCATTTAATAAAGAATAACTTGAACAACAACATTTTTTATGGTTTGAGCTTAAATTCAACCCCTCAACATCAGGGCACTCAAAGACTCAAACTCTCAAAGATTGATAAATCATTATAAAAATGACTTAATTCAAAAGCAGCCTGCATTCAAAGGTGAATATTACAACATAAATATACAACATCATACTGAGTTTTTCATTTGAACCATCATACATGTTTTTACTACAAATAAGCTAAGTTTATATGTACAGTTAGTCAATAGCCAATAATAAAACAATTAAATCAATGTACTACCAGTAAACAATAGCAACACATGTTAATCTAATCATTAATCAATATCATTTCACAAGTTTTTTCACAAATATTCTTCATAGGTCTACTCCCACCACAAATGACCTGAAAATATTACATGTACATTAGATAAATTCTTCAGAAAATACTAATTTAACGATAGATTCTACATTTAATGATAAGTTTCATGCAGCATATTTTAAATATATCACTAAACAGTTTTACATCGAACGATCTTGATGCAGGTTATTTTCGAATTTGCATACAAGTACGAATCGGTATGGGTACGAATGTTGTGAATCGAATTTTCGAGAAATCATTCTCTTTCTTTCTTGCACATTTTGCTATGATTTTGCGGCAAAGGCATCATTTTAGTTCGTTAAATATACCCTAAATACCCTGTAGTAAGCAATGAAACTGCTTTTTGTAAGGAAGTTTCGATGTCATGAAATTCATTCAAAGAAAATGTCAACAGACGATGCATTATGACGATGACTACATGTATTTATTTTAAAAATCGTCTTTCCAGTGAAAAATCTACAATGAATATGCAACAAAGAATGATGGAACACTTACCTTGTACAGGGATTGAATAATTAAATCCAGCATTCTGGTTTATACTTCACTAAACATTCGTTGTCAACACGAGTCTGTTTTCAATATGATGCAATATTTCATGAGTGATTACGTCATTCAAGTTGATGTCATCTACCGGAATGTAGTATCGGTTACTTCCCTTTTGAAAATTATCCGTAATTATTCTGATTTTTGAGGGCCCAAACAAGATCAGACCACATTATTTGATTAAAAGTGAATTATATCGAGAGCAAGAGCGGCCATTGTTGAGTCTACCGCATTTTTTATCCCATAATTCAATGCAGTTAGGATAAAAAACGCTCCTAGGACTGCACAAGACCACTCCTAAAGTTAGGAGCGTTTTCGTCTTAGGATTTTATTTAGGATTTTTAATGAAACGCACTTAGGATTTTTTCTTGATCCTAGGACTAAATTTCGTCCTAGGATCGTTAATGAAACGCAGCCCTGGGGCGTAATTTTGAAAGTGATCTCTTTAAGCAAATATGTAAATTACTGAAAATCCATAAATCCAGATCAACCCCTTATAGACCCTCCTCCAATGGACAAGTAGAGCGTTACAACAGGACGTTAATGGATGCAGTGAGATGTTATATACATAAATCACCAAACCAGTGGGATAAATACCTTCCCCAAATTGCATCAGCTATGCGAGCGTGTGTAAACAGAAGTACAGGGTATACACCAAATATGTTAATGTTGGGTAGAGAGGTTAATCATGCAGTTGACATTCTGTATCCGTGTACCCAATAAGCTACATGTGATGAAGTAAGTTACAAAATTGGAAAAAGCAATGGATCTAGCTCATCAAACTGCACGGTCCACGCTCAAAAAACGCAAAGCATCATGAAAAAGAACTATGATCTTAGGGTTGTTGAAAAAGCATATAGTCCTGGGGATTTAGTCTATATGTTAAGCTCTGTGAAGTCAAAAGGTTTTCTAAGAAATTAGAACCCCAGTTGTTAGGCCCAGGTATTGTGGTAACCAAGTTTACACCATACCTTTACCGCATTAAATTCCGTAAGTCCATTGTTAATGCAAACCATGATAAATTAAAGCTTTGTAGAGACCGTGAATTACCTAATTGGCTGTGTAAATACAGAAAGAATATGCAAACCATAAGTAATAAGTTGGCTTTAACAACTAATGCAAATGATAGGTCAATATTGTATTGTCTGTGTAGGCGCCCGGATGATGGTCAATTTATGATCCAATGCAATGAATGCACCGAATGGTATCATGGCGCATGCGTTAATATTACGCCAAGTGATGCACAGACCATCAATATTTACATTTGTCCCATATGTGAGGGGGCAAATAATAAAATAATAATAATAAAAATTACAAACAAAAATAATAAGAATTTAAAATAATAATAATAACAAAAAATGATAAATTTATAAATATTTGTTATGTTTGATTATATGTTTATATTTTCATAATCTTATTGTGTGCTAAGATGTTTTGCATAGATAATTAATTGCCAGAAAGTGCAAGTTGATAATTTCTGGATTCTATGTTTAAACACAAAGCACAGCTATTTAATAATTAATTTACGTATATTCTATGAATTGGTTTGTTCTGCCTCTTATCTGACTATTTTATAGACCTATCTAGATATACCATTCATAATTATTTATCTGTTATTATACTGCCCTTAAAAGTATTAATTTCAAAATGAATTCAATTAACAACAAAAAAATGCTTTCTTTGGATGATATAATTTTGTCTACCCAAAAATGGCAAATTATTAAACTCTAGATCCGTAATAGATTCATTATCATGCATTAATTATGTAACAGGAGCACAAATTAAGGAAGTTTTACTTAGCCAATACAATCTTGCCAAGTTCTGTCGTATAAACAGACCTTGGTTCCAAAGAATGAGGTATATCTGGATTCCATGGTGGCTGTCTATTGTGACCCAGAAAATTACCCTAAACAGTTGCCTAAAGATAGAAGGCTAATTATCTCAGTTGGGGTTCATCCTGGTAAACAAGCTACGTTTACTGAGGAAAGAGAAAGAAAACGTCAGTTTGTACGTTTCGCAATGGACCCTCGAGTAACTGCAATAGGAGAGTGTGGCTTAGACTGGACAGATCCAAGAAACACTTGGAGGGCTCAAGAGCAGACTCTAAGATCTGTTCTTAAGTTTGTTATGCATCACAAGCCTCTTGTACTCCACTTTAGGGGCAATGGCTTGGAACAGGCACCAAATGTGTGTTGAGGAAGAGTTCCGGGTAAAAAAGGAATTATGTGGCCCCAGGCAACCCATTCATTTGCATTGTTTTACCGGTACCCTCCGTGATGTCCAGGCATGGTCACATGCTTATCCGGACTGTTATTTTGGGTTCACGGGTCTTGTCAAGCAGTTCAATGAGGAACAAAAAAAACTGCTCTAAGAGCCATCTCTAGAAATCGCATTCTTCTGGAGACAGATGCTCCCCACCTCACCCCAGTGAAAAGGGTCATTAATACACCTGCATATCTGGAAAAGGTTGCTGCTTTAATAGCACCAACTCTGCAAATAGGGTGGCAAGATCTAGTTTGCATTAGCGCCACAAATGCTACCGCCTCTATCACAAATGATCTATTTTATTCAAAGTGCTCTTGTTCAAGTTAATGTTACATATATTATTGCTATTTAAAATATTGTTTCATATTAAGTTTCCTTTTATAGTTCCTTCGGGGTCAGTATAAGGCTGCCTGGAGAAAATACTATTTATAAACATACAGATATATATATTTAGTTTCCTTTTATAGTTTCTTCAGGGTCAGCATATGGCTGCCTGGAGAGTATGCTATATACAAACATAAATATATATGTATAGTAATACATGTATTTTCAATTAAGATATCTAAATCAATTGTATACTTATAGTGTACATGTTTTTCCAGTTAAGATATCTCAATCAGTTGTAAACAAATACATGTTCTTTTAATGAAGAAATCTAAATCAGTGTATTCTTACGCTGACGTTGTGTTTTTGGGTTATGTATGTAATTTTATTGTAAATTCAATTTTGTAGTTTCTTTCCAGTTCTTAATTAATTTCTTGTGACACTTGGCATCTGATCTGTTCAAAATTAATTAAACATAAGTCAATCAAAATCCGCTTCTACTTATTTTTACAACAAATGCTTTAATCACAACGTTAGCGCAACGTAATATTGACGTCGTTGTTTTGAAGGTAATTTTACTTTGAAAGCGATATTGTGAAAAACTGAGAACGTTCACTTTCCTGTTTTATTTCATTAAAATGACACCAAAAGTTTTCAAAAATCGCGATAAGAATTTGACCACCGTTCTGCTTTAATTTGAAAATAAACGTGATAACTCGGCAATTAGTGAAACCTTTTAGACGTGAAAACCCTAAATTCAGTGATGAAATGTATAATCTTCACGAATGACGTGATATTTGGATAATCGGAACATAATGATTGTATGCAACAACATTTCAGAAACATTTCGGTATAATAATCATCGACCTCGGACATTCAATATCTCAAATACGTGGGTTTAATGTACTCGCATGCCTATTTTTAGCGCGAACCATTGTGACGTCCATGACGTCGTGAAAAAAATTCATGAACGAGCTCCACCAAAGTCATTCTCGTGCCCTTAGTCTAGTAGGATTCTCAATGCTAGTATTGAGAATCCTACTAGACTCAGAAACGAGAATGCACCAAAGTGTGCCCCGGGGAATATTTATTTTTTATGAGCGTCTTGTTGGTGTTCTACCATTGCGAGCATGATTGACTAAGGGTATGGTGGTTTAGCCGCCTTACTAATTAACTATAATACCTGTCTATGGACATTTATTTTCAATACGGTGATACTTTCGGAATGAATCGGTTATTTTAATGTTTACATACACATGTGATGTTCTTCACTAAAACCATTTATGAGTATTATTATTTTAATAATAATGTCATTGTATGTATATATATACATGTATGTATGTGTAATCGCGTATATAGTATATGTATATGCAATGTATCGGTATATGTAGATGAATTATATGTTTTAGTAATTGTATTAAAAATTTGTAATGATTATTGTTACTATGTAAAAAAGTTATGTATTATGTACTTATCTGAAATAAATCATCTGTTCTGTTCTGTACTGTTATTTTGTACGAACTACATGTATACATGTTTACATGTACCTGTAATGGATATATTGTTTGTCGCATAATTTAACTTTATATATCTAGATAATGTTATCTGTGGATTTATGCGACGTTAAACTAAAGTTCTTTACATAAAATGATAAAGTAGTAGTATTGTGATATCGGCCTACATCTTTATGTTAGAGGGCGGAGTTTCCCAACGCGCACAATATTATTTTATGGCCAAGTTTCTTACGCATATTGCTAGTTAGCGCATTACCCCCCTGGTACCTTTAATTGACATCACATATGCATTCCGTTTGGTGTATGAAGGGTACCAGGGCACAAAGCGCTAGCTAGCGATATGCTTTCGAAACTCCCCCACGTATCGTTATCTTGTACAAACCCAGGTTACGAATCCATTTTCGGAAATTCTCGTGTCGACGTGTCAAACGGATAGCTGTATCACAAGACTGCACGTATTATTTGGTAAGAGAATTTAAAGATTAAGTTAATTGCATTTGATTTAGTTGTCTTTATAGATTACAATTATACTGTATTGAAAATGTTAAGGTCTGTAAAGGATTTAAGGTTCTGGAACTGTAACTAACTTCGGTAAACTTCGACACTCGGTATTAGCCGGTTTTACCCGAAAAGCTATCGTCAAGTTTCGTAATTGCTATTTTTAGTAATTTTCACCTCGCGACCCGGTTTCTCCATGACGTCATAGCGTAACACATTTTCCGAAAATGGCGAAACCAGAAGCTAGACAGCGTGATCGTCGAGGTCTTTATTGTAAAAGTAATGGTTTATCGGCAAAACAATCTAACGTCGTATAAGATCATAACTATTGGGTTAATTCTGTGTATGCAGGTGTTAAATGCACTGTTTTATCTTGTATTCGCGATTTAAATTTGTCATCACAACCGCTAGAAGATATCACCTCAAATACAAATACTATGACGCACCACAGGGATTCATAACGATAACCATTTATACCTATTATATATACAAGGGGTCCAACATCAAAATTATGAAAATTAACCCTTGTGTCACAGAAACATGCATAATTCCGTTATTCTTTTGAATATTCTTATCCGGTCATCTACATTCGATACAGAAGACATTTATCTATCCAAAAAGCCCAAGTTTATTACAACAAATCAACAACTTTTTACCATATTCAAGCTAGTTTCACGTAAAACGTACCGAAAATGGTTAGTACGACACGGGTCCGTCCCCTCGTCTTGCCCCTGTAAAAACCGTCTTTTCCGCGAAATACTGGCCAAATTATAGATTGATTCGACAAAATACCTTATTATATTCAAGAATCCTCAACAATTCCGACTTATCTCCGTCTTTCGAGGGTAATAATCGTCCGTTTTCAATTTCCGAGACGAAGTCGCTACAGCGCAGCCATCTTAAATCATCAAACGAGTCACGTGACTACTTGCCAGACTCCAGTACTAACGAGCGATCTGATTGGATGACGTAAAACAGGTGAGTGGTTCCCGATTTTCTATACGTTTAATATATAAATAGCTGAAACGTCGGAACAAAGTATATTGTAAACAAGAAAAAATACCGCTAAACTTTCAAACATATTGAGTTTATTTATAAATTTTATAGAATACAAACTATAAACACCATTTTATACAACATTTGTTGCCCATTTACCAAAATGAGTGTTAACTGGTGAGTTTAGATCATTAAATCAATTACAATTAAGTAACTATAAGGCAATATTTTATTGTCATTGAATCATTAAATGAATGCACTAAAAGCCTATTATTTTGAACACTGTGAAATCATATATCATATCAGGCCTGAAGGAAAGATTGGCATATGGTTCATCTTTTTTTAGCTGGGTTTAACACCTTGTCAACAAAATTTATGTTATTTTATGTACATTGACCAATGCACCTAACCTTCCATTCCTGAATCCCTGTCTGTAACCATCACCTACCCCTTACATACCCTTGGACAAGGCTGGTAACTTCTACATATACCATATTAATGGAATATTGACATCAATGTCAAATTTTCAAGGAAGGTTTAACCATACAGGATGGGATTGATCCTGTATCTCCATCGGACCACTAGGTTTGAATCTATCAATTGCCTACAGACCTGGGTTTATTGCTCATCCGATAATAATTTTAATATAAATAGTGAAGTAAACTGTACCTAAGAAGAGCATTAACACAAGACCTCTTGAGTTGTAAGGTTAAACTGATACTCTATAAATAATATGTCTATAAAAGCTAGCAGAGGAGTACTTTATTTGAAAAATCAGGAGAGGGTGGTGTCTGGGGTTCATACTGGCTATAATTGTATGACATCAGATACAGAAAACAAAGACATTTTGTAACTTTATCATTATATATTAGCTAATAAAGGTAGATAATGTCATAAAACTGACATGCTATTGCTGACAATATTTTCATTTATAAGACAAGTTATAAACAATATATTACAATAATTGAATGCAAATGATTCAAACCAGGGATTTTATACAACAGGGATTTGCAATCACATAGATTTACATCAAATTTCACTGTCATGGCCTTTATTTAGGCACACAGGATAACAAGTATCACATGTTAAAATAAAGACATTCACATGAAATTTTGTATCAGTACAATACAAATTGACATAAAGGTTATGTTTCCAGGTGATTTTTATAAACATTACACTCACTTGCCAATCCACAATTTTTATTCCTAATTTACTCTACCTAGAGTCATACTTTCTGTCCTGATTGTAACTACACAAGTTACATAGAAGACAAGTACAAACACATGAAATTAGGTTTTAAATGTTCGGATAATTTTGAGTGCCTGTATCAGCCAGTTACAGATCGTGACATCAGTGAAATTTCAAAGAAGCATTTTCTTGGCAAATACCAGTTATAATCCCAGTTTCAAAGAAACAAAAAAGTCATAAAGGGCATACTGTATACTACATATATGTATTATATCATGAAAAAATTTTCACCATAGATACCACATGTTATGTCACCTGAAAAAATCAGGGATGTTTATGTTACAAAAAATCTATGAAAGCAGATAACTCCACTCAGCACATGTAATAATTTGTCTGGAAAATATTTGAGTAAAATACTGTGAAAGACATTAAGATTTACCACAGCATAATTATCTAAATTGTCTAGCTGTGGCATTCAAAACAATAAAAATTTAAAATTGTGAAAATCTTATTTAATTCTTTTATCAAAAGTCCATTATTCCAAAGTAACTTCTTATTCTTATTGGATGATTTTGTACCTGATAACTAGTAACCATGACAACAAATTGTACATGAAACTACTAGTATATAGTTTGTACTTTTGGTTGTATGATCAATATATCTATTGGATAACCACTACACAATGCATGGTGTAAAATAAAAATACATCTAAACATTTGTTTTAAAAATCAAAAAGATCTGACAAGCATGTAAGAAATAAAACCCTAAAGAATTATTGTTCATGGCTTGATAAAATTTAATAATGATAGATCTACATAATAGGGTTCCTAAATTGAAAAAAATAACATAACATAATTAACATATAATAACATATAACATAATTGATCATCGAAAATAATCCGACAATCCTTTTGATCAATCATTGATTATATATAAGGGTTTTCAATTATGGACTTCTGAAAATATATACATAACATTAAGTTGCCATGGTTCAAGCGATTTTGTTTCATATAACAGAGTATTAAATCATGCATAATAAACCTATTATATAAAAATAAAATGAATTGTCGTACAATTTCAGTACCCATACAGCACAGAAAATGGGCTTTATATTGTCCAATAAATGCTACTTACATGTCTCCGACCAATAATATACAAAACGGATCTCTATGATTTATTGTAACAAAAATGTAGTAAAAATGTAAACATCATGGTTCAATAAATAAGTTTTATTCTTTATTATTGTTGGTTAATTAAAACTCTTATGTCTCATTGTCAATACAAAATAAACTACCAAAATAGGTAATATTAAATTACTAAACTTTGTATTTGATTGTCTCTACTGGAAACGCTCATTTGGCATTATACTAGATCATCGTCTAATAACAAGTACTACACATTTCACCAGGTGATATTTTTTCAATTAATTACTGATTCATTTCGAATAGCCATATTTGCACATGATAGCAAGGTAATAAATAATCCTCATTGCCAGATTTTGGCAAAATAATTTTGCAACTGATAATTATGTTAAAAATCTCATCCATGAAAAAAATAGACAAATTGCAATGAAGTATCAGTCTTGTAAGTATTTATCATGTACATTACATAATTGGTAGTAAATGTGTATACAATTAGGAAATGTATACTTTAACAATGTAGTCAACATCAAACTATATAACATGAATGATGACTTATGAGTATTACAATGAAAATAAAGCAGATTTTGTCCATTTAGTCAACAGGCTATCAACCAACAACTTATGAAAATGTAGCATTATTTATAGGAAATTTATATTAATAATATAGAAACTTTTAACAAAAACCGAGTAAAATTATAGGAAACGCTATTTATAAAAAATTAAAATCCCTTTACCTAGACTATCATTGCTGAATGACTGCACAATTAGTACATGATACAAGTTTCAGTTACCAGCATATTATTTCAAATGACTTTAGCAAAATAAATTGTGACATAGCCCAAACTACATGAACCTTCAAATGATAAAATTAAGATATTCAAACTATGGGGTTAATGCATTTTAGTTATACTAAGCATGATACTATGTTCTTATACAAAATGACCCTCTTCTAAAATAGTTTGACGATTGAGCTGACGATCTGAGTGTATCAAATGATACCTAAGTAACTAAAAGAGGACTTCAATTTTTTCTCATAGATTTATACAACCATGTATATTAATGACCCTAAAAGCATGCCATGTTCAAATAATCAGTGCAGTCTAAATCAACCCTAAATGATTCTACATAAAAATTCTATGAGTAAGAGGTTGCAAGGTTTCAAACCAGATCATTTTAACAATTTTTCTAAGTAAACTTGTGAATCCTGCCAATTTTGTTCTCAATATTTGAACATTGTAGATGTTGCATCCATGGAAGTTCTAAATATCATTTACTCAGAAAATATTTTTTCAGATTTCTACAAATAATTCCACATGAAAATTAGAACTCCTAAATAGTGGTCACCTAAGGCATAGTTAGATAGGGTTTATTCAATAAATGAAAATATTACACATATAGGCGGATCCACCATTTCCAGTTATGGGGGCAGAAAATTCAAGTAATGGGGGGCCAAAAATGAACACGCAGACTCGGGGTTCAAGGGCCCTATGGGTCCTAGACAAAGTTTTGAACAGGGGTTCAGGGTTGCTGAGACCCCCTAAAACTCATTTTTAAGTGATTCAGACACATTTACAGAACCCCAACTATCCTTTCCCAGGGTATACAATAAAAAATCTCGTTATAAATTATATATTTTCTACAGCCGTTGGATCATGTTACAATCTTACAAATACTTAATGGTAATTGTCCTTGAATTATTGTATGTTATGTCATTGTATGAGTGTAGTTCCAGTCTTCTTATTTATTGCATGCGTAGTGTGCGAAAAATTTTGACTTTTAACTTATATATTTTTCTATTAGTATTGTATCTTATAATGAAAAAAACTTGGGCTTGGGCAATTTTAGAGGGGGGCGTACACCAGATCAGTCCCCCTTGGATCCGCCTGTTACACACGTAGCACTTAAATGATTCAAAATACAGTATAACATAAAATATAACTACTGTAAAAAAATGCAATACATTTATCTAGCTAGGACATATTTTCATTTATAAAGGATATCACCAAAAAAAGAAATATGACTAAGGTGCTATTGGAATGATAATAGCATAACAAACATACTATATACAGCAGTTTGATGAGAATGAAGACGTAAAATTTATTAATATATCTATGTATTTACTTTGAACGTACATAGAAAAAAAATACATCCAGACACAGCTAGTATTGAACCTATGAATAAAATGCAATGAAACATACTCTACATGTGCAAATAAATATGATTTGAATTTTGGCTAGATTTTTCAATAAGTTAGGCTTATAGTTAAGCAAAACACAGACGGGCGGTTGGGCATCCAGTGCTGTTAACAATTAAATTTAAGTTTTCTTAACCATATATTTCTACCATTTATTGTCAGATCTTCATGAAACTTCATACATTAATAACATACCATCTGATAAACAAAATTAGAAAGTAACCACAACTCTACCTGGCTAAATTATGGATTATTTCCATTTTTTTTGTGTTTAAGTTTTTTAAATCTGGCTTTAATGTGATTTTAACATTACATGACTTGTTTAGGATTGATGGACAAAATATAGTGTTAATATAGAAATAAAGGACACTTTTGAAAATAAAGGAATGAAATCAAAACTATGGGAAAATATAGTAATAAAGGAACTAGTTTGAAGCATTAGTCAAGCTAAAGACAATTACTTATCGGTTTTTTGTGAGCACACCGTGCAAAACCATTTTGCATTTGATTTGCTATATTTTCTCCATAGTTTTGTGTTTTTCAATCCTGCACATTTACGATGAAACCACAAATCACAAGAATCACATTGCACCCATTGGTCATTTAGATCAATGAAACAATTTTGACATTTTTCTGAGTCAATATCAGCACTCCCAGAAGGTACTGGGTGTGGAATTGAAGAACTAAAAACTTGATTAATATCTGCAGATGTTGATGGATAGACTTCTGTACTACTTGTAATAGTTGAACTTATTTCGGTTCTGAGACGCTTTGCAGTTGGAACTTTAATTTGTTTTCTATGCGCCATTTTTTTTTCAATTTTAAATGAAGATTTAATATCTCTACGAAATTGTGCAAGGAGTATACTTAAATATGTATCTGTAAGCTCCTTAAATATTAATCTAATATTTGACAAAATTGATGGTATATTTATGTCTTCATTCTCATCAAACTGCTTAAGATTTTCTTCAGACAGTCTTGTTTTAACAATTTTAACAAAGGAATTAACAATGGTATCATTACTGTTAATCATTTCAGAAGAATGACTAAACAAATCTTTACCAAATTTTACAAAATTTTCATTTCCCATCAGGTCTAAACATTCACTAGTTAAATCTAAGAAAAAATTGTAAAAACAGTCAGTAACATTGGTAAGACCTCGTTTTATACCTTGCTTTTGTTCAGTATCAATTAAAGAATCAGGCTCTGAGGAATTTTTAATTAAATAATGTTCATTTTCTTTTAGTAAGTTTAATATATAACAAAAGTGTTTAGAATCAGTGTAGGATATTTGACCATCTTTAGTTTTCGAAAACATGGTTGATTTTTGGCGTCTTTGATATTTTTTTCTTAATTTTGCAATACAATAACCAGCAACATAGCGAATTCTGGCCTTTGATGAATCAGTAATTAATCTCTGAGGTGCTTTTGAAGATGACTCTTTAATAATCAGGTCTACCTTCTGTTTTAAAAAAAATAACTTGATATATTCAAGAATTTTGTAACAGATAATTAAGTGTTCATCAGTCATACCATCCTCTCGTTCATATAATAACATACAATTAAGTTTGTACTCAGGACTGGTACTATACTTGAACACTTGCTTTTGAAATTCATTCATTTTTTTCTCTGGAATTCCAGCTGTAATAGGTTCATCACTGTCTATTATGAGTTTCATAAAGGTTTTCATCTTCAAAATCATTTTTCTAATGAATATTGATAAGAGAGAATGATTTATCCTAGCTACTATTTCATTCATATTCTTATGGAAGGCAGTAACTTCTTTCTTTACAACAATATTATCTTTAACCTCCTCCAATAATCCGTCAGGAATTTGTAATACGTCTAAATGTCCCTCCGTAGTTACAATCACCTTGATAACTTCATCAAAATCATCTTCATATTCAAACGAGTCTTCAGTGTCTATAACATTCCCCGCCAAATCAACATCTGGAGCTGGTACACTAAAAATAGATACAATATCTTTATACATTTCATTACATATAAGTGTTGATGTTACATGAATACAGTAGGCTAGATGTAAGATTTTGAATCTAGTACCTGAAGGGATAACTGGTTCAAGGTTCATCAAGACTGGTTATTAGCATGATTTTTCGACTAGAAAATTCAGCATATGATTTGGTCAAAACCATGTGGGTGGTCAGGTGGATGGGCAGTTGGGCTGGCATCCATGGGTGTTGTTAAAATGTTTCTTTACAATATATTTCGGCCATTTATGGTCACATTTTTATGAAACTTCATACAATAATACCACACCATGTTATGAACAGAGTTAGACAGTAACTGCAAATCTACCTGCCTTTAATGGATTATTCCCCTTTGTAAATTTTGCATTAAAGTTTTTGTTTGTTTGTTGGTTGCCGTGGCAACACATTGTATAGGTCATATAAAGCCGGTCAGTAAACCGACTTAATCCTCCTGGAAAGGCTAGAACTCTAGATTTAGCTGTTAACCAACTTACAAGCACATTCCTTGGTCAGTGACTGACAACTGCCGTACATAATTAAAAATTATTGGTAGGAGAGAGAATGGCCATAAAAATAATTTCATGACCTAACTGCACGAAAATATGCCCCACCCCGAAATCAAACAAACGAACCTGGATCAGTGGACTTGGGTGCTACCAACTGAGCTAGCCGGGCGGCTCAAAAGATCTCTAGACCCAAGTTTTTAACCAGTACGGAGCACATATCTTGTCAGATAATGACAATGGAAATTCTACTTAAAACAAAGTAACCATACCATGTTCTATGACGTACATATAATACAAAACATGTGTCTTATAAATATCACTATTGCTTTAAAAGCTTTGTTTTTTTATTACATTGATTATAACAAAAAATAAATATTTCATAATAAATTTCAGGATGTTGTCAAGAATTACACAAGATGTTAATGGGAAAGAGGAAATTAACCATTTGTATGACTCCTACAAGTTCGAGCTTTTAGAATCTGGTAGTAGTGGAGAAGTATTTAGCAGGAATAAATTTATTGATTATCTGAAGAGTTTGTTTCCAAATGCCATACATCATCGTCAAAAATCACCTTGTTCAAAACAAACAGAGTATTCAGGAATAACTTTAAAAAGTCTAGTAGAAGAGCCAAGTGACAACATAACATTCAATGATATAGAACATATTATGCCACCATACATGCATCTTGTGTCAAAGTGTGACTCATCTATACAATTCCAGCAAGACACAGGTTGTCTATGTAATGGGAATACTGTATACAAAGTTTTGACTTTCAATTGTACTGGAAATTTTGATGTAACAGTGTCTGGAAAGGAACTGAATTTAACTAAACTTTGTATTGACAACAAATTTCGTTTAAGCAATATCAGTGTTTGTACTGTATTTTACATTTGTAATTTACTTAAGCTGTGTAATGGTCAATCAATTAACCAAAATGTATCCATGAGCAGGTTCCACACTCTTGATAATTGGACATACAATGGAAAAACTACTAGATCAGTGCGTTCATTAACATGTTTGAAAGCTGTACCTTTTAACAGTATTACTTTCACATGTAGGGTTTGTCAGCAGCAGTTACTGACTAAAACCAAGAAAAAGGAAAATGTTGTGACTCAACCAACATGTGAACACTACAATAAAGAAAACACTCCTGATCTACTGAGAAAAATCTTCCCAAGTGCTCCTACAAAAATGATAAATTTTTTGGTCGAACAAGCCAAGGTTTCTAGTCGCTGTCCAAAAGGTAGACGTTGGTCCAAAGACTTCATAGTGACATGTGTCCAACTATACAGTCGAAGTCCAAAAAGTTATGAGCTTCTTCAGTCCAGTGAGCTCTTAGTTTTACCATCAAAATCAACTTTAATACTGTATAAGAATTCTTTGAAACAAGAGCCAGGATTTGATGACTCAATTTTCGAATGGATGAAAGAAGAGGCAGACAGGCTTGAAATGCCCCAGGGTTGTAGGGCAGGAGGTATCATATTCGACGAAATGTCAATACAGCAAGATATAGAGATGGAAAAGAACGGAAGTGTGTATGAATTGTCAGGCTTAACTGAATTAGGAGAAGAAGGTGATTTATGTCATAGCCTTAAAAAGGGAACTAAGAGTAAAAACTTGGGAACTCACATTCTACAGCTGCTATTTCTTGGGTTAAATGGCTTTAGATTTCCGTTTGCCCATTTTGTGACTGACAGTATACAGTCTTCTCAACTTATAGGACTCTTTTGGAAAGCAGTCTACCTTCTTCGAGGTTTCGACTTTCAAGTCCTTTATACATGTATGGATGGAGCCCAAAGTAACCGTAATTTTTTACATGCTAGTCTTGGAGACAAACCAGAAATATTTCGATGTCCGAGTCCTTTCAGTTCTACTCCAATGACATTTATTATGGACATTTCTCATGTTTTAAAAAAGATAAGAAACAATGTATTAAAAAGTGGACTTCACAAATCATCAACAAGACTATTAACACTTCCAAATTCTTTTCAAATTCAATGGCAAATGTTTATAGATTTCTTTCAATGGGACCAACAAAACGCTCTTCAAATACACAGACGATTATCTAAAGAACACATTTTCCTAGACAGTCAATCAAAGATGCGCAACTACCTGGCTTTTGATGTCTTAGACTCAACAATGTTAAACTCCATCATCACTTACAAAAAGTCACTAGGAGAAAAGGGCGAAGTTTTAAATGGTTTGGTTGAATTTCTTGAACAAACATCTGTGTTAGTAAATATTTTTCAAGATCGTAGACCTGTTACTACATCAAATGATTCAAGACTGAATCAACTTAAGTCTGTTGACAAATGGTTCACAGACTGGGAACAGTATACCATTCCAACTGACAAAAAGTCTAAATTAATGTCAAGTCAGTGTCATGAAGACCTCCATTGTTGTATCCGAGGATTCATTGACTTATGTGAATTTGTTCTTCAGATGAATACCAATGTATATGTTATACCATCTCTAATTAATTCAGATGTGATCGAGAATATTTTTAGTCAACAACGTTCAACATTTAATGGAGCAAATACAAATCCAAGCGCTCTTCAGTATAGAAAAACAATCAACAGTATCATAATTGGTGAAAATACAATATCCAAAAAAGCAAATGCTGCCAGATCTGTATCTGCGAGACCTTATTCAATTGCTGTAAATATGAAATCAACAAAGAGAAAACAGAACCATGATTTGAAAGTTACCAGCAAAATCAAGGTGTTACGAATGTAAAATAGTTTGAATCATTCTATACATAGACAGTGAAGATATCACCTCCATACTAAGACGCAAAACACATCGCAGAATTCAGTGATTTGGTCACTTATAATTACAGGAAAATCAGTCCATAGATACAAAGTGATTTTAAACCTCAAAAGATACAGATCTATGCATAGTCAAACTGTTTATTCTACTTTCGATTTCAATGTCTGGGTAAGGAATGACAGATGTAAACATGTTAGGATGGTTAAACTACTGGTTAAAAAGTTAATTTAATTTAATGGGCGTAGTTGGTTTGATAGCCAATTTAATGATTAGACACAAAAACAAACTTTACTTGTTTGTAACAGTTAAACAGAGAAATCATTAGAATATTAACATTGCCCCGTTTTTTTTCAGGTAAATAAACAGTTTCACCCATGATGCTCAGCGTCTCCATACAAAAGTTTTGTAATGGGTTTGATTCAAAACTTGAATGCAGCATCACATAACAAAATGTTACACAAGAACTGTCCATAAGACAGCAGACTCAACTTTTCTCAGTTCATCAGTGTATTGGTTTTAAAAGTAAGGTAGAAGTAGTGATGATGAATAAGTTTTCCAAGTTTGAGTTGAAAATCTTTGATAGTATTGAAGTTTGTAACAACTTTAACATTGATTTCTGATGTTTTCTAAGTAAAAAGGGGCATAACTTCTAAAACAGTGGAACCGTGGTTATGGGCGTTGATAGTAAGGTGGAAATAGTGATGATGAATAAGTATTCCCAGTTTGAGTTGAATATCTTTGACAGTATTGAAGTTATTTAAATTTGTAAAAATTTTAACCTTGATTTTGATGTTTTCTAAGTAAAAAAGGGACATAACTCCTAAGACAGTGAAACATGGTTATAGGCCTTGATAGTAAGGTGGAAGAAAAAATGATGATTAATTACTCCAAGTTTGAGTTGAATATCTTTGACAGTATTGAAGTAATTAAAATTTGTAATATTTAAACTTGATTTGCAACGCCAACACTCAGGTGACAGTTAAAGCTCTCATTTTCTTAGGAAAGTTAAGCTAAAAACCAGCTTATAAAGTTTTAGACGTAAGAAACTTTCTTTCATAGTTTGTTTTATGAGCCGAACAGTTCTCCTAACCATTGTTTCTGGAATGTATCAGTACAGAACCACATCCTCTATTAGAAACTGCCTACTAACTTTTTCACATATAGATCTAAAGCTGTGTTTGAATTCACAATGTTTTATCAGTGAATGGTAATAGTGATTTGAAATCAACACTAGAGATAGAACTTGGTAGGTAAGCATACTTTTAGTTCTCCATGTAATCTCTATTATAAAATGCATACCTGTCATCTAATATTAACTGCTGTTCTCCTACATGTACAGACAAATCATCATCATTACAATTTACAGTCCTGAAATTAACAGTGTATATGAATAGATAAGATACATTCACTCATAAAAAATTAAACTCAACAATCAATATGCATGTTTGGGACAGTGTAACCTGAGAAATCCAGAATCCTCCGAGCTTAATTCAAACAAGTTAACATATCAAAATTCGAAAACCTGGAAAATCTGAACATTTATTTTTTATCTTTTTGAAAGTCTCATATTACACTATTATTGTAAGCTAAGATACAAACTTTAGAATTTTTAGTATTTATGTAATTGTATCCATAACACAATTGTGGTTCTTAAAGTGCTAACAGGATTTAAAAATTATCATATTTACCTGCAACAGCTTATATCATCTAGAACTTCCTTTGATGGAGCATTTATGTAGTCAGTAACAATCTTTGGTGGTTTCATTACATATCGGGGGTGAAAGTTGATCACTCTTATCCCAGAAGATGTTGTTGCTCGTGACAAGGCCACTCCCAATTGACCAGGTTTGAATATATCCCTACAGTCAATTTGAACCCTAAAAAGATAATCGAAATAAATATTAGTTATTATTACAGACAGTAGAAACATTCATTATTATTCTGCTTCCCCAAGGCAGTTAGTTATCAAACTATGGGTTGTAATAAGCTTGCATTCAGCTTATTAGTTAACAAAAAATGTTATACATTACATAGTTTACATTACACAGGTGCCATTGATTGTGAACATGTTTGGAAACAAATAACTGAGAACAATTCTTAAATGAATTGGAATCATGTAAAAAAGTTATGATTTTTATGACATGTATAAAGCAATGTACAGTAATATAGGGTCATTGTTAAAAAAATTGCACATAAGTACCTATTGAGTGTCATGCCTTGAGCCTTATGAATAGTAAGTCCAAAGGCAAGTCTTAGCGGGTACTGCTCACGTACTGCAATATTCATGTTCTTTGTGGGATCAAACACTGAAAAAAATATCATAAAAACAACTCAGCACAAGTTTTGGGTGTGGAAAATATAAAATATATCAACCTAAGCAGATACATTTAAATAAGAATGAACTCAACTCCTTGAGCTAATGATTATATTAATGAAATTTTTAAAGAAAAAATGATGAGTTACTTAGTGGAATATCCAGTATTAGTATTTAATTTCAAATGAAATACCATTACAGTCTATTTGTTAGCTTCGTGAAATAGTTTTACTAGCATGCCTGCTGATCAATCCAGGGTCTAGGATTCAATTACCAGTAGGGACCTACATACTTCCATATAGATTTGTCTTGAAAAACTTTCAACAGCCATTCATCCAAATTATCAAGTAATCACTGACAAAAGTAAGTGCTTAGTACTGGTTAAAAGCATGGACCAGAAATCTAAGCCTCATCAGGAACAGTGAGTAAGTTAACTGACCACTGGGATATGACTTAAAAATTGTGAAATACACCTTCTATGAAAATTCTTGATAACATTAAAAGATATTCATTACCTGTAAATTTCACTTTAGGGATTTTGGTGCTAATGTTGGTTTCAAAACTGACTACAAGATTGTCTCTGTTGATGGTGTTTACTTGGCCTCTTAGTCCATTCACTAGTTTGTTCGACAAGTTTTGAAGTAAAATGACAGGACATCCCACCTTTAACCATAGGGTATGCGGTGCTACCATTTTGTCCAGTGTATCATTGTCTCCGCTATCATTAGATATAAATTCATGTATATCACCTGGGTACTTTAGTAAACATGTCCTATTGTAGTCATCCACCAAATTATTGTTTGAAAACAATTTAACATCATCTTGACTAGGTGGAAGGGGTGTTTTCAGTCCATCAATAAATTTCATTGATTCACCTGACAATTCCCCCCAAAAAAGTTCACTTATTGTCTTCATCAATATAGGCTCCTTTGTCCTGAATATTTCAGTTAATACAATTTTATGAGGAAACACATGACAAAAATCTTCAGCCTCAAAACAATATTGACCAAAATCCATATATAAAGGGTTGGACACTGGTGGCAGTTGTAAGAAGTCACCGCACCAAATAAATTGTAGGGGGGTAGGCCTTCTTGCACTAACACTACATACACACTGATAAATATGTTTGCTTATCATTGAACATTCATCTAAGATAAGACAGTCGGTGTTCTTCAAATTTAAGTCAACATAACTGTAAGTTGCATTTTCAGTGTGAACAAAATTGATCTGTTCAGGTCTAAACCGTCCATCACACAAACCAAGAAAGCTGTGAACAGTACACGCGTCGTCAAAATTTCTGCATGCGATTCCAGTTGAGCAACAAATTTTTACCGATTTCTCCAAACCTGTCAACGTTTCTTTGATTTTCTTTACAACAAAAGACTTCCCTGTGCCTGCTGTGCCGGTAATCAATAAATTATGGCCTTTAGCAGCGATATCGACGGCTTGTTTTTGCATCGAATTCATTTTCATCAACTCAAATCTACTGGAAAATGACGTACCTGCGTTCTGCGCATCAATTAACTGAAACGCTTTGTTTACTATTGACTGGTTTTCTGTTTTATATACATTTGTACTTCAAGACATACGATAAGCGGGGAACCAACCAATATTAGCAAGAACCAATGAACGCTCGCGATACATAATGGTCACGTGATACGTAAGATGGCTGCGCTGTAGCGACTTCGTCTCGGAAATTGAAAACGGACGATTATTACCCTCGAAAGACGGAGATTAGTCGGAATATGTGAGGATTCTTGAATATAATAAGGTATTTTGTCGAATCAATCTATAATTTGGCCGGTATTTCGCGGAAAAGACGGTTTTTACAGGGGCAAGACGAGGGGACGGACCCGTGTCGTACTAACCATTTTCGGTACGTTTTACGCGAAACTAGCTTGAATATGGTGAAAAGTTGTTGATTTGTTGTAATAAACTTGGGCTTTTTGGATAGATAAATGTCTTCTGTATCGAATGTAGAAGACCGGATGAGAATATTCGAAAAAATAACGGATTTATGCATGTTTCTGTGACACAAGGGTTAATTTTCATAATTTTGATGTTGGACCCCTTGTATATATAATAGGTATAAATGGTTATCGTTATGAATCCCTGTGCAACACATCGCCATATTCAGCAATTTGGTATGTGTTAGAATATAGTGAGGCAGGGGCGGATCCAATATTTTTTCTAGGGGGTCCGAACTTTTCTAGGGGGGTCCGAACTTTTCTAGGGGGAGGGGCGTTCAACTCAAACCACAACCACATTGCACACATTTTGCAGAATAAAATGCAACATATTGATAATAAAAACTACATAACCATTAAATATACGTTAAGCACAGAGAAAAATTGCTTCATACTACTCATAAATTACTTTCAAGCAAGAAATACACTAATGGACATGTACATTTTCTAAATTCTGGGGGGACAGACCCCCTGAACCCCCCCCCCGCTGGAACCACCCATGAGTGGCATATGAGTCTTTTTAAAAAGTAAATTATACAATAATCAGCATTATTTGATAGCTAAGCAACATTACTGAGTCTGGTGTCAAAATGTGTATGCAAAACTATTGCAGAAAACACGGCAGGATAAGGTTTACAAGCCTGCTCAACTTCCTCTGATATTTCTCTGGCTGGTCAGAATGGACTTTTAAATGCGTTTATGAGTCAAAACTGTGATACTATAGTCAACCAAGAATCTCTAATACAAAATTTGTTTTACTCCGTTATGCCTGACTAGTCAGAATGTTTTACGAAAAAAACGTGTTAAAAAATAAGTTGTAAGTTTCTAATATTTCCCTCAAACCAGCCAAAATCAGTAAAAAGAAGATTTTCGTATGATAATGCAGTGTTCTACATTCGTATTTCTATATCCAGTACCAATTTAGATGATATATTTCAATAAAAGAGTATTATCTGTAATTTACCATTTTGACAAAATTTTTCGCTATAAATTCTCTTGCAGTTTCATTATAGTAATCTTATACAGATTCTTATGAAAATTTTAGAAACGGTAAAATTTCTTTAATATTTCATATCATGAGCAGAAAAGACTGCAGAAAATTTTAAAACTGGTTGCATGTGTCTAACTTTAAACTTGAGTTATAAGCTTTTAAAGATAGAGTAATTTTTTGAACACTCTCAAAATCTCGGATTTTTGCTGGGGGGGGGGGGTACATGTATACAAAGCACTATATTTTTATAAGTATTTGTCCAAAGTGTAATCTGATTGTTCTGGATTATCATGAAATGATTGTGTAACAGGATAATTGATTAAAATGTGAATATAAAACTGCAGAATTTGAAAAACAATGTTTTTTTTCATTTTTTGTCACAGCTTAATTTACGTCTCTTCGAAAATCAAGGGTCACGTTATAAAAATGCACATAACTTAAGTTACGAACGGTAAACTTCCCTAAAAATTCACCATTCAATGTCTTTAATAGTATAGATTCAAGAAACAATATTATAATAAAGATTGTTGAAGGTCACCATTACAGTTCCAGAACCTTAATGTTAAATTTTGTTGTAAGAAAAGATTAATACATTTTAGTATTTTTTTTTACAACATCGATTTTGCAAATACATCTTTTGTTAAATATTTTTATCATAATTGATGACAAGCATCACTTTGTATGTTTCATAAGGAACATTTTGATGTATAAAACACTACTCTGCAGAATTAGAGCTTTTTCATTTTCACTGAATTATTTTGCAAACCAAGACTTTACATGAACCTTAAATTCGATCAGATACACAAAAAAATTGGGACTTTTGACACTTTTCCCTTCCGTACAGACAGTGATGTAGGAAACAATTTCAGAATTGGGGGGGGGGGGGCGTATGGGTTAATTTATTGGTAATACAGGTTCTTATGGGAAAATCATCAGTGATTTTCAAGTCTAGTCTGGATTACCTGCCCCTTACTACTATCGTTATTGGGTCAGGCAAAGCACGATAGTAGCTGAACCCTCAGACTCAGCATTTATTCAGGTAACAAAATGTTCGTTTACGTTTTCTTAATTAATTTTGTATGATAAGTTGCTGACGATATTAATCTAAGTAAGAGTTCGGTACTATATAGGTCATTTAAAGTCGATTTTTCTGATTGCACGTATAATTAGCGAACAATTTAAAAGGTTCATGTAAAGTCATTGTTTGCAAAATAATAGTAAAAATGAAATAGCTCTAGTTCTGTCATAATTCCACCAGTATTGTTTTTATATAAAAACGTTTCTTATGAAACATACAATTAAAATGATGCTGGTTGTCAATTACGACATAAATATTTAACAAAAAATGTATTTGCAAAACTGATGTTGCATAAATAAAAATACTAAATTACATTGAAATTTTCTTCACAAAAAAATAGTATTCTAGTATAGAAAAAAACAACATTTGCTTGGGCAATTTGGGGGGGGGGCGTACGCCGGGTCCGCCCCCGCCTGGATCCACCTATGCTATGACAATGGTCTTAATATATTTGTATAAGATATTGTGTGGGATGATGGGATTGTAGTTGTGATTACGTTTTTACATTTTTAAACAAACCCCATCTCCAGTCAAAATGTGATTTTTCGTTTGGAACTATTCTAGAACTTAGTAAAAGCATGCAATTAAGATATTCTTATAGTAAAGAATGTTTGATTGTGATCAATTGCTGATTATTTTGTTAATTTCGAGCTTAAAGATCAACTTACATGAATTAATGACAGTGAAGATTGTGATTGATTTCATTATCTAGAAAAACATGAATAATGAAGAAACTGGAGTTTTTGAAATGATGATTTGAAGAAAACATGAATACTGAAGATTATACACCATACAAACATGTATTTATTGTTTTTAATTTCAGGCTGATAATATACAAAACAGCTTTGAATGATAAATTACGCCAACTGGTAGGAGGAGCTGTATTTAAATCTATCAAAGAAAGACCATAAACAGCATATTTAAAGAATGAAAGGTGTGATTTACGTATAACAAATTCAATCATCTAACTTAACATTACTGCATGGTTTATTATCACATATAATATAGTAGCGCTGGTATCGTGTTATAATCCTGAAGTACATTAATTGCTATGCTAATTAAACCCTTCCTCTGACATGATGCCTGTCAATCCTAAAATATGATAATTAAACCCTACCCCCAGCAGGCAAACCGACGTTGAAACAACGTTGTTTCAACGTTGAACCACAACGTTGTTTTTATGTTGGATTTATTTTAGGATTTGAAAGTTGTGCCAACGTTGAAATATCAACGTTGATTCAACGTTGTGTTCAACGTTGATACAAGGTTAATTCAACGTTACTTCAACGCACATTAAGTTGGTTGATGGTTGAAATCTGGTTGATAATTGGTTGTTATTAGGGCGATTTGTAGCCGATTCCATGTTGATCTAAGGTTGGTTTTAGTTGAACTATAGTTGAAGGAGGTTGAATATAAGCTGTATTTAGCCCCTTTTCAGAGTTTGATCTAGATATATATTTGATCTACATATCTGCCGACTGAAAAACTGTATAACATGGACAAATAAAAAACATGAGAAAAGATCAAATAGTTTTACAATTTAATCACTATGTCAATGAGAATGGGTTATTAACCCATACAAATTAGCAAACACTTAACTAAAAACTATATGTATAAAACTATATGTAACAAATATTAAGCTTGGTCTCTTCTGCCCCCACCTCCAGACCTTTCTGGGGCATATTTTAAAAACTTCATTATGGTTCCATTGACTTTGCACTTCGTGGCTCCCTAGTGATTCTGTAAAACTGACTCTGAAATAAAAAATATGAATCGTAAGAATACAAAAAGAACTGTTGCACACAGATTTTGCAAATAATACTTAAATTGTGGATGGAGCAATAGTGAATCTCATGATTTTAACAACTTTGGAAAGCAAATATAAAATAAAAAATAAAGAACAGAAGCAGAAAATTTAGCTAATACGTAAAATTATAATTACCTATAATAGGTCGGAACAGAACAGTTATCTCAAAGGCATATTTCCTTCTTGCCTGATAAATTCATCTTGACCATTTATCCATTATCTAACATCCTGCAAAATAAAAGAGCATTCTAATATGCATTACATTTAACCTCAAAAAGTAATGTTTATCCCATAATATCAAGAAGATCAAAATAAACCCAGGTCTGTGATTACTTTGAACCACGGTTGTCCTGAATTTAGTCCTCCAATATGTAGTATATAGTATGACGTTATCTGCGTGACGTAGATCTATTATGTAAACTGACTGCGTGGGAATATTATAGAGTGAGAGGCTACTTAAGGGGAATGCTTGCATAGAATTTATTATACAGTATTTTCATTATTTTAAAGTGCAAAATAGTTGTTACCAATATTATATGATTGTACACTGTCAGTTTTGACTGATTAAGATTGTTTTCTATCTTAAGCATAGATTTTAATTAACTGTTGAAAAGTTGGAAACCCGTCCCATGTGCAGTGTTTAATATTTTCATACACTGTCAGAGGTTTTTAGTTTAAAAGCCGCTGCAGTTTGATTTTCTTCACTCTGAGCCCTTAATATTTGGACAGAAAACGGCGATCACTTCATTTTAATTACACACTGACAGTCTGCTCTACAAAATACGCCAAGGTTAAATCGGCATGGGGTCGAATCGTCTCCGTGCAATTTGGCCTATTGGGTCGAATGACATCGGGACGAAACGTCTGAAACCCACCTACTTGAAGTTTACATTATACAATGGATAAGTTTCTGTTAATTTTTCAACAAACAGAATTCGGACATAATTTTTAAACACAGAATGCATTTAATAGAATGTTATTTGCAGGCGTAAGACAAAGACAAAGAAAATAGAATATTTGATTTGAATAATGGCGCCGACAAGGCTTTCTTGAACACACACATAATTTTCAACTCTTAAACCAGTCGTGGGTGTTAAAAACAAATGATATCTATACACAGAACAATGACAAGTATGGTATGGTAGTATAATATCGTTGTACTTACCTTCAAATTAATGTTTTCTAGACTAGATCTGCGTCAGCGCTTTAGAAAGTCGAGGTCAGCACTGCGCGTTTCTGAATGCATCACGCATGCGCAGTTTCAAAACGCGCGAAAAGCACTTTCTAGAATATTCGTTAGAGAATATTCAAAATAGAGAGTAACAGTTTCTATATTTCATAGTCAATAGAAAATATTTTGGGCATACTTTGAGGTGAAGATAATATACCATCTAAATAATTGCAATATTATAAAGAAATAAGAAAACAATTTAAAATATAGATCTACTACAACCATTATCAACGTTGTTTCAACGTCGGTTATCAACATCCGATGATAAAATATTTATTTGTGGTTTAAAATTGGTTGATCAACGTACTGTCTCATTTTCAACGTTGTAACAACGTTGAATCAACGTCGTGTGCCTGCTGGGACCTCTAACATGATGCCTGTCAATCCTCAAATATGCTTATTAAACTGTACCTCTAACATGATGCCTGTCAATCCTAAAATATGCGTATTAAACCAGGGCTACCACTGACACGATGCTTGTCAATCCTAAAATATGCTTATTAAACCCTACCACTGACACGATGCCTTTCAATCCTAAAATATGCTTATTAAACTGTACCTCTGACGTGATGCCTGCCAATCCGAAAATATGCTAATTAAACGTACCTCTAACATGATGCCTGTCAATCCTAAAATATGCGTATTAAACCCTACCACTGACACGATGCCTTTCAATCCTAAAATATGCTTATCAAACTGTACCTCTGACGTGATGCCTGTCAATCCGAAAATATGCTTATTAAACCCTACCTCTGACGTGATGCATGTCAATCTTTTAATTTGATGACAACACTTTTAGTCTATGGTAAACAGTAGCATTTCTCTCAAGTGGTTAGTGGATACTGTTATTTTTTAAATTTATTTGAATTTCTTCTCGATAAGAAATCAAATGATAAAATGTCTATATTTGTATTATTTCATCATATAGCCCTTCTTAAGATTTTTTTATTCCAATTCAACAGAATTATTTGTTTGTTTGTTTGTTGAGTTTAACGCCGTAACAACACATTGTATAGGTCATACAACCTACTCACTGCCCCTGGAAAGGCAAAATCTCTTGATTTAGCTGCTAACCAACC
>CM046307.1:46357394-46662394 GCA_025267735.1 Mactra quadrangularis
TTGTTTAACAGAGGTATACATGACAAAACAACAATATAAAAGTATGTCTTAGGACGGCGCTAAAACACTTGCATGTAATTTTATCTAGATTTCATAAAAATATCAAATGAATCGTAAATTGACACTACAGCATATAAGACCAGGGCCTTATAAAATAATTTGTCTAATGGACAGTGTTTTTGTTAATATTATATTCTGATACAGTTTTATCTTAAAGGGGAGTGTAAAACATATCCAAAATTAAAAAATAAGAAAATAAAAATATTGTATTTGATAAATAACAAGAATGATCATCAACATTGAGGACATGATACTAGAAAGAACTGAAAATATACGCCAGTTATAGAGCAGCGCGTTTGTTGATCTCAAAAACTGATATTCGCTCCCTAAGGAACGTCTAGTGCCGACAGCTGTTGCATTGACTATTTAATACCTAGTGAGTACTATTATCACTAGAGCTGTCAACAAATTAGATATTTATTTTTTAACTTACAAATATCTTTGGCATTTTTGTCTCCCAGTTATCCTGAGACCGACACAACGTGCCTATATTGATAAATTAGCAAAATGACATTTTCGATACTTAAAGATAACGATCAAATTATTTCATACTTTATTGACATAGTAGGTTATTTCGTTGGTGAAAACGGGAACAATGCCAAACTAGAGCTAACAGATAAATAAAATGTGTTTAACAATGAAAACAAAGTTATCATCTAAAAGCATTAAACATTATACTTGCAGAAATGATAAGGTTCTGGTAGCGATTGGGTCACCTCACTACATAAATTACTAAAAAATAATTGTGTATTTTATGTCAAGCCAAATCGAATATTAGGATAGCGTTTCTTAACCATTCCACAGTAATTCCACATTTTAGTTTACGTTTATTGCGGTATACCACTATCAAACTCATATTATAACTATACTTTGCATTTTAGATGAATTGAGTTTATGTGTAAAAACTAAAGTGAAATGCAAGTAATGTCACTCGGGCTTTTAATATCTGACAGGTTATTGCATGTGTCAACTTAAAAGTTTATTTTCCCTCTCAATTACAGTTAATAGAGGAAATAACGTTTATCTTAGTGCACCATTCCTGTCTCAGATGTTACATGCAACTATGTCTTCACAAACTGACTATACAACTTCCTATTTGCACTTCTATATGAAATTCATTGTTTAAATACGTGACATTCTACTTCAGAAGTAAACTAGACAGGATAATAACATAGTTATTACATGAGATACAAGATTGTCTACACTTCCTGTTGATCTAAGTGTAAAAGAGTTTCTGTGATAGCTCAGCAGTAGAATAATCATTCTAAAACAAAACTAGAACCATCGTCAATAATGAATTTCGGACAAATGAAATAGATAAAGAGCTTGTTTTGGCTTCCCCGAAGTTTTAATCCTCTTTAATCACCAAAAAGGTGAAACAAATGCAAATATGACATAACTATTGATCTACAACAAAACTTTAAACATTTGCCGTATGTTATTTATTGCTACTTTAAAAGTTTTCATTATAATGAAAACTAAACTTATTGTTTAGTACGTGTGAAAAAAAGTGTAGATATCACTAGTTTTATATATCTATTAGATAATAATAGAATATTCCTGAATATATTTATTCTTACCTGGTTTGTTAAAGGAAGACCCGTTTTTTGTTAGATCAATGCGCATTGTTAAAAAATATTTAAAAAATACATTTACATGTGGCTAATCACAAGGAAAAAACGACATGAAAACCATTTATACTAATATCATTTTGACGTACGATAAAGTTTTATTAACCTACATACATGAACATAGTCCGCTCTAACATCAACAGGATGGTCGTTAGGGCCCCGTTACACCAAACTAGTTCGCAGAACGTTCGACCCCGTCCTAAAAATATCGCGAAACTGGTTGTGAACGAGCTAGGACGTGCCGTTTAAGTCGGAAAATGTCAGCTTTACGATCATAGTTCGTTCAGAACTAGTTCCCAATACGTGCATTTCGTTTTTATCCCGTCTGTAGTCCGTTTGTATCGGGATCAGATCGGGTAAAATTGCTCGTTTTCGTCACGAGACACCGTCTCCAACTAGTCCAAACCGTTTGTAGTCCGTTTTAACCCGTTCATAACTAGTTCTTCTAAGCTCCTTTACTATTGACCATCCCGTTTAAGACAGTTCAACTCGTTCTAAGAACGTTCCCATCTCGTTTTTTGAGCGTTCTGAACGTAGTGACATCACGTTCTGATCTGATTGCTATGAATATCCAGGACGTTTCTACCCGTTGGCATTCTCGTCCCACAGTATAAACTGTGAGGACACAATTTGTCAAGCATCACGGTGACCACACCATGCTTCCAAAAAAGAGCAGAGCCAGACATGCGGCGCATATTAAGACAATCGCTTCCAAAAATCACCTGCTTAGATGAAGCTTTTGAAGACCAGCCTCTAGTTAAGCCTAAGAATTCTGAGCCTCCTGAGCCAGTCAATGAAAATTAGGGTGTTGTATCTCTTGCTTCTTCTAATGACTCAGACAGCCACGTTTCGGGAGAAGATTTGGGGCAGAGTCAGAAGCCAGAAAAAAAGAAGAAAACTAAGACATACACCCATCTCTTGGTGAGAAATGGTCTGTATTTATATCAAACCTTGCCAGATCGTACTGTAGACGTTATTGTGTAGTACGAACTGCATACGAACGCAATAAACTTATTAAAAACGAGTAAAACGTACCAAAAACCTACTGCGAACTTTAAGAACTGCGTGTTAACGTGTTGCAAACTGGTTCAGAACTTTATAATTTGTTTTCATACATTTAGACGGGATAACAACGCACTATGGACGTAATCAAAACGAGTTAAGTCTGTGTGCAAACGGAATGAACCGAGTTACAAACAGAACAGGTCTGTGTGTTAACGTACTGCAAATTGATACCCGATCGAACTACGACAAGTCACGTCCCGAGTACGATGCTAGTACGGCCATTTCGTTCGCAGTACGTCCATCCCGTTGCCAGTACGTTGTTACTCAGTCTAGTTGCAGAACGGGGTGGCCGCAGAAAATTTTTGAGTCGACTCAAAATTCTGAAACCCCATACTCGTTCAACCCCGTCCGAGCTCGTTCATCACGTTCGTACACAGACTGTAGCAAGTTGCTACTACGTCCATTCCGTTTTCACACAGTTGAAACTCGTTCGGTCCAATTTTTCCAAAACGTAGTGAGAACGAGTTTGGTGTAACGGGGGTATTAACGATTATCATTACTTTATCAAAATATATCAATGACAACAAGTACTAATACATTAAAAAGTAAATGTCATTCATCACTTCATTTTCTATGTATTCATGTATTTGTAAACGTGACATTAAGCTCCATTATTACATTCAGTCAGTGTGATTGTACATAGAGACAAGCGGAAACATATCCGGTTTGCTAATTTATTTGCCTTTGTGTGATTCAAACTGCCATGGAATAGTGGAATTGCTAATACCAATAATGATATCATGACACGAGCAACATCATTTAAACACAATTAGCCAAGACTGAGTTTTATGGTAGTAATGCACGAAAACGAGACAGAAAACTTGCTAAAGACTTGATTTGTTAAAATATATCACGTTATTTTCACGTAAACAGGGATGGTAGAGAAATTGATCTCTTATTGAGCTAAATAATTCCGTTTGAATTTCCTTCTCAAAGCATTTACCATTGCTGAGGATACATGTAAGTCTTAGTGCATTATATTTGATACGCCCGATGCGTTTCATCTTGGTAAATGATTGAAAAACCAATATAACCAGAACACATGTCAATATCTAGAGTTTAAGGCATGTCTGGAAAATTAGCTGGACAACATGTGACTCACTCACCATTCCTGGAGCTATTTTTAAGCTGGCATATATTATGTACGTGCGTAAGTAAGTGGTTAAAACTTCCCATAATTGTTACAGAGGACGGCGACAGAATGGCCGTAGAAAAAACGGCCAACCCCGATAAAGGTATGCACAATCATACAGAATATTGTTTGATTATTGAGCGGTGAAGAATGTATTCTTCTCTTAATTAACAGCAAGAAAACAATATTGGTAGAAGATTAAATGTAGCAAATACTAAACTGGTAAGACATGTAAATCTTAAAGGTTCTCAACTCATCACAACGATCACATTTATCATTTATTGTAAGATAGTTTTTGGAATATAAAACCGGCCAATCAAAACCCTGACAGTTTAATTCACTAGTACAGTTTTATTACGAAAACTGATATTTTTATCTAATTTCAAAACAGCGTGACAGTGAGACATAGGCTTTGAGTATTTACCCATAAGTAATACAAAACAAATACACATAAACCTTGGCTGGAAATACGACATAAATGATACGTTTTGATATTGTATATGATAGACTTCTTTCTGTAACGGTGGTACTTTATCTTCGTTATCAATCACATTAATTGTCATAATAGCCTACTGTAGTCACGTGGTTTGGCGCAATGATGCTGAAAGAAATATGTTTGCATGTCCTATTTATTATTACCGACAGTTTGCTATTTCCGTTATTATAAAACCCATAATGACCCGGATATTATTTCTGTGACCGTCGGTTCAACCTTGTTTGATTTTATCAATACACGCAATATGTTTTCTACAAATATCCAATTAGCCTAATTTGTCACATTGTTGTTCATGCTGTTTTATTAGCACCACGTATAATTTATCATTTTCTATGTAATGGTTTGTGGTATAAATGATGTTTTGTTGTCTGAAAGCAATATATTGCTGTTTAGATGACGTTAATCTATTTTCACCAAGCAACATGTTCAAACATGAGGCTCTTTGTCAAACATTGGTTCCGATGCAGTTTTAATCGTTTCGATTAAAATATTCTAACAAAAGTATTAAATTCTCTGAATACATATATAAGACTCTATAGTACCCATGATCATTTAATTGTGATAACAAATCTAAAAAGGTAACTGGACTAATAAATCTAGAATATATCTGACTTGAACATCGCGTTACAAGTGACATGGCTTTCAAGGACATCGTTATACTGGTTCTTTCGATTATCATATACGTCTTTACAATATCATTTGCATGTTTTTCTCAATTCACTTCCTCTTATAAATCCTTCAGCTTTCACCATGTTAGGTTAGATTTACGTACAGAGATAATCATTGGTACATATACTAGTATACAAAAGACAAAAAGTTCAAACCATACTTTTTACCTACACAGGCAAGTTAGAAAATAATCACTATCCCGTGCCGTTTAATCATTAGATGCAAAATTCTAATATACCAACTGTTTTATCACATCCGAGGCAATGAGGCTTCAAAGTTGAACTTGTAATTGCGTAAAGATTAGCCAATGTGTTTATAGGAGACAAGTATCTGATATACGTCAATCACAATCAGCAAGAAATGTGTAATACTTCTATAGTGCACTTCTACAAGTATTAATGATAATTGTGTTTGAAGTATACGTATATTGTTAGTCTGAATTTTGAAAGATGGGTTTACAGAACAGCTGAGACAAGAGTACAATTTCAGATAAAACCTCATCAGTTATTCTAATAATTGGGCGAGAAAGATTAACTTAATATAACATATCACTCTAACAAATCGTCAGATAATAAAATGTGACACGAATTGGGCACCATTAAATAATTAAAACGTCATTTGTCATTACATTTTAAATTCTTAATACAATGTAATGTACTGCGATGGGTATTGTCTAGAATTTGACTATTTTAGTTGTATATACCTTAGGTGGTGGTGTTATGATAACATACAATTAAGCATTATTATTATAGCAATCACCTAAAGCCTTAATGTAAATAAAATGTATGAACAGGAATGTGGAATTTCTTTGCCCCATTTGTCTGACATTTATCTATGCGATGTTATTACTTATAGTATGTTTTACATCATAGTTCTCAATGTATCTTTATGAGTATTGAACCTTTGGACAAGCGCGTTTTGATTTTAATCAGGTTGAGTATTAGATTCCACTTGTTCGTAGACAAGCGGAAAAAACACACTTAATGAATATATATCAGGATCTATCATATAGACGTCTTTGACTATTAAAATTTCTGCAATTTTTACAAAGTTTTGAGTCCAAAATGCTTAGGACTATCCCTCTATTTAGACCATTTGATGGTCCGCGAAGGAAGCTTTATCGTCTTGTGTATTGTCATGTTGTTTGGATAGATGAAATTTAAACAAATATATATGCGCTATTGTCATCCTAATTAAAATGTTTTGTTAAATTCTGATGATTTTTTACCATAATTATCGCCTCTTTATTTTCTTCTTAGTAATCATTAATCACAACTGTGTGTGTCAAGTATTTAGATGTCTCTCTGTTTTTGTCGTTTATATTCCTGACAAACATGTCAATCACATAATAATTTGTATGAGCACCAACCTCGATAACAATTTACTGGTACTGTGCATCTTAAATATTTAGACTCAAAACGCAATTAAATTTCATCAGGTGTTTACAAACCCTGACAGCTGACTTGAATCCTAATAAAGATATTTTAAGTGTACTGAGAATATAAAGTTTGAAAATGAGTATTTGCATGACATTAAATAAAATGTTGTTTTACATTTTACCTTAAATAAAATTGCCTTTTCGAAATGGAATTGACAAGAGTAATAAACTATTCCCAGTATTTGCCATTATCTAAGATGCGATAGCTTGAGATATATACTAGCTAGCACAGGGTCAGAAGTCTAGTAATTACGGGTAAAGACAATCTGTAGTTGCAGAACGGTTATACATGTACAATGCCACATTGACAAGCTAAGTGACAATGTTGCTAATGTAATACTAGGCGAGCAAAAACTACTATGCATTTACACGTGTTCATAGTGTCTGGTTTAAAGGGACAAATAGATATTTCCTTATTTAGTTGTATTTATCAGCATAACAGTTCGAATTTGGCTTCGTATGATAATTGATCATTATTAATGATTGTTGTTAAACTTCAAATGTTAATAAAAACCGTAATTTTGAAGTATAGCACAATCAAATGATATATTAATATAAAGAGAGAGAGAGAAGAAAGATAATGAGAGAAGCTATACATACACGATGATAAACTAGCTTTGATACTTCCCTTCCACATTCAACATAAGTAACAAGGATTTGTACTTTTGGAGATGACAACTAAGTACTATCTGGACTGATGTATTGTACAATAAATGTCAGTATTTTATTGACAAAACAAACTAAATCAATGTAAACAATGTCACCAGACTAGCTAAAACGATAAAAATGTCTCCTTACAGAAAGTTATATGCCGTCTAAGCAAGAATTATTATCCCATTACTGAGCATTACATTGATGTATCTATATAACGTTTGTTTTACTTCACACCAAATTAATACTTCAAGTAAACTAGTTGATTTACTTGTACACAACCTTGACAATGTAAAGATAGTGAGATAATGATATCTTTACCACAATCTTCCTTTGAATCATTAAGTTCAATTGTCAAGAAAATCATCGTATTGCAGAAACTTACCAAACCGTTTTTATGGACCGTTCAACTTAAGTAACAAGTTCCGATGACAATTCAATAATATAAGATTACTTTAAATTTATCAATCAAATTTGGGCGTCATTTGAAACAGATTCTTTGTGATAATTGACAAAAAATCGAAAAATCTAAATAATGACAGGAAATGTTTGTCTCATACAACAGTAACAATTGAATAAATTGTCTTTAAAAAGACAGTTTATGACAGCTTTCTGGAAGTGATAATTTAAATGCAGTTTTTTTGTTACTAATAAGCTCTGTTTTGTTCTGCCTTTAACGCTTTGAAAAAGAGACACGATCATCACCATTACAGCTTTATGTTGCAGTGGGTCAGCGAGGCTCCAAGTTGCGTTTTGAACTGAGACAGAGGTTTAAATGCTTCAGCTGAAATTAGGACAGAATACCATGGCTATCTTGAATTAAAGTGAAAACATATAAGTATATTTGCCGTAGTTTAGGCAAAAATAATTCTTAGGTACGGTGTATACCGTATGTAAACAACTTAAACTCTCAAACACACTCAAACACGTGTAAACCCACAGTATATAATTTGTTTACTATCAATTTAAGTTTTTTTATTTCTTTCTAAATTAAAAAGAACATTTAATTTATTAGAAAATATTTTTTTTGTTATCAATTGAAGCTAAGACAGTAATTCATTGTTATAATTTTTGTTTGACACAACCTTAGATTACTATTGATGATAATTTTATGTTAAGTATGACTTCATGATTTCCGTGAAACATCAGACATGTGATCAGATGCACAATATTACGTCTAAAGGAAATAGATAATACTAATTTCTAGTTCTGGCAGTCTCACGTGACACAGTAATGGACAAAACTAATCGAAGTATAGTAGAGACTTCCATTTCACGTACCTATTATATCTTGCATTAATTAAGACCCCTATCATTTTCTAGTATAGATCTAAATTACTGATTCTGTAGATGGACATTAGTCTGTCGATACAATATTAAATCTATTCAGTGTTCAGGCAATTTCCTGTAACAATGTATAATGTATGACACGCAATGTCTATGACTATACTAAGAAGTGTGCGGTTTTCGGTATTTTCACTTTTGTTTATCAACACCATTTCAGTTGTTATTTACAGTAACCGAACATTTTTCCCCATTCATATACAAATCAGTTACATATTTTCGCTTTCATATCCACAAACAGTCGACAACTTGATAAATAGTGATCTCAACATTGTTGTGTAATTTTTTAAATGAAATTTGAACTGTTTCTGTCGCACATTAAATCTAGATTGCCGGTCAATCATCGTTTATATACTTTGTTCGTGGCTTAGTTTTTTTTCAGGATTTTAATAAACTTCTCTAAACAATATAAACATGACCGTTCTTGGTGTATTTTTTGACAATTCATTGAAGTAATTTATTCATATTGTTAGATCATCTTCAAATACAAATACTTTATATATTTTATATAGACTTGATGAGTATGAAACCAGTAAAAGAATAATGCAAGCAAGTGTTGTTTAAAAAATAAAAATTATAATAGTTAAAGTATTTCAGGACAAGAGCAACAACTGTGATGTAGCACTGGGTAAGGAAATAAGTGTTATGTTTTTTCAGCAACGTAATGCCTTATCACAATTGCAATATATACATTATTTTACTATTATCACGAATATGTGCTAATAGCAGCTTATGCTTATTCTATTTCATTTGATGACAAAAACAAGAGTACATATATTAATATTTATCAGCTACAAATTCTATGGTGTTGTTCTTTTTACGTCATAGAAATACAATTCGCAAACATGTTTTGCAGTATTCTACGAATAACAATTTTATGTGTTATTTTTTACTACAAAGCATAACCCTTTTCTCGCCACGTTATACCTTGCCAGAAATAATTCCTGGGTAATGGCTAATTAAACTCATAAAATGTAACTTATTGCTTCATTTACTGCTTTAAGCAACACCTGCGCAAATGGTCCGTGACAACATTTTGTTAGACAAAGCGTGAATGTAAAACTTATGATATTTTACCACAAGGTAGAGAATTTGATATCTTTCCAAATACCAACATAAGCGACATTTTACAACTTTTTTTTCATTAACTGACGTAAGGTATATACTATTTCTTTGTAACAATCTATGTTCTTTTCCCCAACAGTGAACATCTGACTTTCTCAATTAATATAGTCATCTTACTCTACAACGTAATACCACTGTGGTATTATCACGTCAATTAACACACAACGTGAAGAGTGTCAAATCACAAGTATTTGCTTGGTGACTGGTTACTTTCTAAACTCAGAGATTCCAGGGGGCGTCTTACTAGACATAGTTCTAATTGAAAATCTTATCGTAGCGTACGGGTTTTATGCACAAATAGATACGAATTATTATATGACCGTTTAACTAATGCCATCGTGTTGTCGCGGGAAACTCGTGCGATGTTTAGTATCTGCGATTTTGACGCGTACGAACTTGTTTTGCATGGTTATGGATACTCTTCTATATAGAGTTAACCGAGAAAATGTCTGCAGTTTCTTCCTCCCTGATATGAACATGACACAACAAGACAAACAGATTCTCCGTTCTGGTTCAGTAATAGTAGAAAACTGTTGCAACATTTCCAACCACGTTGTCTCCATTCTCCATTTTAAATGGAAATTATAGAAAGATAATTTTCTAAATTAGTATTCCCCGTATAGTACACTGAACAAAAGTTCTAACCGATCACTTTTCAAATTTTGATTATTTTATAACGGACTGATGGATCCTTATTAAATGTTGCAGAGGTGATTTTTGTGTCATTTTCTACCGATTTATGGGGAAAATGAATTTGATACGGTCCAATGCACTCGATCGGCACACAGGGTGTGGTTTACACATTTTGACTAGAAATGTTCGTGACAGAGAGTGACGAGTATTAAATTTCACTTTGCATGAATCCTTGTTAACTTTATAAGTGAAAAAACATTGAACATTGCACAAATGCCGATGCAGGATCGTGGCGTAGCCAATGGGATGTTGAATACCGGAGCCTCTATCAAACAGGTGAGTGGCTGTTCATGGAAACATCTTTAAAAAAATCGAAAAGTATTGTTAAAATAGAAAAAACGCTATAATTTTATTACTCTTAATGTGTTCATCCCTATTTCAAGTTGCATGACACTTTAATCGGGTCTTTTCGACGATCGCGACTTTGGACGATGTCGCAAGGGACGGGAATCGTTTCTAACTGACGCCGAAGACCAAGAACAAAGGTTACAACTCGCCGACAGGATCGACATTCGTGCAATGTTTTATGTTTTTTCATTTATAAAGTTAACAAGGATTCATGCAAAGTGAAATTTATTTACTCACCATTCTGTACACGAACATTTCGTGACAAAATGAGTAAACCACACCAAGTGTGCCGATCGAGTGCATCGGATCGTATCAAATTATATTTTTCCCACAAATCGGTAGAAAATGACTCAAAAATCACCTCAGCAAAATTTAAAAAGGATCCATTGGCCAGTTATGAAATAGTCAAAATTTGAAAAGTGATCGGTTAGAACTTTTGTTCAGTTCTAAGACACCACAGTCATTCGTGGTGTCAGCTTACAAACAAAGAGCGTGTTTGATTCAGTCTACTCCGACTACTCCGGTCTACTCTGCGAGCACTGATAAATCAAATTTTCCAATTTTGTAACAAAACACAAGATTACAGAACGCTTTTTGTTAGATGAAAGCATTTCATCAAAAGAGTATGAAGACGATCTGACGCAAAACAGGTTAAAATATGGTCTACAAACCCATTTGCAATCATCGCATTCAAAATGGGTCTCTTTTCTATCATCTTAATTACGTCATACTCCGCTTACCCCTCTTAAAATGCAGGTGTATTCAGAGTACTCCGAACGCGTGTGATCTGAAAGGTTTGTATCAATTTTTCAGTGATCGGAGTACTCCGATTACTCAGATCTCGCGGGTCAAAACACGCCCAAAGAAATTAATAATATACAAAATCATTTCATTATCTCGTAAACTCGTATCTTTTATAACTGTTATATTCTTTTTAACAGTCAGTGAAATATGCATTGCTAGTTTCATCATAACATGTTAGCTGATACACAATAAGGTTACTGAACAAGTTAAGGTTTAATACATGATGCAACTTCGACAATCAAGCTTAATGACTGCCACCGTTTTAGAAAGTAATAAGTAATTTGATTAAAATATCAGTATCAAGACATATTGATATTAAAAACCGTGTGTTTGAAGAAACGCATCAATACTACATTATCCCTGAACATATTTTAAACTAATGGAAAGTAAAAGTACAAAACAAACCCCATTCATCATGGCTTATTTTCAGATTATCGTTTTAACGATGATAAATAAAGCATTTGTAACAACCAAGTTTGTTACATTTCCTCCGTCATAAAGATTAATGATCATAGAAATAATAGATGAAAAACATTTATGGCCATTAACAATGTACCATGTCACACGCGTATTGTGTTAATTTGACAAGCACCCAGATTTGACATCACAAAACAACTTACAGAAATTTATCTTCCAGAAACAGGTGATATATTTCCTTTTTTCCTTACACCAGACAATTGCATATTTATCTTATCATATAACTACTCTTGTGAGATGCGTATAATTTGACCATCGACATGGCCCTTGAAGCGTCTAGACTGGACACTATGTATCAAAGCTCACAATTTAATAAAAACTCCGCCTTGTGTTCTTATCAAGTTTGCTTCAAAAATCGGCTGGCAGTTTTCTCTTGGAATTAATATTGGACACAGAAGAAGAAATGATTTACTAGATCACGTTTATATAAAACATTATTGATTTAATTTCGGTATTACTAATTTTGAATGTTAAATTAACCTTATTGCCATAAGGTTGCTTAAACATGCTACCAAACAATTTCTGCAAGCCATATAATACCGATGTTAACTTAGATACGTAATTCGTTAGCATTGCATAGAATATGTTCGAAAGCGCAGCAAGCGCTTTATCTTTACAAGACATCTACAGTATGATCATTAAATAAAATTATTTAAATCCTTTAATTCAATAAGAAAAATATATTCAATGTCATTGGATGTAAATCTTTCCTACTAACATATGAGAATATTACACGCGAGTCAACATTTTGAGATATTTGTGGATGGAAGTAATTCTTCTGCTTAAACTAAAGAGCAGAGAATCTATTGTAGTATTGGATATCTGACTAAAATGATATGTTAATGATAACATGCAATGCCCATCCAAATAGTATGAAGATGAATACGTACTAGTAATTATAATGGACCAACTTAGAAGAATATGAAACTCTACAACATAGAAAACAAAGAACCAAGTGAACAATGTAAACGTGAACCCTATCACGTCTGCCTTGATATGAATCCATACAAACATGATGTTGTCAAGTTTTGGATAGAGGAAAAGGTCAAGAGGTCTATGGGTCTGAATACATGCTTGTGAAATGCCAATAAATTCTTCAGTAAATTCCTTCAAGCACGTCAATATATAGTAGAAAAGAGAGTAGGGTAGTTTCCATCATACTTCTTAAAGAAGTGAAAGCTTTAGAAAAATGATCCTGAAAGCGCAAATATTTTTACTATAAGTGAAGCTTATTGTGCTTATGTAGACAAAACAGTATATGTGACATAGTTACTTGACAGCTATCTCAACAACGATGAACTTTTTTAGATAGATAGATTTATTTGTGATGCTTTTACAATTTTTACAGAAGATACAAATATTTAACAATAACATAATAACAAGAATATGACATAAGATATCACAGCAATGAATGAAGATATTAGTGCAAGTATAGATTGCATCACAGGATAGCCCATAAAGTCCTAGGACTTAATTCCAATGGGGTCCTTTGCCCTAAATCATGAAATATTAAATTTAGGAAAAAAACACAAATATATCTACCTAGGTTATGGTAATAAAAATAGATTAAAATCATCAACATAGTACACATATATATATAAAATCACTGACATAATTAAAAATAAATAAAATCTGATTTATCAACACTGAACATTTGTTCACTTAAGTAATTTTTAACTGCTACTTTAAATGATTTAGTATTTTTCATAATCTTAATTTCATATGGTAATTTGTTCCAATCTTAAATAGCATTCTAAAAGAATGTTTTCCTGGTATAAGAATTGATATGGGGTATAAAATAATTATATTTATTTCTACGTTGATGGGTATGTAGTGTTGATGTTAATACAAAATTTTCTTTCATGTATGATGGACTATTATCATTAAAAATTTTATGAACATGGTTTAGTCTTAGAAATTTTACTCTGTTTTCAATATTTAGAAATCCATTATTTGTAAAATCTGTAACTTGTAAAGATGTTCTAAAAGTATATCCATTAATATATCTTATTACTTTATTTTGAACAATTTGTAATTTTTTCTTCATAGTATCAGTAAGATCTTCATACCAGGATGAACAAGCATAATCGAAATGACTTTGTATCAAAGAATTGCAAAGTAATAGTCTTGTTTTCTTATTTAAATAGTTATAGTGCCTGTATTAAAATTTAAGCCTGGAATTTGCCTTTTGTACAATGTTATTAAAAATAGTACTAGCAGAAAAATCATTTTCTAAAAAACTTCCAAGATATTTAACTGATTTTGATGATTTTATTAAATGATCGTCACATTGAATGCCAAAATTTTCTGTATTAGAAACTTTTTTCTTTGGACCAAATAAAATACATTCCGTTTTCCCTAGATGCAATGATAACTTATTGTCGACAAGCCATTTGCTACAATTTTTTCAGCTCAGTGCTTAATGTATTACTAATAACAGACGGATCTTTATGTGAAAAAAGTATGGCACTGTCATCAGCATATAGTATTAACTTACATTTATCACTTATGCTGGTACACATGTCATTAATGTAACATAAAAATAGTAAAAGACCTAAGATACTTCCCTGAGGAACTCCACAGGTAATATCATTAAAATCAGACATGGTATTATTTATCATAACAGATTGTTTACGACCATTTAAGTAGGATTTGAACCACTCCACCGATCCCATACCCATAGCTTGTACTTTTTTACATAACATATCATGGTCGACTGTGTCGAATGCTTTTTGTAAGTCTAGCATAATCATTCATGTGAACAAGCCTTTTGATGACTGAATTTTAATATGATCTGTCAAATGTATAAGGCACGAGTCAGTGGAATATTTAGACCTGAAACCACTTTGAAATTCATACAGTAATCCTTGATAATTTAGATAAGATTCAAGTTGAGTATATACAGCTTTTTTGTAAAGATTAGTAAGCTTTAGGCAAAACTGTATTTTACATAATATAGTACAGAAACATGAGAATGAATAAATCACTCTAATGAAGCAATCAGCGGGATTGAACGTTTACTGAATAATTCACCAAGTTAACAATGCTATGATTGCTATCTATGTCAATGAGTATTATATCGTAAATTGTCACAGCATGTATAGTAAGAAACCTCACAAGTATTAAGTACGTCTGTTTTTAGAAAGTAGCTCAGATATGAAGAGTATCCTAGGTTCAATGTAGGAAAAGTATTTCTTTTATGAGAAACCATAATGAGGGGGTCATCAGCAACATTTTTTGTCTAAATTGGTATTCTTATACCGTCACGTAGTGACGTAAGATACAAATAGTTTATTACAACCAATGCCCGTGGCAAGTTCTAGAAATAGCTTCATGTATTAAAGTCGCTAATATTCTGAAAGATAAAACGTTGTTTATTTGTTAGTTATTTACACTATTAATTTAACCAGTGAATGAAATATAATATTTTTTCAAAAAGGAATTTTGGAAATATATCAAGAACACCAACATAAAAATGCAAGACACACTTGTTCGTTAGGTTTCAAGAGATAAAGTTAATGATAATGAGAAATACATAACAATGGGATAGGCTGACTCACAGAAGATTTATATGGTCATTAACTGTTTAATTGGCAAGACAATCTCAACTTAGTATATAATTATACTTGTTTATTTAAAAAGAACCTTTAATCTGTTGCCTGGTAACAAGACGTAAGTATTTCCATCTCGTGGAAATAACACAAAATATTTTTAAAATTTCCAATCACATATTTCCCTCACAATTGATATTGTTGGGGAAACAACAGAGTTGTACAATGTCCAGCCAAAACAAAACATAACTTACTTAAGTTTTGAATGGAATAAAATTCGGGTTATTGCCAATTATAGTAAAAATGTTAGAAACATACATGATTGCATTTAATACAGTTACTTTTTTGTTACCTTTACATTTTTGTTAATGTGTGATTTGTGTTTCATTTTCTATCAAACTTGAGATTCATGCACATGAATAACAAATACAATTTTGTAAAGTAACACTACTCCCGGTCCTTTCAAATACTGCAATCTAATGCGTTAAACACCTTATGAAATGTTATTGAACCAATAAAATAAATTAGTTTTACAAGGGTAAAGGTAAATATTGATGGCACTGTGTGTTAGTGGTCTTATTTTTGACAAGTCAGTTGATGTAAGCACAACGTTTAAGAATATGATCGATAAGTTCACTTTTGTTTTTTATATACCACGTTCTTTTATAAAGCATATGTACGCAAAAAGTAAGGTACATAAAATAAAGTTATACAATAAAACATGAAAAATATTTCTCTAAATACAAAGTACTACAAGTAAAAAATTGCTGCTAAATGCAGCAAAGGGATTGTCACGGCAAACAAAAAAGAATGATTAAGTATAATCTAAAGGTAACTCAAAAGAGCATTATATTGAATTGTCATGTTAAGGTTTTTCAGTAATTAAAAGGTAACTTGTCATAAAACGTTTGTCTGTTCAAATGTAACAATCTCGTTCCAAAAGCCTAGTAAGATTCTCGATACTAGTTAGATTGAGAATCTTGACAAATTTGGAGTACGCGAATGGTCTGGATCTAGACACCATCTTTATGCCGACAGGATGTTTGGTTTTAGTTGGATTTATTTCCAGTAATTCATATTTGCATGACGCTTAAAAAGATCGGCAGAAGGGAAAACATAGTTCTTCAGAACAGAAGCTATTTACATGACTTATCGCTTCTGTTTAGTCAAGTGCTCCTCACATTGCGGATCTGTTCTTACCAATCCGTGTAACCAATCATCTAACTAATGCATTACTGTCCAGCATCTTTGAATTTCGACATTTTGATTTTACAGGCGTGAACATTTGTTGCATTTATTGCATTTATTTTTTAATCACGAGACAGTCGTGCAATCTAAATGCGTGTGTCTTTGCCTTGAAATAGAAATATCAGTTTGCGCATAGTATTTAAGCAGAGGTAGAGAGTCAGCGAGTGAATCTTTCAAACCAGTGTATTAGAGAGTAGTCATACCTTTACTTGTTACGGAAGAATTTTGTTGCCGGATACACGAAAAGATTTAACATGTATTTTAATTCCGAAAAGATGCACTTAAATACAAAAGGCAAGCTATTTCGAATAGAAATCATTTTTCTTAATAATGAATTCACTCGGACTCGAGAAAACATACTCCATTCGAACAAATTAAAAACTGGCGAGCTTTTCACCTAGGTGTAAATGTCCGTCATTTTAACTCTCTTAAAATTACCTGGTCCGTCTGGTCAATAGTCCGTCAATATAGTACCAAACTTTTCATAATTAAAAAAAGTCTGCAAAAATAATCTTACATCTGCTCGATCTATAACCAGAAGCAAGTTCAATTACACAAAACGCTACAGTACGTTACATATCGATGCATTCGGAACTCCTCGGTCATACATTTGTTTACTTTAACGCCGGACATTTCAAAATAGCGTCCAAATATGTCCGAGATTATTCGCAGCAAATGGACGAGGACTTCCGAATGTATCGTTGCGGAACGTTCTATAACGTTCGCAGTTACTGAACTCAACCCTGGTCCGTAACTCTTATGCTCTTAAAATTAACTGGTCCGCTGCACTTAATCATAGTTAGAAAAGATCGCCAATAGAGCTCAGTAAGAGTAAGAATTAAGAGTCAATGTTACACGATTACGCTTCTTTATTTATACAGTCGGCTAATAAGAAAAAAAGGTATATTATTAAAATATATGAATCATATCAAATTAGTTTTCAAATGATAAATGCTCTAACAGTTGAAATATATAATATTTACAACAATATGTGATGAAGTAATCGACGATTCTTTTAATAGTTAAAGTCTGCAAAGTTATTTCTTAAAATATAATTTCGATATTGGTGTCTTATCTTTTCAAATAAAATATTGGCAAATATCAATAATATATGTACTATACACGCATTATGATACGCATATTTGTTAAACTGTATCCGTATACTAAACTGGTCTCCTGGTCTGGTTGCAAACTCCTCACAGTGCTTACGTCACGCTTTGCTACTTAATGTTATTGATTTGATAAAGGGAGATAACCGCTGCGGGGAGTTTGCGGGGAGTTTGGTCCGGTTGGTTCGCGATTTATACCTACCCCTTTTCGTGTGATTCGAAAGGATTTGCGGAAATGTGTTGATATAAAACGCTGATTTTTCGTGTGTTGCATTGTTGCAAGAAAAATTGTTTATATGGATTCCCCCAAAAATGATTTTTCTATTTAACTTTTAACGGAAATGGGCTGTACTATGACTGCATTAAAAACAATAAATTTGTCGGCAGTGGAAATCGAAAGGATTTTTATCATTTTTTATCACGTGACTTTTGCCCATTGCTATCAAAATCTACCCACCACAATATCACGGCGTTGAGACGCCGTGAAATAAAACAACATAAAATGCAATACTACTTAAATGAAACATATATATATATTAACTTGTAAAACGGTAATGAACTTCTTGTCACCATAGTCAAAGAAGCGTATTTTATATCAGTTGAAGAGATTTAATGAACCTATATGTGATGGCATTATTTATGGCAATGAAATATTCTGACTCATTATATGGCATCGTTAGTCTTTCTATAAAACCAAATAACTCAGCATCTAAGCTTTATAACGGCATCACACGGACATGTATGATTCCGATATTTACTTTTTTACATATACAATTCTAAGTTATCTGACAGACTCAAGCATGCGTTTCAGGATTTAGTATTAAGTGCCATCTCTTATTTGATTATTTAATCAATGTTGATCTAAAGTTCCATTCAGGACAATACAATACAATCTACAAACAAGCAAAGCAATGAACATTCATTAAAAAGAAAGAAACATGCAATTGAAACAAATGAAAAGTATGAACGAATGAACTAATACATGGATGATTATACATTACATTAAAAGAAACAAATGAATCATTAAAAATGATATATCTCTACTACCAAGAAGCATATTTGATTCTTCTGTCTTTATAGTGTCATTTATATCTATATTTTATGTCTCAAAAATCACATTTCCATTTTCTCGATTTTCTGCAGACATCAGGGATGTTTAAATCAATACTTATACTTATAAAACTTTATGTACTCACAAAAGTGAAAAGTATTACATAATAACATTAGTTCAGTTGTAGAATGGGCAATGGAAGATTAAAAGGTCACGGGTTAGAATCCGGTTAATGACACTGTTTCTTTCTTCAGAACATATCTTCGAGATGCTGCTTATGATACATGCAAGGGTTCGATGGAGCTCATTCTTAAGATTTAGCTTGCAGCGGAATTTAACACAGACTTTAGAATATATAACTTTTAAAGTATTGATTCATTTAGTATTTTCAACATCAAACATTGAAGTTGGAACAAACAATTAACACACATTTGAGTTGCTGCTGTCCAAACACAATAGTTTAAAACGTTTAGTTCATTGGAATTGCAACCGGAATAAACACGATTGCAAAACAATCTGCAGATGTCTGATACCCAACACCATTTACTATAAGAAAAAACAGACTTTAAGTGTTACTCATTAGTAATGAACAATTTGATTGTAATCATCCATGCAATGGTTTCTCCAAGGACAAAAACATCAAACCAGAAACTAAAGATAAGTGTAATAATTAAAAAAACGACAAACTAAAGATAGGTTAACACCATTCGTGTGCTTTGATGTAAGATAAACATGAGATTTACAATCAAATTGTCAGTTTCAAGCAAAGATGATACATGTAATTTATATGGTAATCAGAATGAACTTTTAACCTTTTTTACGAAAAGCGACGTAATCGAGAAGTAAATAAATTAAATTAGGACGTGTTCGGTTCGTAAAATCATTATCCGGAATTTTTACAAAAAAATGCCATTATCTTTGGGCGTAAGTTGCGTGTTGATAAAATTATGGATAGTGTCACGGTGATGTATAGAATGTTTAAAATAGTAACACGTCTTGAGAGTAAATGACGGTCATATGACTAATTATTGCTTTTATATCTTGTCTAATGGTGATTATTATTTACATTTGAACTACCGAATAAACAAGTGGACAAAAATGTGAAGCTAAATCCCTAAGGGCATCCACTTATTCCAGCACTCTTCTCTGTCGTTTATTAACCACTAACTATAGAAGCAACTTGCTCAACATCATATTTATCAACATTGAAACACAGTAAAGTAAAATGTATACAAACAGTGTGAACAAAATTAAGCATTCAATGACTAACACTAAACATGTAATGTTATATGTTTCTGATATTGTTTGAAATTCGTTTTTTTTAATTTGTAATGCTTCATAAGACAGGTTTATATAGTGTATAGTTTCAACTAATTTTGATAAAAAATATGGAACATCGTTATATTTTTTAAAATTCAGTACCTTAAATGTAACTTATTTCTATTCCAACACATTGCCAATAAGCAACTAAAACGTTTACTGTCAATGAACGTAGATATGTTGTTATCGTTGAAGTGATAGTGTTATGATTTTCCGAATGTCATTATAAGTTTTAAAACCTTACTTCCTCGGGATAATATATAGATATAGTCCGATTTTATTTAGTGAGCCGTGACAGGTAGGATGAGTCTAATCATAACCATGACGATAGGTATAATCAGTAAAATTTAATACTACACTGAAAATCATTACAAACTATAATATCTATATACTTTTGTAATATATAAAAGTATATGCATGATATAATAGTTCAAAATCATATTTCAAAATAGCTCAGTCGGTAGCGAGTCGGAAACATATGGCCAATGCATAAATTTTACTGCAGTGGTTCAAATCTCACCGCCTCCATATTTTTTTTTATTCTTAAATTCATGCATAGTTGTACGTATCATAATAATGATTGTTGTGCCATCATTTGATTTTGTTTCCTCGGTTCTTTATTTTTTATCCAGATATTTACAGTGTATCTAATAATAATATATTTATATTATACATTCGTCTTCAAATGCAGTGGCTGAATAGAAATCAGACGAACGTGCCAAAGTGACATGCGTCCCATTTCGCTTCTATTTCTTATTCAATGCATGTACATAGAATCATTTTTGTAAGACGTGGTCGAGACATTTTAGTGTATGACATCAAAGTAATAACTATGCACAAACTCAGGCAAATATGCATATTCTATTTTATATCCATTTGTCTTCTAGCTGCACAGATATTTCGAGTTGTACGTTTCCATGATGGCAAAAAAAAAGAAAAAGAAAAATGAATACCAAGCAGGATTCGAGCACGGGGTAACAAAAGCAATTCTAACAATCCAAGTGTCTTACCGTCACGACCACTGAGTCACATAAATTCGTGTTGAATAATTTTAATAAAGACAGTAATCAGTTGGTTGGTTAAATAAGCTGTGTTACCTTTTTGTAGGAATGTTCCAAAAATCTATAAATACAAAAGTGCAGTCACGGCTCACCGGATAAAATCGGACTATAGCACCTGCGAGTGCCAACATGGTCTTATATAAACAAATTGTGTAAACAATTAAAATATGGTATTCCCAAATTATACATGTATTCTATTAACTTTTCCAATATTAATGCAGTATACCAATATGTATATTGTACAACAAGCGTCTATTTCTTCGGCTGCTTCAGCAACTGTTTAGTTCAATACTAGTTGCATGTCCTCAGACATTTAGTGTTTGTTCTAGATGTTTTATCAAAGTGTTGGCATGCTGATTAGTCTGGTTGTTATCTAGCCAATATCATAGTATATTTTATCTATCATCCAGTATTCGCATGTACACATAAGGTATTATGTCATGTTTTGCCTTTCATCTCTGTTTGGCTGCATCAAACATATGAAGCCATATACATTTTATTTGATCGAACAAAAACAACATTGAAGTGCGTACACAAATAACGTAATAATGCTAGGGTATTGATTTAATACTTAGGATGTAAGTGTGCTTCTTTAAAATGTGATCATTGTTTTACGTAAAGACATTATAAACTCCATTAAATCTAAGATCGCGGGTTCGAGCCCGGTCGCAGTAGGTCATACCCTATACATGAGCTGTCTGTCTCTTGGTAGGGTAAGTTAGTACTGGTTATAGAAAAAGTGTCCAGGGAACCTATAGTAGGAAGGGCTGGCCGTCGTATATATTACCTAAATATGTGTTGAATACGACATTAAAACCAATTAAAAAAATAACAGCAAAGTAAAACAAAGCCATATGATGTGCAAGCTTGGTGTAGTGGTGATAAATGTTTAACCTAATTTATTATTATGAAGATCAAAAGAGCCACTTAGTGGCATTCTTACGAAAGTCGTCGAGAAATACTACAAACATTTCTAATTGCATTTTAATTGAAAAACTCTCATCATTGGCTGTTAAATCACAGTGGGCCGACTTGATTTGCCCGGGCGGCTCAAACCGGCGTACGCCGATTCAGAAACGGCTACCGGCGGTTCGCTTTATTTGCTCTGATATTGAGCCGGGTCAACAACCGGCGCACGCCGAATGCGCCGGTTTCGTTAGAGCGTCTAGCGGCGAGCGTCTGACAAATATGGCTATAAATAGATACAGGAGATACCATTATTACAAAAATTAACTACGATTATGGACAAAATACTAGTTCATGTGTTCAATAAACCTCTCTTACGCGTCATTTGTGTAAGAGTTATATTAGAAGTACACATTTTACTCGCCAGACACGAATTTAAAATTTTAACTACTGGTATGGGTTTATTTACACACACTGCTTGAAATGCGACCGTCTGCAACAGTAATTAGTTAGCCGGATTGCTTAATTCATATGTCACACCGGGGCGAGCCGATCGGCTATCGGCTTACGCCGGTTCGTAAGCCGCCCGGGCAAATCAAGTCGGCCTTATATGTAATTTGTTGTAAACAAAATACCGTTTTAACAAGATTAACAGCTTTTTCAGGACAGACTGAATGTTTAAGCATTATCAAAATAACTTTTATTTATTTACTTCATAAGTAATCTCTTTTCAGACGGCAATTTCCAAGCTGTCTTGTTTTGACAATCAAGAGAAACAGGCTTATGGGAAATGTGGATAAATTTGATCTGTGAAATATGATTTATTTTATTGAGTTTGTTTCGTCAAAAATACATAGCAAGACAAAACAATTTTCGTATACGCAAAAAAGACACGAGCCTCTGTGCAGTGTTACAATTTGATTGATACAATAGATAGTTTAAGTCAGTCAAGGTTGCTTTCAATTACAAACAAAATCATAAGCATACGTAATATTTGCATTAGTTTCTGCACATTTTAGCAAATTGTTGCCTATAGGAGCGTTTCCATAGACTGTGTAACTAATTTTACGTTTAAGTTCAATGTAATAATAATTTCATGACACCATATCGTGTTAGAAATAACAAAAGAAGTTTGTTTTGGAGAGGCATTTATTGTAAATGGTTTCCGTAATCATGAAACATGAACAATTTCTTGATTGATTTTACCAATCTTAGCATGCTTTTACATTTTGGCAACAAATCAAATCAATATTCTTTGAATCCCATTGATGCAAGACGTCTTGTTTAGATTATAAATATTTCAAAACTTGAAAATAAATTCCATATTTTGAAAACTGTCAAAAGATCTTTCAAGGACATTGTATTACAAATGACAGTTAATTTTAACTTTTATCAAATTTGGCATAGTCCGTATGCAGTAGAAACTAACCAATAAACGATGTCTGAAGTAAAATTGATTTGCTGATGCAAGTTGAATTTATCAAAATTGAATTCATCTAATTTGTGAAAACACTCAAATGTTTCCCTTAGCGACCAGTATATGGCAAAGAGCAAGTTTAATCCCTTAGGCTAAAACTACATTATTAGCTAATAATAATTTCAAGTTAAAAAAATGTTTTAGAACTAAAATGTATTCGATAATGAACATTATATGCTTAAATATGGAATTATTTCTAAAACAAAATTACCTGCGACATTGTAATATTTCAACACAAACCTCCAAGTGAAAGTGTCTGGTACTGAAAATAGTACGTTAAAAGTTTAAATTCGAAATGCTAATACATATATGGACAAGCAGATTTGCTTTAAATATCAATTTAAATTTGTAATTTCTTTTATATAATAAATGACTATAATTTTCACTTCCAGTGCACATATAAACTGTCTAGCTTTAATACACATGTCTTCCATTTATATCTTTAATTGATTCCAACATTTTCGTTACACCATATTTGGCACTTTAAGACACAATTTGATTACACTGAATATTGTTGTTTTAATACATCATGGTGATTTGCAGACAAGAAAAAAATAATGTTGACAGATAATTGTTCTCCAGAGAAAGAGTTATAACGTCTTGTATGTTGTAAACATTGCATTGTTTTGTCAATAAAACATTGGCAGGTGCGAGGTTAATTTAAATAAAACTGCACATTGCCTATCCTAACTTTGCTACAAGTTAAATTATCCATTGTTGAGTAAATTGTAAATACAATTGATATCAAGGGCATAAGGTATCTTGACCTTATATGTATTGCAAAATGATTTGGACTACAAACAAAGTAATATGTAAAAATATGAAATACAATTTTCATTTTTTTTAACAAAACGGTGAAGCATTTGTTTGCTTTACGTTCGTTGAAATACCATTTACAGCAAACACTTTATTCATTTTACACTGAAATATATAAAATACGAATTGTTCATTACCTAACCATGATTGTTTGCATGTCCCTTTCTGTACAAATATTTTTGAATGTCATGAAATTCATCATTATTCAATCTTTTTACAAGGGTTTGCATCATGTCTATACGAGGTGAATGAGACACCTTCAATAATCCTCAAAAGTTTGCTTGCAGTTGATAAATAAAGCTAGCATATGATGCTTGTTTCGTTGATCATTTATAAACACAGGAATAAATTAATTCAATCTGATATACCCATAACTTACAATGTACAATAAATCACGACGATCTAAATGTAGTCGGACAAAAACTATTGCCGCTGGCAACCATGTGTTTGATTTCAACAATATCTATATTTTTTTAGACATTTAAATTTTTCATTGTAATGGTCATAGAGAACAATTATATAAATTAAACTTGGCTTGTAGTCAGGATGTAGATGTTTTTGTGCTTTCATAGAGTGAATGGAGAGTTAAAGTTTTTCACGAGACAATTTGTAATTGTTTGTTATTACATAACCGGGTTGGGACAAGAACGCGGTTGGTGTACCCTAGAATCTGGTTTAAATAGTCTGTGACAATTATTTTGCTATTTGTTATTGTTGCTGATCCTGACTTTAGAATCTTTTTATAAAACCTTTTTTCAAAAAGCTTCGCAATACTAATTGTATTTTAAATAAACTAAACGTTTCATGATTCTAGCAAGTTAATACATTGTTTCATATATTTTATGACAAAAATATATTGCTGCATATATTTTGACGAATAATTGCAATTGATTAAAGTGTGGATTTTTTGTCATAATGTTATCAGTATCTATAGTAAAAACAATTCACATATTTTTCACGATCGATTAAGTGCGTTAAATTTGTAGTATAACTCAAAATATAACACGTAAAAATTTTGACAATTCAGTAGACAATATTGACTATATATGTAAGCCCAAAGCTAGTAAATATTGTCACAGAACACGATATAGAATATGATTGAATACACATGTAAACCCACAATATATAATTTGTTTACTATCAATTTAAGTTTTTAATTTCTTCTAAATTAAAAAGAACATTCTAACTCTTAGAAAATATTTACTTTGTTATCAATTGAAGCAAAGACGACAGTGATTCAGCGTAATATCTATTGTTTGGCACAACCTTAGATTACTATTGATGATAATTTTATGTTAAGTATGACTTCATGATTTCCGTGAAACATCAGACATGTGATCAGATGCACAATATTACGTCTAAAGGAAATAGATTATACTAATTTTTAGTTTTGGCAGTCTCACATGACACAGTAATGGACAAAACTAATCGAAGTATAGAAGAGATTTCCATTTCACGTACCTATTATATCTTGCATTAATTAACACCCCTAGCATTTTCTGGTATATATCTCAATTACTGATTCTGTAGATGGGCATTAGTCTGTAGATACAATATTAAATCTATTCAGTGTACAAGCAATTTCCTGTAACAATGTATAATGTATTACACGCAATGTCTATGACTGTAATAAGATCTGTGAGGTTTTCGGTATTTTCACGTCTGTTTATCAACACTATTTCAGTTGTTATTTTACAGTAACCGAACATATTTCCACATTCATACACACACACACACACACACACACACACACACACACACACACACACACACACACACACACACACATCTGTTACATATTATTGTCCCTTTCATATCCACAAAATGTCGATAACTTGATAAATAGTAATCTCAACATTGTTGTGAAATTTTCTTAAAAGGAATTTGAACTGTCTCTGTCGCTTATTAGATATGGATCGCCGGTCAAACATCGTTTATACAACTTTGATCGTGGCTTAGTTTTTTCAGGATTTTAATTAACCTTCTCTAAACAATATAAACAAGGCCGTTCTTGGTGTATTTTTGACAAATCATTGAAGTTATTTATTGACATTGTTAGATCATCTTCAAATACAAATACTTTATATATTTTTTTATAGACTTGATTAGTATGAAACATGTAAAAGCATTATGCAAGCAAGTGTTGTTCAAAAAATATAAGAATAGTTCAAGTATTTCAGGACAAAAGCAACATCTGTGATGTAGCACTGGTTAAGGAAATGATGTGTAATATTGTTTCTGCATCAGTAATGACTTATCACGAGATCAAGTAATTAGATCATTACAAGACAATAATACGGGTGTTAAATATTGCAATATATACATTGGATTAATATTATCATGAATATGTGCTAAAGCAGTGAATGCTTATTCTATTTCATTTGACGACAAAAAAGGCTACATATATTGATATTTATCAGCTACAAATTCTGTGGCGTTCTTTATTCTTTATTCAAAAAATTATATCCGCAAACATGTTTTGCTGTATTCTACGAATAACAATTTTATGTGCTTTTTTTTACAACAAAGATTAAGCCTTTTCTCGTCACGTCATACCTTGCTAGAAATAATTCCTGAGTAATGGCTAATTAAACTTATAAAATGTAACTTATTTCTTCACATACTGCTTTAAGCAACACCTGCGCAAATGGGCCCTGACAACAATTTGCTAGACAAAACTTGAATGTAAAACTTATAATGTTTTACCACAAGGTAGGAAATTTGATATCTTTCCAAATAAAACATAAGCTACATTTTACATATTTTGCATTAACTGTCGTAAAGGTATATACTATTCATTTATAACAAACTATGTATTTTTCCCCACAGAGAACATCTGACTTTCTCAAGGACTATAAATATAATCATCTTACTCTACATCGTAATACCACTGTGGTATTCTCACGTCAATTAACACACAACGTGAAGAGTGTCAAATCATAAGTATTTGCTTAGTGACTGGTTAACTTTTTAACTAATGCCATCGTGTTGTCGCGGAAAACTCGTACGGTTTTTATTATCTGCGATTTTGACGCGTACGAACTTCTTTTGCATGGTTATGGATACTCTTCGATATAGAGTTAACCGAGAAAATGTCTGCCTAATATGAACATGACGCAACAAGACAAACAGATTCTCCGTTCTGGTTCAGTAATAGTAGAAAACTGTTGCAACATTTCCAACCACGTTGTCTCCATTCTCAATTTTGAATGGAAAGTATAGAAAGATAACTTCCTAAATTATCCTTTCAAATCGATTAATCTTTTAAACAGTTTATGACTTTTTGTCAAATCTGAAACAACTTACAATTGTATTTTTCTTTATTGATCAACTCAACAAAATATGTCTTGCTTCAACGAAAACGCTTTCTTTTTTACCATAATTTATATCTTACAGTTTGGCAGCCATTTTATCGTAGATATGTGCGACTGTTATCTAGTGATCGCCATTTGACGAAAATCGTTCGAATTACAAAAATCGGCGATTTTTAGTAAGACGCCTCAAAAACAGTTCGACAGTTGATTATTTATACCTTGTTACACGGTTAAAAATTGGATAACACACTCTAATTAATCGAAATATTATCCTTTTTAACAGTAAGTGAACTATGCATTGCTAGTTTCATCATAACATGTTAGCTAATACACAATAAGGTTACTGTACAAGTTAAGGTTTAATACATGAAGCAACTTTGACAATCAAGCTTAATGACTGCCACCGTTTTAGAAAGTAATAAGTAATTTGGTTAAAATATCAGTATGAAGATATATTGATACTAAACACTGTATGTTTGAAGAAACGGGTCAATACTACATTATCCTTGAATATATTTTAAACTAATGGAAAGTAAATGTACAAAACAAACCCCATTCATCTTGGCTTATTTTCAGATTATCGTTTTAACGATGATTAATAAAGCATTTGTTACAACCAAGTTTGTTACATTTCCTCCGTCATAAAGATTAATGATCACAGAAATAATGGATGAAAAACATTTATGTCCATTAACAATGTACCATGTCACACGCGTATTGTGTTAATTTGACAAGCACCCAGATTAGACATCACTAACGAACTTACAGAAATTTATCTTCCAAAAACTGGTGATATATTTCCCTTTTTCTCAATTGCATATTTATCTTATCATATAACTACTCTTGTGAGATGCGTATAATTTGACCATCGACATGGCCCTTGAAGCGTCTAGACTGGACACTATGTATCAAAGCTCACAATTTAATAACAACTCCGCCTTGTGTTCTTATCAAGTTTGCTTCAAAAATCGGCTGGCAGTTTTCTCTTGGAATTAATATTGGACACAGAAGAAGAAATGATTTACTAGATCACGTTTATATAAAACATTTTGATTTAATTTCGGTATTACCAATTTTGAATGTTAAAAAACCTTATTGCCACAAGGTTGCCTAAAAGTACTACCAAATAATGTAATTCCTGCAAGCCATATAATACCGATGTTAACTTAGATACGTAATTCGTGAGCATTGCAAAAAATATGTTCGAAAGCGCAGCAAGCGCTTTATCTTTACAAGACATCTACAGTATAACCATTTAATTAAATTATTTTAATCCTTTAATCGAATAAGAAAATATATTGCATGTAAATCTTTCCAACATATGAGAATATTACACGTGATTCTACATTTTGTAATATTTGTGGATGGCAATAATTCTTCCACTTAAACTAAAGAGTAAAGGATTTATTGTAGTATTGGATATCTGACTGAAATGATATGTTAATGATAACATACAATATTACACGTGATTCTACATTTTGTAATATTTGTGGATGGCAATAATTCTTCCACTTCAACTAAAGAGTAGAGGATTTATTGTAGTATTGGATATCTGACTGAAATGATATGTTAATGATAACATACAATGCCCGTACAAATATTATAAAGATGAATACGTAATTATAATGGACATATTTAGAAGAATATGAAACTATACAACATAGAAAATAAAGAACCAAGTAACCAATGTAAATTTGGACCCTATCACGTCTGCCTTGATATGAATCCATACAAGAATGATGTTGTCAAGTTTTGGATAGAGCAAAAGGCCAAGAAGTCTATGGGTCTGAATAAATGCTTGTGAAATGCCAAAAAATTCTTCAGTAAATTCCTTCGAGCACGTCAATATATAGTGGAAAAGAGGTTATGGTAGTTTTTATCATACTTCTGAAAGAAATGAAAGTTTTAGAAAAATGATCGAACAAAGCGCAAGTATTTTTACAATAAGTGAAGCTTATTGTGTAATCAAAGTTTGAGTCACAGCTTATCCTAAAACACTAAGACTTAAAAAGGCATTTTACATGCATATGTATATGTACATATAAGTAGACAAAACAGTATGTGACATTGTTACTTGACAGTTATCTCAAGAACGTTGAACGTTTTTGTAGAGATTAGTAAGCTTTAAGCAAAACTGTATTTCACATAATATAGTACAGAAACATGAGAATGAATAAATCACTCTAATGAAGCAATCAGCAGGATTGAACGTTTACTGAATAATTCACCAAGTTAACAATGCTATGATTGCTATCTATGTCAATGAGTATTAAATCGTAAATTGTCACAGCATGTATAGTGAGAAACCTTACAAGTATAAAGAATGTCTGTTTTTAAAAAGTAGCTCAGATATGAAGAGTATCCTAGGTACAAAGTAGGAAAAGAATTGCTTTTATGAGAAACCATAATGAGAGGGTCATCAGCATCGTTTTTGTCTAAATTGGTATTCTTATACCGTCACGTAGTCACGTAAGGTACAAATAGTTTATTACAAAAATGCCCTTGGGAAGTTCGAGAAATAGCTACATGTATTAATGTCGCTAATACTCTAAAAGATAAAACGTTATGTTTTTGTTAGTTTTTTTACTATATTAATTTAACCAGTGAATGAAATATGATATTTTTTTCAAAAAAGGAATTTTGGAAATATATCAAGAACAACAACATAAAAATGCAAGACATACTTGTTCGTTAGGTTTCAAAGATAAGGTTAATTATAATGAGAAACACATAAAAATGGGATAGGCTGACTCACAGAGGATTTATATGGTCATTAACTGTTTAATTGGAAGACAATCTCAACAAAGTATTCAATTATACTTTTTTTTAAAAAGGAACATTTAATTTGTTGCCTGGTAACAAGACGTAAGTATTTCTATCTCGTGGTGACAATCACATATCTACCTCACAATTGAGATTGAGTTGTACAGTGTCCAGCCAAAACAAAACATAACATAACGTCAGCGTAACTGACTATTACTTGCTTGAGTTGATTGTTTTGAATGAAATAAAATTAGGGTTATTGCCAATCATAGTTATAAATTTTGAAACATACATGATTGCATTTAATACAGTTACGATTTTGTTACCTTTACACTTTTGTAAATGTGTGATTTGTGTTTCGTTTTCTATCAAACTTGAGATTCATGCACATGTATTACAAATACAAGTTTTGTAAAGTAACATTACTCCCGGTCCTTTCAAACACTGCAATCTATTTAAACTTTCAAATACGTAAAATCTTCTTTATGAAATATTATTGTATCAATGAAACGAATCAGTTTTACAAAGGTAAAAGTAAATTTTGATGGTACTGTAAGTTAGTTGTCTAATTGTTGCTAAGTCAATTGATGTAAGCACAACGTTTAGGAATATGATCGATAAGTACACTTTTGTTTTTTTTATTTACCACGTTCATTTAACACTTTTATAATGCATGTGTAAGCTAAAAAGTGAGGTACGTAAAACAAAGTTATACAATAAAACATGGAAAATACTTCTGAAAGTGAAAAGCACTATAAAACAACATAAAATACATTCCTACTCAAGTGAGACATATATATATATAAACTTGTATTACGGTAATGAACTAATTGTCACCACAGTTAAAAAAGCGTATTTCATATCAGTTGAGGAGATTTAATGAAGCTACATGTGATGGCATTATTTATGGCAATGACTTATTCTAGACTCAATGGTATCGTTAGACTATCTAAAGAACCTAATAACTCAACATCTATGCTTTGTAACGGCATCACATGGATATCTATGATTCCGATGTTTACTTTTTTACATATACAATTCTAAGTTATCTGACAGGCTCAGTCATGAGTTTCAGGATTTAAGAAATAACTTACAGTTGTCTATATTTTATTGTCTAATAAAACATAGGCACGAGTTGTGATGCGCGTATGATTAAATCACGAGTGCTTTAGCACGAGTGATTTAATTAGCGCATCAAACGAGTGCCTATGTTTTATTAGACAATAAAATATAGACAACTGTAAGTTATTTCGATTCTAACATCGCAAAATACATCCTTAGAAAAGATATTTTTATAGAACTATTTTTAACTGTCAGAAACGCCATGCTGTTGAAATCCACCCCCAGTGCAAAGGCCGAATATAGCCTTTATTTACACAGATCTCATTGATAATTGATTCCAATTTCAAACAAATAATATTCAAATCTTAATTTAAAAAAAAATGAACCCAAAACTAAGTACGAATTGTCATAGTTTTATTTGTGTGTTAAACATCATTCTTTAAAATAAGCGCCGTGAAATAAACATTCGACCTTGCCCTTAGTGAGTGTCATTTTCTATACACACGATGATGTAGCATTTAAGTTCGATGTTTTCGGCGGAATATTGCAAATACTGCTTAAATAATTGGATGTTAACTGAATAGTAGTGTGTTATCAGACAGTTTGATGGAGATATTTGTAAAAGGTTGGATATAAATTGGATTTATGAACGCGTGTCAAGGAAGGTTAGATTTTCGGAAAATCAGCACTGCTCGTGTCAGCTTGGATGATTATGAGCTTGAAAGAATACACGTAGCCAGTTCCATTATATTATGCTATGCACAGTTTGGCTTTGATTAAATAGTCAATCTTTGTATTTTTCGTATAATGGCTGGCATGATCTTCGGATGAAGGACAGGATGAAATGAGACAGCGGAACCGGGAAATGCTGGGACTTAGAAAAAATCTTGAAGTAGGTCTTTTTATGCTAGAATCGTTTTAAACTCAGTTTATACCATTTTCGGTCAAGTAAGAATGTTATTACATGTTTTACATTTACTGACATGTTCCAAGGTTCTGTTAAAGTCAACCCTTATAAACTCGGGCGCTATTTTCGGCTTTGCTCATTTAACGTGGGAGTAAAATTTCAACAGCCGTCACGAGCTATATTTTGTTGAATAATAAAGCATAGATGACGTCACATTAAATAAAGAGTGAAAGCGCACGTGCCTATGTTAGAATTAGTGTTAAATGCCATCTCTACTTAGATTATCTTATCAATGTTAATCTTAATTTTCATTAAGGACAATACAATCTACAAGTGTTGGTTTGTTGTTAAACCCAAACAAACAAACAAAGCAATGACATTCCTTATAAAGAATGAAACATGCAATTGAAACAAATGTTAAGCATGACCGAATGAATTAATACATAGATGATTATACATTACATCAAAAGAGACAAATGAATTATTAAAAATGATATATCTCTACTACCAAGAAGCATATTTGATTCTTCTGTCTTAATAGTGTCATTTATATCTATATTTTATGTCTCAAAACTCACATTTCCAGTTTATCGATTTTCTGCAGACATCAGGAATGTTTAAATCAATACTTATATAAAACTTTATGTACTCACAAAAGTGAAAAGTATTGCGTAATAACATTGGTTCAGTTGTAGAATGGGCAATGGTAGATTAAAAGATCACGGGTTAGAATCCGGTTAATGACACTGTGTCTTCCTTCAGAACATATCAACGAGATACTGTTTTTGATACAAGCAAGGGTTCGATAGAGCTCATTTTTAGGAATTTAGCTTGCAGCGGAATTTAACACAGACTTTAGAATATATAACTTTTAAAGTATTGATTCATGTAGTATTTTCAACATCAAACATTGAAGTTGGAACAAACAATTAACACACATTTGAGTTGCTGTAGTACAAACACAATAGTTTAAAACGTTTAGTTCATTGGAATTGCAACCGGAATAAACACGATTGCAAAACAATATGCAGATGTCTGATACCCAACACCATTTACTATACGAAAAAACAGACTTTAAGTGTTACTCATTAGTAATGAACAATTTGATTATAATCATCCATGCAATGATTTCTCCAAGGACAAAAACATCAAACCAGAAACTAAAGATAAGTGTAATAATTAAAAAAACGACAAACGATAGGTTAACACCATTCGTGTGCTTTGATATAAGATAAACATGAGATTTACAATCAAATTGTCAGTTTCAAGCAAAGATGATACATGTAATTTATATGGTAATCAGAATGAACTTTTAACCTTTTTTACGAAAAGCGACGTAATCGAGAAGTAAATAAATTAAATTAGGACGTGTTCGGTTCGTAAAATCATTATCCGGAATTTTTACAAAAAATGCCATTATCTTTGGGCGTAAGTTGCGTGTTGATAAAATTATGGATAGTGTCACGGTGATGTATAGAATGTTTAATTCAGTAACACGTCTTGAGAGTAAATGACGGTCATATGACAAATTATTCCTTTTATGTCTTGTCTGATGGTGATTAATATTTACATTTGAACTACCGAATAAACAAGTGGACAAAAAATGTGAAGCTAAATCCCTAGGGGCATCCACTTATTCCAGCACTCTTCTCTGTCGTATATTAACCACTAACTATAGAAGCAACATGCTCAACATCATATTTATCAACATTGAAACACAGTAAAGTAAAAGGTATACTAACAGTGTGAACAAAATTAAACATTCATTGACTAACACTAAACATTTAATGTTATATGTTTCTGATATTGTTTGAAATACGTTTTTTTTTTAATATGTAATGCTTCATAAGGCCGTTTTTATATAGTGTATAGTTTCAACTAATTTTGATAAAAAATATGGTTCAAGACTAGTTCTGACTGAATGTATCATGATTTATACTTCTAGTTGAACATCGTTATATTTTTTATAATTCAGTACCTTAAATGTAACTTATTTCTATTCCAACACATTGCCAATAAGCAACTAAAACGTTTACTGTCTTGAACGTAGATATGTTGTTATCGTTGAAGTGATAGTGTTTTGATTTCCCGAATGTCATTATAAGTTTTAAAACCTTACTTCCTCGGGATAATATATAGATATAGTCCGATTTTATTTAGTGAGCCGTGACAGGTTGGATGAGTCTAATCATAACCATGACGATAGGTATAATCAGTAATTTTAATACTACACTGAAAATCATTACAAACTATAATATCTATATACTTTTATAATATATAAAAGTATATGCATGATAAAATAGTTCAAAATCATTGTTCAAAATAGCTCAGTCGGTAGCGAGTCGGAAACATATGGCCAATGCATAAATTTTACTGCAGTGGTTCAAATCTCACCGCCTTCATATTTTTTTTATTCTTAAATTCATGCATAGTTGTACGTGTCATAATAATGATTGTTGTGCCATCATTTGATATTGTTTCCTTGGTTCTTTATTTTTTATCCAGATATTTACAGTGTATCTAATAATAATAGATTTATATTATACATTCGTCTTCAAATGCAGTGGCTGAATAGAAATCAGACGAACGTGCCAAAAAGACATGCGTCCCATTTCGCTTCTATTTCTTATTCAATGCATGTACATAGAATCATTTTTGTAAGACGTGGTAGAGACATTTTAGTGTATGACATCAAAGTAATAACTATGCACAAACTCAGGCAAATATGCATATTCTATTTTATATCCATTTGGCTTCTAGCTGCACAGAGATTTCGAGTTATACGTTTCCATGATGGCAAAAAAAACCGAAAATTCGAGCACGGGGTAACAAAAGCAATTCTAAGAATCCAAGTGTCTTACCGTCACGACAACTGAGTCACATAAATTCGTGTTGAATAATTTTAATAAAGACAGTAATCAGTTGGTTGGTTAAATAAGCTGTGTTACCTTTTTGTAGGAATGTTCTAAAAATCTATAAATACAAAAGTGCATCCACGGCTCACCGGATAAAATCGGACTATAGCACCTGCGAGTGCCAACATGGTCTTATATAAACAGATTGTGTAAACAATTAAAATATGGTATTCCCAAATTATACATGTATTCTATTAACTTTTCCAATATTAATGCAGTATACCAATATGTATATGGTACAACAAGCGTCTATTTCTTCGGCTGCTTCAGCAACTGTTTAGTTCAATACTAGTTGCATGTCCTCAGACATTTAGTGTTTGTTCTAGATGTTTTATCAAAGTGTTGGCATGCTGATTAGTCTGGTTGTTATCTAGCCAATATCATAGTATATTTTATCTATCATCCAGTATTCGCATGTACACATAAGGTATTATGTCATGTTTTGCCTTTCATCTCTGTTTGGCTGCATCAAACATATGAAGCCATATACATTTTATTTGATCGAACAAAAACAACATTGAAGTGCGTACACAAATAACGTAATAATGCTAGGGTGTTGATTTAATACTTAGGATGTAAGTGTGCTTCTTTAAAATGTGATCATTTTTTTACGTAAAGACATTATAAACTCCATTAAATCTAAGATCGCGGGTCCGAGCCCGGTCGCAGTAGGTCATACCCTATACATGAGCTGTCTGTCTCTTGGTAGGGTAAGTTAGTACTGGTTATAGAAAAAGTGTCCAGGGAACCTATAGTAGGAAGGGCTGGTCGGCGTATATATAACCTAAATATGTGTTGAATACGACATTAAAACCAATTAAAAAAATAACAGCAAAGTAAAACAAAGCCATATGATGTGCAAGCTTGGTGTAGTGGTGATAAATGTTTAACCTAATTTATTATTATGAAGATCGAAAGAGCCACTTAGTGGCATTCTTACGAAAGTCGTCGAGAAATACTACAAAAATTTCTAATTGCATTTTAATTGAAAAACTCTCATCATTGGCTGTTAACTTACAGTGGGCCGACTTGATTTGCCCGGGCGGCTCAAACCGGCGTACGCCGATTCAGAAACGGCTACCGGCGATTCGCTTTATTTGCTCTGAGATTGAGCCGGGTCAACAACCGGCGCACGCCAAATGCGCCGGTTTCGTTAGAGCGGCTAGCGGCGAGCGTCTGACAAATATGGCTATAAATAGATACAGGAGATACCATTATTACAAAAACTAACTACGATTATGGACAAAATATTAGTTGATGTGTTCAATAAACCTCTCTTACGCGTCATTTGTGTAAGAGTTATATAAGAAGTACACATTTTACTCGCCAGACACGAATTTAAAATTTTAACTACTGGTATGGGTTTATTTACACACACTGCTTGAAATGCGACCGTCTGCAGCAGTAATTAGTTAGCCGGATAGCTTGATTCATATGTCACACCGAGGCGAGCCGATCGGCTATCGGCTTACGCCGGTTCGTAAGCCGCCCGGGCAAATCATGTCGGCTCTATATGTAATTTGTTATAAACAAAATACCGTTTCAACAAGATTAAAAGCTTTTTCCGGACAGACTGAATGTTTAAGCATTATCAAAATAACTTTTATTTATTTACTTCATAAGTAATCTCTTTTCAGATGGCAATTTCCAAGCTGTCTTGTTTTGACAATCAAGAGAAACAGGCTTATGGGAAATGTAGATAAATTTGATCTGTGAAATATGATTTATTTTATTGAGTTTGTTTCGTCAAAAATACATAGCAAGACATAACAATTTTCGTATACGCAAAAAAGACACGAGCCTCTGTGCAGTGTTACAATTTGATTGATACAATAGATAGTTTAAGTCAGTCAAGGTTGTTTCAATTACAAACAAAATCATAAGCATACGTAATATTTGCATTAGTTTCTGCACATTTTAGCAAAGTGTTGCCTATAGGAGCGTTTCCATAGACTGTGTAACTAATTTTTACGTTTAAGTTCAATGTAATAATAATTTCATGACACCATATCGTGTTAGAAATAATAAAAGAAGTTTGTTTTGGAGAGGCATTTATTGTAAATGGTTTCCGTATTCATGAAACATGAACAATTTCTTGATTGATTTTACCAATCTTAGCATGCTTTTACATTTTGGCAACAAATCAAATCAATATTCTTTGAATCCCATTGATGCAAGACGTCTTGTTTAGATTATAAATATTTCAAAACTTGAAAATAAATTCCATATTTTGAAAACTGTCAAAAGATCTTTCAAGGACATTGTTTTACAAATGACAGTTTATTTTAACTTTTATCAAATTTGGCATAGTCCGTATGCAGTAGAAACTAACCAATAAACGATGTCTGAAGTAAAATTGATTTGCTGATGCAAGTTGAATTTATCAAAATTGAATTCATCTAATTTGTGAAAACACTCAAATGTTTCCCTTAGCGACCAGTATATGGCAAAGAGCAAGTTTAAACCCTTAGGCTAAAACTACATTATTAGCTAATAATAATTTCAAGTTAAAAAATGTTTTAGAACTAAAATGTATTCGATAATGAACATTATATGCTTTAATATGAAATTATTTCTAAAACAAAAATTACCTGCGACATTGTAATATTTCAACACAAACCTCCAAATGAAAGTGTCTGGTACTGAAAATACTACGTTAAAAGTTTAAATTCGAAATGCAAATACATATATGGACAAGCAGATTTGCTTTAAATGTCAATTTAAATTTGTAATTTCTTTTATATAATAAATGATTATAAGTTTCACTTTCTGTGCACGTATAAACTGTCTATCTTTAATACACGTGTCTTCCATTTATATCTTTAATTGATTCCAACATTTTCGTTACACCATATTTGGCACTTTAAGACACAACTTGATTACACTGAATATTGTTGTTTTAATACATCATGGTGATTTGCAGACAAGAAAGAAATAATGTTGACAGATAATTGTTCTCCAGAGAAAGAGTTATAACGTCTGGTATGTTGTAAACATTGCATTGTTTTGTCAATAATACATTGGCAGGTGCGAGGTTAATTTAAATAAAAGTGCACATTGACTATCGTACAACTTTGCTACAATTTCTTTCTAAATACTTTATCTTAAATTATCCATTGTTGAGTAAATTGTAAATACAATTGATATCAAGGGCATAAGATATATTGACCTTATATGTATTGAAATTATTTTGGACTACGAACAAAGTAATATGTAAAAATGAAATACTATTTTCAGTTTTTTTACAAAAATGGTGAAGCAATTATTTTTTGTTTTACGTTCGTTGAAATACCAGATACAGCAAACTCTGTATTCATTTTACACTGATATATATATAAATACCAATTGTTTATTACCTACCTATGTTTGTTTCCATGTCCCTTTCTGTACAAAATATCATGAAAGTCATCATTATTCAATCTTTTTACAAGGGGTTGCCTCATGTGTATACGAGGTGAATGAGATATCTACAATACTCTACAATAGTTTGCTTTCAGTGGATAAATTAAACTAGCATATAATGCTTGTTTCGCTGCTCATTTATTGGATATTCATGTACAACTTCTTTTAAAAACAAAATAATTGATTCTATCAGATATGTTCATAACTTACAGTGTACAATAAATCAAGACTTTTAAATGTAATCGGACAAAAATGTTTGCCGCTGGCAACCATGTGTTCGCTTTCAACAATATCTACATATAACAGATCTATTGAAAAATCGTTGAACTACTTTAGGCAATTTTTCAAGACAGTTAAATTTATCATTGTAATGGTCATAGAGAACGATTATATAAATTAAACTTGGCTTGTAGTCAGGATGTAGACATTGTATCTATGTAAATGAGGAGGTTCGTATTGTTGTTTACGACAATCGATTATTGTGCTTTCATAGAGTGAATGGAGATTGTTTGTTAAAACATAACCCGGATGGGACAAGAACACGGTTGGTGTACCCAAGAATCTGGTTTAAATAGTCTGTGACAATTATTTTGCTATTTGTTACTGTTGCCGTTCCCGACTTTAAAATCTTTTATAAAACCTTTTTTTCAAAAAGCTTTGCAATACTGATTGTATTTTAAATGAACTAAACGTTTCATGATTCTAGCAAGTTAATACATTGTTTCATATATTTTATGAAACAATATATTGCTTCATGTATATTGTCGAATAATTGCATTAATTGAATTATGGATTTATTGTCACAATGTTATCATTATTTATAGTAAAAGCAATTCACATATTTTTCACGATCGATTACATGCGTTAAATTTGTAGTGTAACTCAAAATATAACTCGTCAAAATTTTGACAATTCAATAGACAATATTGACTATATATGTAAGCCCTAAGCTAGTAAATATTGTCACAGAACACGGTACAGATGATGCTTGAATATACATGTAAACCCACAATATATAATTTGTTTACTATCAATTTAAGTTTTTTTTCTTTCTAAACTAAAAAGAACATTTAATTTCTTAGAAAATATTTACTTTGTTATCAATTGAAGCAAAGACGACGGTGATTCAGCGTTATAACTTTTGTTTGGCACAGCCTTAGATTACTCTTGATAATGATTTTATGTTAAGTATGACTTCATGATTTCCGTGAAACATCAGACATGTGATCAGATGCACAATTTTACGTCTAAAGGAAATAGATTATACTAATTTCTTGTTCTGGCAGTCTCACATGACACAGTAATGGACAAAACTAATCGAAGTATAGAAGAGATTTCCATTTCACGTACCTATTATATCTTGCATTAATTAACACCCCTATCATTTTCTGGTATAGATCTAAATTACTGATTCTGTAGATGGGCATTAGTCTGTAGATACAATATTAAATCTATTCAGTGTACAGGCAATTTCCTGTAACAATGTATAATGTATTACACGCAACGTCTATGACTGTACTAAGATCTGTGAGGTTTTCGGTATTTTTACGTCTGTTTATCAACACCATTTCAGTTGTTATTTATAATAACAATACAATAAACTAACCAACGACAAGGGATGCCCAGTATGACTTTAAAATGAACAATTGTGATATGTTTTACTTGTGTCTTAGTTGTTGGTGTAATGGAAAGCGTTCTACTATAACAAGCATGATTTACCAAGTGGTGGTGGTTTATAAACCATGCTAATTTTGTTAAAATGAATTACACAAATTTTATTTTCATTACTGCCTACCCCTGAAATGAATTGTCTCATTTTCAATGTTTACCAAAACACGCTTTAATTTTTTGTACGCACTATACAGTGACTGAACATTTTTCCTCATTCATATACACATCTTTTACATATTATTGTCCCTTTTATAACCACAGACAGTCGACAACTTGATAAATAGTGATCTCAACATTGTTGTGAAATATTCTTAAAAGGAATTTGAACTGTCTCTGTCGCACATCAAATATGGATCGCCGGTCAATCATCGTATATATACTTTGGTCGTGGCTTAGTTTTTTTCAGGATTTTAATTAACCTTCTAAACAATATAAACATGGCCGTTCTTGGTGTATTGTTTTGACAAATAATTGAAGTTATTTATTCATATTGTTAGATCATCTTCAAATACAAATATTTTATACATTTTATATAGATTTGATTATTATGAAACATGTAAAAGCATTATGAAATCAAGCGTTGTTTAAAAAAAATAAATTAAAAATAGTAAAAGCATTTCAGGACAAAAGCAACAACTGTGATGTAGCACTGGTTAAGGAAATGAGGTGTAATGTTATTTCAGCATCGTAATGACTTATCACGAGATCAAATAATTAGATCATTACAAGACAATAATACGGGTGTTAAATATTGCAATATATAAATTGGTTTAATATTATCACGAATATGTGCTAAAAGCAGTAAATGCTTATTCTATTTCATTTGACGACAAAAAGGCTACATATATTGATATTTATTAGCTACAAATTATATGGTGTTCTTTATTCTTTGCGTCATAAAAATACAACCCGCAAACATGTTTTGCAGTATTCTACGAATAACAATCTTGTGTGGTTTTTTTACTACAAAGCATAAGCCTTTTTTTGTCACGTCAAACCTTGCTAGAAATAATTCCTGGGTAATGGCTAATTAAACTCATAAAATGTAACTTATTGCTTTATTTACTGTTTTAAGCAACACCTGCGCAAATGGTCCCTGAAAACATTTTGGTAGACAAAACGTGAATGTAAAACTTATAATGTTTTAACACAAGGTAGGAAATTTGATATCTTTCCAAATACAACATAAGCGACATTTTACATTTTTTTTCATTAACTGTCGTAAAGGTATATACTATATACTATTTATTTATAACAATCTATGTTCTTTTTCCCCACAGTGAATTTCTGACTTTCTCAAGGACAATAAATTAAGTCATCTTACTCCACATCGTAATACCACTGTGGTATTCTCACGTCAATTAACACACAACGTGAAGAGTGTCAAATCACACTATGTTTGCATAGTGTTTAGTTAACTTCCAAATCCAGAGTTTCCAGGAGGCGCCTTACTAGACCTCATGCTATTTTGAAAATCTTATCGTACGGGTTTATGCAAGATTAAACACGAATAATCTTATGACCGTTTAACTAATGCCACCATGTTGTCGCGGGAAACTCGTATGGTTTTTATTATCTGCGATAATGACGCGTGCGAACTTGTTTTGCATGGTTATGGATACTCCTCAATATAGAGTTAACTGACGAAACGTATGCAGTTCCCCTCCTTAATATGAACATGACACAACAAGACAAACAGATTCTCCGTTTTGGTTGAGTAATAGTAGAAAACTGTTGCAACATTTCCAATCACGTTGTCTCCATTCTCCATTTTGGATGGAAATTATAGAAAGTAAACTTCCTAAATTATCCTTTCAAATCAATTAATCTTTTATTCTGTGGATACTGTTGAACAATCATTTGCAGAATCTAAATTTCTAGTCTTAATAATAAACTTTAGAATTAATTTAACATGTATATCTTTACATTGGTTGTGTGCCGTGTTAATCAAACAGTATTATCTCCATTTAAGCTGGTTAATTCGCTACTTATAATTATAACCAACATTTATGATCACCTGGGTCAATTAAATGTTTCCCTAGTATTTAAAGTCAACCGACCACTTAAATCGTTAGCATATTTGCATCGCGGTGTCTTTTAAATCATTAAGGAATTTTACATGAACTGACATTTCTTAAATTCAAAGTAACGATTTGGCTTTGTACACGACATAAAATCAATGAAAATTTTAAACTGTGTAAATAAAAACAATCAAAAGGTTTCATTCACTCGGGAAAGTCTACAAGATTAAGGGTTCGTCTGTAAAGTCTGTAAATTATACCGCACAGAGCTAGTTCATACTTCATGAAATCATAATTATAGATGATGAAGAGATGACAACCAACGTTTAGTTGGTAAGTATTACAGTGATACTCACTGAATATACGTTGTACATCGAAACAAGTTCATTTTTTCTCGTTGTGTATATGAAATGACAAATATATTGCTTTTCAAAATTTTCATTGTTTACAAATATATGTTTGTTGCTTATAATTCGAAACTTAGATCCTTTAAAATTAGCATTAGCAGAGTTTCATCTGGTTAATTTGTTTGGTTCTTATACAGAAGAAATTGTTAAAATTTATTGATTCCGATTTGTAAAACCACTTTTTTCCATATAAGTCAGTATTACATTGCTATTATATGCTAATCTTATGAAAGTTTATCTGCTGGTGCTTTTATATTTGCCTCATATTAACATGTTTATGAATTTCTTCTAATGTTTCCCGTATAGTATTCTAAGACACCACAGTCATTCTTGGTGTCAGCTTGCAAACAAAGAAATCAATAATATAAAAAATCATTTCATTATCTCTTAAATTCGTATCTTTTATAACTTTAATATCCTTTTTAACTGTCAGTGAAATATGCATTGCTTATTTCTGCAAAAAATGTTAGCTGATACACGATAAGGTTACTGTTTAAGTTAAAGTTTAATACATGAAGCAACTTTGACGATTAAGCTTAGTGACTGCCACCGTTTTAGAAAGTATTAAGTAATGTGATTAAAATGTCAGTATGAAGATATATTGATATTAAAAACTGTATGTTTGAAGAAACAGATCAATTCTACATTATCCTGAACATATTTTAAACTAATGGAAAGTAAATGTACAAAACAAACCCCATTCATCATGGCTTATTTTCAGATTATCGTTTTAGCGATGATTAATAAAGCATTTGTAACAACCTAGTTTGTTACATTTCCTCCGTCATAAAGATAAATGATCATAGGATTAATGGATAAAAAACATTTATGTTCATTAAGAATGTACCATATCACACGCGTATTGTTTTAATTTGACAAGCACCCTGATTAGACATCACAAAACAACTTACAAAAAAAAATCAGATAATAAATTTCATTTTTTTCTTACACCAGACAATTGCATATTTATCTTATCATATAACTAATCGGGTGAGATGCGTATAATTTGAACATTGACATGGCCCTTGAAGTGTCTAGACTGGACACTATGTATCAAATCTCACAATTTAATAACAACTCCGCCTTGTGTTCTTATGAAGTTTGTTTCAAAAATCGTCTGGCAGTTTTTTCTTGGAATTAATATTGGACACAGAAGAAGAAATGATTTACTAGATCACGTTTATATAAAACATTATTGATTTAATTTCGGTATTACCAATTTTGAATGTTAAATTAACCTTATTGCCATAAGGTTGCTTAAACATGCTACGAAACAATTTCTGCAAGCCATATAATACCGATGTTAACTTAGATACGTTATTCGTTAGCATTGCATAGAATATGTTCGAAAGCGCAGCAAGCGCTTTATCTTTACAAGTCATCTACAGAATGATCCTTAAATTAAATTATTTAAATCCTTTAATCGAATAAGAAAAAATATTCAATGTCATTTAATGTAAATCTTTCCTACATATGAAAATATTACTCGTGAGTCTAAATTTTAAAATATTTGTGGATGGCAATAATTTTTCCGCTTAAACTAAAAAGTCTATTGTAGTATTGGATATCTGACTGAAATGATATGTTAATGATAATATACAATGCCCATCTAAATAGTATAAAAATGTATACGTAATTATAATGGACATGTTTAGAAGAATATGAAACTATACAACATAGAAAATAAAGAACCAAGTAAACAATGTAAATATGGACCCTATCACATCTTCTTTAATATGAATCCATACAAGAATGATGTTGTCAAGTTTTGGGTAGAGCAAAAGGTCAAGAAAACTATGGGTCTGACTAAATGCTTGTGAAATGCCAATAAATTCTTCAGTAAATTCCTTCGAGCACGTCAATATATAGTAGAAAAGAAGTTATTGTAGTTTCCATCATACTTCTTAAAGAAATGAAAATTTAGAAAAATGATCATACAAAGCGCAAGTAATTTTCCTATAAATAAAGCTTATTATGTAATTAAAGTTTGATTCATGGCTTATAAGACTTGGAATCTTAACGGGCATTTACATACATTTATATGTACATATAAGTAAACAAAACAGTATCTGTGACATTGTTACTTGACAGTTATCTCAAGAACGATGAACTTTTTTGTAGAGATTAGTAAGGAAAACTGTATTTCACATTATATAGTACAGAAACATGAGAATGAATAAATCACTCTAATGATGCAATCAGCGGGATTGAACGTTTACTGAATAATTCACCAAGTTAACAATGCTATGATTGCTATCTATGTCAATGAGTATTATATCGTAAATTGTCACAGCATGTATAGTGAGAAACCTTACAAGTATAAAGAATGTCTGTTTTTAAAAAGTAGCGAAGATATGAAGAGTATCCTAGGTACAAAGTAGGAAAAGAATTGCTTTTATGAGAAACCATAATGAGAGGGTCATCAGCATCGTTTTTGTCTAAATTGGTATTCTTATACCGTCACGTAGTCACGTAAGGTACAAATAGTTTATTACAAAAATGCCCTTGGGAAGTTCGAGAAATAGCTACATGTATTAATGTCGCTAATCTTCTAAAAGATGAAACGGGTTTTTTTTTGCTAGTTATATACAATATTAATTTAACCAGTGAATGAAATATAATACTTTTTCAAAAGAGTAATTTTGGAAATATATCAAGAACAACACCAAAAAAATGTAAAACATACTTGCTCGTTAGGTTTCAAAAGATAAGGTTAAGGATAGATCGACTTGCCGAAAATTTATATGGTCATTAACAGTTTATTTGGCAAGACAATCTCAACTTAGTATATAATTATACTTTTTTAAAGGACATTAAATCTGTTAACATAAATATACATTTAACATAGCATAACATAAAATGGTTTTCAAACTTTCAATCACCCTCACAGTTGTTCAGTGTCCAGCTAAAACAAAACATAACATAACGTCAGCTAGCTGTCTATTACTTGCTTGAGTTGATTGTTTTGAATGAAATAAAATTCGGGTTATTGCCAATCATAGTTAAACATTTTGAAACATACATGATTGCATTTAATACAGTTACGTTTTTGTTACCTTTACACTTTTGTAAATGTGTGATTTGTGTTTCATTTTCTATCAAACTTGAGATACATGCACATGTATAACAAATACAATTTTGTAAAGTAACTTTACTCTCGGTCCTTTCAAATACGGCAATCTATTAAAACTATTCTAATACGTAAAAGCATCTTTACAAAATGTAATTGTATCAATGAAACAAATCAGTTTTTTGAAGAATAAAAGTAAATTTTGATGGCATTGTGTGGTAACGGTCTTATTTTTCAATTCAAGTCAAGTAAACCTTGGGGTTTTTTTTATTTACCATGTTGAGTTGTCCTCGGCTTGAGTAGTATCATCCGTAAAACGGTATGAGTTCGGTTTTAGCCTAGACTTCTTCCTCAAAATGGAGGCCAACAAAAAAAACACCCGACAAGTCAAGGAAATTTATGATAGTGATCGAATGATTTGTCTTAGACGACTGTGAGAGAGGCTAGTGACTTTAAATATTATTTTTTCTGTTTTTAGTTCATTTTTATCGGAATTCCACGTGCACATCTGTGTGTTACGTTCGGGAAGGAAACGGGTTTTTGGTCGGCTCGAGAGGTCACGACCAAAATCTTTTTCCTGTTTAACGTCACATAACTTTCTTCATTTGCTTTTTATTAATACGTTTTTGTATGCAATCGACAAATTAAGCATTTGTTTGATAAATAAGACCAAGTTTTTGAAAGTCGACCTAGAAATAAAAACACAAGAGCCCGTTGAATAAGATCGGTCATTTTTTTCTTGGTTTCTGAGGTGACGAGTTACATACCTTTACTATATATATATGTGTGTGTGTATATATTTTTTTTGGGGGGGGGACTGTTATGTTACGGCAGCCTGTGAGTCAAAGAAGCGCATTTCATATCAGTTAAAGAGATTTAATTCACCTACGTGTGATGGCATTATTTATGGCAATGAATTTTTCTGACTTATTATATGGTATCGATAGCCTTTCTAAAGAACCTAATAACTCAACATCTAACCTTTGTAACGGCATCACACGGATATGTATGATTCCGATATTTACTTTTTTTAACATATACAATTCTAAGTTATCTGACAGACTCAAACATGAGTTTCATGATTTAGTATTAAATACCCTCCGTACTTAGATTAATTAATCAATGTTGATCTAAAGTTTCATTTAGGACAATACAATACAATCTACAAACAAGCGAAGCAATGAACATTCATTAAAAAGAAAGAAACATTCAATTGAAACAAATGTTAAGTATGAACGAATGAACTAATACATGGATGATTATACATTACATTAAAGGAGACAAATGAATCATTAAAATGATATATCTCTACTACCTAGAAGCATATTTGTTTCTTTTGTCTTTACAGTGTCATTTATATCTATATTTTATGTCTCAAAATCACATTTCCAGTTTCTCGATTTTCTTCAGACATCAGGAATGTTTAAATCAATACTTATATAAAACTTTAGGTGCTCACAAAAGTGAAAAGTATTGCGTAATAACATAAGTACAGTTGTAGAATGGGCAATGGTAGATTAAAAGATCACGGGTTAGCATCCGGTTAATGACACTGTTTCTTCCTTCAGAACATATCTACAAGATACTGTTTTTGATACATTAAATGGTTCGATGGAGCTCATTCTTAGAAATTAAGCTTGTAGCGGAACTTAACGCAGATTTTAAAATAATATAAGTTATAAAGTACTGATTCATTTTGTATTTTTAACATCAAACATTGAAGTTTGAACAAACAATTTACACACATTTGAGTTGCTGCTGTACAAACACAATAGTTTAAAACGTTTAGTTCATTGGAATTGCAACCGGAATAAACACGATTGCAAAACAATATGCAGATGTCTGTTACTCAACACCATTCACTATAAGAAATAAAGCCTTTAAGTGGTACTCACACGTTTTTAACAATTTGATTGTAATCGTCCATGCAATGATTTCTCCAAGGACCAAAACATCAAAGCAGAAACTACAGATAAGTGTAATTATCGAAAAACCACAAACTAAAGATAGGTTAACACCATTCGTGTGCTTTAATGTAAGATAAACATGAGATTTACAATCAAATTGTCAGTTTCAAGCAAAGATGATACATGTAATTTATTTATATGGTAATCACAATGAACTTTCAACCTTTTTTACGAAAAGCGAAATTATCAAAGTAAATTAATTAAATTAGGACGTGTTCGGTTCGTAAAATCATTATCCGGAATTTTTACAAAAAAATGCCATTATCTTTGGGCGTAAGTTGCGTGTTGACAAAATTATGAATAATGTCACGGTGATGTATATAATGTTTAATACAGTAACACGTCTTGAGAGTAAATGACGGTCATATGACTGATTATTCCTTTTATGTCTTGTCTAATGGTGATTATTATTTACATTTGAAATACCGAATAAACAAGTGAACAAAATAATGTGTAGCTAAATCCCTAGGGGCATCACTTATTCCAGCGCTCTCTTCTGTCGTATATTAACCACGTACTATAGAAGAGTTATATCAACATCTTTTTTATTAAGATTGAAACACAGTAAAGTAAAAAGTATAAAACCAGTTTAAACAAAATAAACATTCATTGACTAACATTAAACATGAAACGTTATATGTTTCTGATATTGTTTGAAATATGTTTTTCATTTGTAATGCTTCATAAGAAATAGTTTCAACTAAGTTTGATAAAAAATATGTTACAATACCAGTTCTGACTGGTTTTAAGATAATTTTTATTTCTAGTTGAACATCGTTATGTATTTGATAGAATTTTTATAATTCAATACCTTAAATGAAACGTATTTCTATTCCAAGACATTGCAAATAAGCAACTTAAACGTTTACTGTCAATGTACGTAGATATTTTGTTATCGTTAGAGTGATGGTGTTTTGTTTCTTGAATGTCATTATAAGTTTTAAGACCTTACTTCCTTAGGATAATATATAGATAACACCTGCCAGTGCCAACATAGTCTTATATAAACAGATTATATAAACAATTGAAAGATGGTATTCCTATAATATACATGTACGAGTATATTCTATTAACGTTTCCAATATTAATGTAGTATATCATAATATAAATTGTTTTACTAGCGTCCATTTCTTTGGTTGTTTCAACAACTGTTTAGTTTAAGACAATTTGTATGTCCTCAGACATAAAGTGTTTGTTCTAGATGTTTTATGTAAGTGTTGTTGGCATGCTGATTAGTCTGGTTATTATCTAGCTAAGATCATAGTATCTTTTATCCATCATTTATTATTCGCACGTCCTAATGAAGTATTATTTCATGTTTAGTTTTCATCTCTGTTTGGCTGTATCAAACATATGAAGCCGTATACATTTAAATAATGTTACTTGATCGGACAAAAACAACATTGAAGCGATTACATAAATAACGTAATAATGCTAGGGTATTGATTGAATACTAAGTATGTAAGTGTTCTTCCTTAAAATGTGATCACTTTTAACAGAATGACATTGAAAACTCCAATAAATCTAAGATCGCGGGTTCGAGCGCGGTCGCGGTAGGTCATACCCTATACATGAATTGTCGGCCTCGTGGTAAGGTAAGTTAGTACTGGTGATAGAAAACGTATTCAGGGAACGTATAGTAGGAAGAGCTGGCCGTCGTATATATGACCTAAATAATTATGTGTTAAATACGACATTAAAACCAATTAAAAAAATAACAGCAAAGTAAAGCAAAAGTCTTATGATGTGCAAGCTTGGTGAAGTGGTGATAGCGTTTTAACCTAATTTATTATTATAAAGATTGAAAAAGCCACTATTGTCATTCTCACGAAAGTCGTCGGGAAATACTACAAAATTTTCTAATAGCATTTTAATTGAAACAATCTCATCATTGGCTGTTAACTTACTACATGTAATTTGTTGTAAACTAAATACCGTTTCAACAAGGTAAAAAGCTTTTTTCCGGACAGACTGAATGTTTAAGCATTATTAAAGTAACTTTTATTTATTTACTTCATAAGTAATCTCTTTTCAGACGGCAATTTCCAAGCTGTCTTGTTTTGACAACCATGAGAAACAGGCTTATGGGAAATGTAGATAAATTTGATCTGTGAAATATGATTTATTTTATTGAGTTTGTTTCGTCAAAAATCCATAGCAAGACAAAACAATTTTCGTATACGCAAAAAACCACGAGCCTTTATGCAGTGTTACAATTTGATAGATACATTAGATAGTTTATGTCAGTCAAGGTTGCTTTCAACAACAAAAACGTAAGTTTACATAATATTTGCATTAGTTTTAGCAAATTTTAGCAAAGTGTTGCCTATAGGAGCGTTTCCATAGACTGTAACTAAGTTTTACGTTTAAGTTCGATGTAATAATAATTTCATGACACCATATCGTGTTAGAAATAACAAAAGAAGTTAGCTTTGGAGAGGCATTTATTGTTAATGGTTTCCGTATTCATGAAACATGAACAATTTCTTGATTGATTTAACTAATCTCAGCATGCTTTTACATTTTGGCAAATCAATATTCCTCGAATCTCATTGATGCAAGACATGTTGTATAGATCATGAATATTTCAAAACATGAAAATAAATTCCATATTTTGAAAACTGTCAAAAGAACTTGGAAGGACATTGTATTACAAATGACAGTTAATTTTAACTTTTATCAAATTTGGCATAGTCCGTATGCAGTAGAAACTAACCAACTAACCAATAAACGATGTCTGAAGTAAAATTGATTTGCTGATGCAAGTTAAATTTATCAACATTGAATATCTCTAATTTGTGAAAACACTCAAATGATTCCCTTAGCGAACAGTATATGGTAATGAGCAAGTTTAAACATTAGGCTGAAACTACATTATTAGCTAATAATAATTTCAAGTTAAAAAAATGTTTTAGAACAAAAATGTATTCGATAATGAACTTTAATGTGGAATTATTTCTAAAACAAAAATTACCTGCGATATAGTGATATTTCAACATAAACCTCCAAGTGAAAATGTCTGGTTCTGAAAATACTACGTTAAAAGTTTAAATTCGAAATAATAATACATATATGGACAAGCAGATTCGCTTTAAATGTCAGTTATTTGTAATATCTTTTGTATAATAAATAACTTTAAGTTTCACTTCCAGTGCACATATAAACTGTTTATCTTTAATACACATGTCTTCCTTTTATACTCGTATCTTTAATTGATTCTAACGTTTTCGTTACACCATATTTGGCACTTTAAGACACAGTTTGATTACACTGAATATTGTTGTTTTAATACATCATGGTGATTTGCAGACAAGAAAGAAATAATTGTTGACAGATAATTGTTCTCCAGAGAAAGAGTTATAACGTCTGGTATGTTGTAAACATTGCATTGTTTTGTCAATAATACATTGGCAGGTGCGAGTTTAATTTAAATAAAAGTGCACATTGACTATTGTACACTTTTGCTACAAGTTTTTTCTAAATACTTTATCTTAAATTATCCATCGTTAAGTAAATTGTTAATACAATTGATATCAATGGCATAAGATATCTTGATCTTGTATGTATTGCAAAATGATTTTGGACTACGAACAAAGTAATATGTAAAACAAAATATTATTTTCATTTTTTTAACTAAATGATGATGCATTTTTTGTTTTACGTTCGTTGAAATACCAGTAAATACTCTATTCATTATACACTGAAATATATAAAATACGAATTGTTTATTACCTACATATGTTTGTTTGCATGTCTCTTTCTGTACAAAATATTTTTGAATGTTATGAAATTCATCATTATTCAATCTTATTTGCATCATGTGTATACGAGGTGAATGAGATATCTACTATAATTCACAATAGTTTGCTTGCAGTTGACAAATAAAACTAGCTTATGATGCATGTTTCATAGGTCATTTATTGTATAAAGATGTCGAACCTCTTTTAAAACACAGGATTAAATTGATTCAATCTGATACACTCATAACTTACAACGTACAATAAATCAAGACGTTTTAAATGTAAACGGACAAAACTTATTGCCGCTGGCAACCATGTGTTTGCTTTCAACAATATCTACATACATGTATAACATATCTATTTAAAAATCATTAAACTACTTTAGGCAATTTTTCAAGACAGTTAAATATATCATTGTAAATGTCATAGAGAACGATTTTATAAATTAAACTTGGCTTGTAGCCAGGATGTAGACATTGTATCTATGTAAATGAAGAAGTTAATATTGCTGTTTACGACATTTCAGTATTGTACTTTCGTGGAGTGAATGGGGTTGAAGTTTTCACAAGACAATTTGTAATTGTTTGTTATAACATAACCCGGTTGGGACAAGAACGCGGTTGGTGTACCCTAGAATCTGGTTTAAATAGTCTGTGACAATTATTTTGCTGTTTGTTACTGTCGCTGTTCCTGACTTAAGTATCTTTTTATAAAACCTTTTTTCAAAAAGCTTTGCAATACTGATTGTATTTTAAATGAACTAAACCTTTCATGATTCTAGCAAGTTAATACATTGTTTCATATATTTTATGACAAAAATACATTGCTCCATATATTTTGACGAATAATTGCAATTGATTAAAGTGTGGATTTTTTGTCACAATGTTATCAGTATTTATAGTAAAAACCATTCACATATTTTCACGATCGATTACATGCGTAAAATTTGTAGTATAACTCAAAATATAACTCGTCAAAATTTTGACAATTCAGTAGACAATATTGACTATATATGTAAGCCTTAAGCTAGTAAATAATGTCACAGAACACGATATAGATGATGCTTGAATACAAATGTAAACTGTGGGTTTACATTTGTATTCAAGAAATTAAATGTTCTTTTTAATGTAGAAAGAAATTAAAAACTAAAATTGATAGTAAACAAATTATATAATGTGGTTATATAATTTGTTTACTATCAATTTTAGTTTTTAATTTCTTTCTAAATTAAAAAGAACATTTAATTTCTTAGAAAATACTTACTTTGTTATCAGTTGAAGCTAAGACAGTGATTCAGCGTTATAATTTTTGTTTGACACAACCTTAGATTACTATTGATGATAATTTTATGTTAAGTATGACTTCATGATTTCCGTGAAACATCAGACATGTGATCAGATGCACAATATTACGTCTAAAGGAAATAGATAATACTAATTTCTAGTTCTGGCAGTCTCACATGACACAGTAATGGACAAACCTAATCGAAGTATAGAAGAGACTTCCATTTCATGTACCTATTATATCTTACATTAATTACCACCCCTATCATTTTCTGGTATAGATCTAAATTACTGATTCTGTAGATGGGCATTAGTCTGTAAATACAATATTAAATCTATTCAGTGTTCAGGCAATTTCCTGTAACAATGTATAATGTATTACACGCAATGTCTATGACTGAACTAAGAACTGTGAGGTTTTCAGTATTTTCACGTCTGTTTATCAACACCATTTCAGTTGTTATTTTACAGTAACCGAACATATTTCCACATTCATATACACACACATCTGTTACATATTATTGTCCCTTTCATATCCACAAACAGTCGATAACTTGATAAATAGTGATCTCAACATTGTTGTGAAATTTTCTTAAAAGGAATTTGAACTGTCTCTGTCGCTTATTAGATATGGATCGCCGGTCAAACATCGTTTATACAACTTTGGTCGTGGCTTAGTTTTTTTCAGGATTTTAATTAACCTTCTCTAAACAATATAAACATGGCAGTTCTTGGTGTATTTTTTGACAAATCATTGAAGTTATTTATTCATATTGTTGAAGTTATTTATTCATATTGTTAGATCATCTTCAAATACAAATACTTTCTACATTTTATATAGACTTGATTAGTATGAAACATGTAAAAGCATTATGCAAGCAAGTGTTGTTTAAAAAAAATAAGAATAGTTAAAGTATTTCAGGACAAAAGCAACAACTGTGATGTAGCACTGGTTAAGGAAATAAGGTTTTATATAGTTTCTGCATCAGTAATGACTTATCACAAGATCAAGTAATTAGATCATTTCAAGACAATAATACGGTCGTTAAATATTGCAATATATATATTGAATTACTATTATGACGAATATGTGCTAATAGCAGCGTATGCTTATTCTATTTCATTTGACGACAAAAAAAGGCTACATATATTGATATTTATCAGTTACAAATTCTATGGTGTTCTTTATTCTTAGTGTCATATAAATACAATCCGCAAACATGTTTTGCAGTATTCTACGAATAACAATTCTATGTGATATTTTTTACTACAAAGCATAAGCCTCTTCTCGTCACGTTATACCTTACTAGAAATAATTCCTGGGTAATGGCAAATTAAACCCATAAAATGTAACTTATTGCTTCATTTACTGCTTTAAACAACACCTGCGCAAATGGTCCCTGACAACATTTTGGTAGACAAAACGTGAATGTAAAACTTATAATGTTTTACCACAAGGTAGGGAATTTGATATTTTTCCAAATACAACATAATCGACATTTACAACTTTTTTCATTAACAGTCGTAAATGTAATTATAATTCATTTATTACAATCTATGTTATTTCCCCAAACAGTAAACTTCTGGCTTTCTCAATAAATATAGTCATCTTAATCTACAACGTAATACCACTGTGGTATTATCACGGCAATTAACACAAAACGTGAAGTGAAGAGTGTCAAATCAAAAGTGTTTGCTAAGAGACTGGTTAACGTCTAAACTAGGGTTTCATAATCGGAAAAAAATCATAATCGATCATCGGAAATAATCGGACAACCCTTTTCGATCAATCTTCGATTATATAATCGAAACATTAACAATAACAGTAAAAATTCGCACATCAATAGAATTGGTGACAGATAATTGTATAAATGCAATATTACAACTTATTAGTAAGCTACACATGAGGGTTAAGGATTGCCACTTCCTTCCACTCATGCAAAAAAGTGAACTATCATGTTTGGGATAACATTGCTTCATTCTTGTATTTATTCAATGTGTTCAATATATTTGTTTACAGTGAATTCATAATCCATGTTTTTTAATGTATGACAAAATAATGACATAAATGAACAATATATATATATATATATAACACAGTTTATAACAGCCATCATTAGTTTGAAATACTTTTGTTCTACTAGAACACCAAATTTCATTGAACTATAACCTAGTGATCACAATAGATTTGCTGATGTATTTCTTTTCCAGTATATTGTTTATTATATGCTGGTCAAAGTAATAAAATTATGTGACTTGTTGTTAATTGTATCTTGAATTCATTTAATCTATTTGTACTATGCAAATGAAAGCATCTTTCAGTGACTTTGTGCCTTCATTAGCTAATAATTGTATTGAAATCATTTCAAAGATTAAAATGCAATTTTACCTAATAATTATTATTGTGTATCAGTCTTCACTGTTACAGTGAAGTATTTATCAATTCAAGAATATTAGTGATCAAATTATGGTTTTAATTTGTATTTTTGTACCTATTTAACTTTGCTTAAATTTGATTTTTTTTCACTCAAAAATATAACGATCGGACCCGGGTACGAAAGTTATCGAGGACGAATGTTTCACGAGTCCATCGCCCTTTTTCTGGTCAAATATATGATCTGATCAATTGTGTAATTGAGAAAACATTGTGAAATGAACTGGGTTTTAATTTCTGCATTTAATAGCCACAATATATCATTATATAGTGTACTCTCGTAATATTCGACTAGTGGTGAAAGAACGGACTGTTAACGGAAATTAACTTAATTCGTTTCGTCTCCAATATGAGACAAATGGAATTGTTTGTAAACTAAAATTTGACTGCTTTGCTAATTGAGTGATAAGCGTATCGATTAATGTGTGAACTGGTTACCATTGTCACAAATAGCGAGCGCATGGATAGTGTCCATGACGTAACGAATCTATTTTTAGTAACACTTTTTGTCATTTATTGCCTCGTTTTCAGACTAAACACTTAAAATTAAACTTTTTCTTCTTTTGATAAAATACGCGGCAAATGATTTTATGAGGGGGAAATGGTATGCTAGCATTGTTTTGGGAACATGTGAAAACCTCGCTTCCGCAAGCCTCTACCCTTTCGCATGGCCGACTGCACATTGTATTGTTTAAGTTAGGGGTACAATTAGCGGGTCAAGCGTGTTATTTAATCCTCGCCGACGTGTCATAAACAAAATTAGCTAGTCACGGTCATAAAACTGCCTAAGGCAACGTTTTACTGGAGTCTGCTAGATTATTACGTACCGTCGATCATGATTGGCTAATCGACTTTCGATGTTGAGAAACGACGCTCTGATTTGCTGTGGGTGTAAACTAGGCGGAGCGTAATCAATAATTGACGTCCTCACGATATTATTCAATCGCCGAAATCGAAAATACTCGGCGAAGTGGACTTATCCTTGGTGTTTTGACAGGGCGATATAGTAACACACAATGCGACATTTTCGCCCTCGCGGCCGAGCCCTGCAAGGCGGCGGCAGTGAGTATATATAATGGAAATAAACTACCAAAAACTAGCGACAATCGATTATTATATATTTGTAATCGATTGTCGCCGATTCTCCTGCAAACGATCGATTTTCGATTATACTCGATCATCGTTTAATCCCTAGTCTAAACCCAGAGATTCCAAGGGGCGTCTTACTAGACATAGTTCTAGTTTGAAAATCTTATCGTTCGGGATTTATGCACGATTAGATATGAACTATCTTATGACCGTTTAACTAATGCCACCGTGTTGTCAGGGGAAACTCGTACGGTTTTTATTATCTGCGATTTTGAGGTGTGCGAACTTTTTTGCATGGTTATGGATACTCTATAAAATAGAGTTAACTGACGAAACGTCTGCAGTTCCCCTCCTTAATATGAACATGACACCACAAGACAAACAGATTCTCCGTTCTGGTTCAGTAATAGTAGAAAACTGTTGCAACGTTTCCAACCACGTTGTCTCCATTCTCCATTTTGAATGGAAATTATAGAAAGATAACTTCCTAAATTATCCTTTCAATTCGATTAATCTTTTAAACAGTTTATGACTTTTTGTCAAATCTCAAACAACTTACAATTTTATTTTTTCTTTATTGATCAACTCCAAAAAATTAGTCTTTCTTCAACAAAAACGCTTTCTTTTCTACCTTATTTTATATCTTACAGTTTAACATTCATTTTATCGTAGATATGTGCGACTGTTATCTAGTGATCGCGATTTGAGGAAACTCGTTCGAATTACAAAAATCGGCGATTTTTAGTAAGACACCTCCAAAACAGTTCGACCTATACACGATTTCGAAAGTCATAATTGAGAGTATGATGTTTAGAAAGACGCCCCCCCTCCTGGAATGGCAAGTATGTTGACCTAGTTGTTCGACCTAGGTACGATTTTGTTAGTCGTAATTAAAAGTATGATGTTTAGAAAGAGCCCCCCCCTTGATTAGCAAGTAGGTTGATTGGCCTCAGTGATATTACTATACAATGTTGAGCTACGGCGTTAACACAAACAAAAAGAGGAGTGTCAAGTATAACAAATACGGTGTTAAACATCGGCTATTAGTTGATTATTTATACCTTGTTACACGGTTAAAAAATTGGATAACACACTCTAATTAATCGAAATATTATCCTTTTTAACAGTTAGTGAAATATGCATTGCTAATTTCATCATAACATGTTAGCTGATTCACAATAAGGTTACTGTTCAAGTTAAGGTTTAATACATGAAGCAACTTCGACAATTAAGATTAGTGACTGCCACCGTTTTAGAAAGAAGTAAGTAATTTGATTAAAATATCAGTATGAAGATATAGTGATACTAAACACTGTATGTTTGAAGAAACGGATCAATACTACATTATCCTTGAATATATTTTAAACTAATGGAAAGTAAATGTACAAAACAAACTTCATTCATCATGGCTTATTTTCAGATTATCGTTTTACAATGATTAATAAAGCATTTGTTACAAACAAGTTTGTTACATTTCCTCCGTCATAAAGATCAATGATCATAGAAATAATAGATGAAAAACATTTATGTCCATTAACAATGTACCATGTCACACGCGTATTGTGTTAATTTGACAAGCATCCAGTTTAGACATCACGAAAGAACTTACAGAAATTTATCTTCCACAAACTGGTGATATATTTCCCTTTTTCCTTACACCAGACAATTGCATATTTATCTTATCATATAACTACTCTTGCGAGATGCGTATAATTTGACCATCGACATGGCCCTTGAAGCGTCTAGACTGGACACTATGTTTCAAAGCTCACAATTTAATAACAACTCCGCCTTGTGTTCTTATCAAGTTTGCTTCAAAAATCGGCTGGCAGTTTTCTCTTGGAATTAATATTGGACACAGAAGAAGAAATGATTTACTAGATCAAGTTTATATGAACATTTTGATTTAATTTCGGTATTACCAATTTTGAATGTTAAAAAACCTTATTGCCACAAGGTTGCCTAAAAGTACTACCAAACAATGTAATTCCTGCAAGCCATATAATACCGATGTTAACTTAGATACGTAATTCGTGAGCATTGCATAAAATATGTTCGAAAGCGCAGCAAGCGCTTTATCTTTACAAGACATCTACAGTATAACCATTAAATTAAATTATTTAAATCCTTTAATCTTTCCAACATATGAGAATATTACACGTGATTCTACATTTTGTAATATTTGTGGATGGCAATAATTCTTCCACTTAAACTAAAGAGTAGAGGATCTATTGTAGTATTGGATATCTGACTGAAATGATATTTTAATGATAACATACAATACCCGTTCAAATATTATAAAGATGAATTCGTAATTATAATTATCACGTCTGCCTTGATATGAATCCATACAAACATGATGTTGTCAAGTTTTGGATAGAGGAAAAGGTCAAGAAATCTATGGGTCTGACTAAATGCTTGTGAAATGCCAATGAGTACTGCAGTAAATTCCTTCGAGCACGTCAATATATAGTAGAAAAGAAGTTATTGTAGTTTCCATCATACTTCTTAAAGAAATGAAAATTTAGAAAAGTGATCATACAAAGCGCAAGTAATTTTCCTATAAATAAAGCTTATTATGTAATCAAAGTTTGATACATGGCTTATAAGACTTGGAATCTTAAAGGGAATTTACATACATATATATGTACATATAAGTAAACAAAACAGTATCATCTGTGACATTGTTACTTGACAGTTATCTCAAGAACGATGAACTTTTTTGTAGAGATTAGTAGGCTTTAAGCAAAACTGTATTTCACATTGTATAGTACAGAAACATGAGAATGAATAAATCACTCTAATGAAGCAATCAGTGGGATTGAACGTTTACTGAATAATTCACCAAGTTAACAATGCTATGATTGCTATCTATGTCAATGAGTATTATATCGTAAATTGTCACAGCATGTATAGTGAGAAACCTTACAAGTATAAAGAACGTCTGTTTTAAGAAAGTAGCTCAGATATGAAGAGTATCCTAGGTTCAATGTAGGAAAAGTATTTCTTTTATGAGAAACCATAATGAGGGGGTCATCAGCAACACTTTTTGTCTAAATTGGTATTCTTATACCGTCACGTAGTGACGTTTGATACAAATAGTTTATTACAACCAATGCCAGTGGAAAGTTCGAGAAATAGCTACATGTATTAAAGTCGCTAATATTCTAAAACATAAAACGTTGTGTTTTGTTAGTTATTTACAATATAAATTTAACCAGTGAATGAAATATAATATTTCTTCAAAAAAGGAATTTTAGAAATATATCAAGAACAACAACATGCATGCAAGACATACTTGTTCGTTAGGTTTCAAAAGATTAATGATAATGAGAAACACATAAAATGGGATAGGCTGACTCACAGAAGATTTATATGGTCATTAACTGTTTAATTGGCAAGACAATCTCAACAAAGTATGTAATTATACTTGTTTATTTAAAAAGAACATTTATTCTGTTGCCTGGTAACAAGACGTAAGTATTTCTATCTCGTAGTAATAACACAAATTGAGTTTAAAATTTCGAATCACATATCTCCCTCACAATTGAAATTGTCGGGGAAACAATTTGCACAGTGTCCAGCCAAAACATAACATAACGTCAGCATTGCTGGCTATAATTTGCTTGAGTTGATTGTTTTGAATGGAATAAAATTCGGGTTATTGCCAATCATAGTTAAAGTTTTAGAAACATACATGATTGCATTTAATACAGTTACGTTTTTGTTACCTTTACACTTTTGTAAATGTGTGATTTGTGTTTCATTTTCTATCAAACTTGAGATTCATGCACATGTATAACAAATATAATTTTGTAAAATAACACTACTCATGATCATTTCAAATACTGCAATCTATTAAAAATTTTCTAATGCGTAAAACATATTTATGAAATGTTATTGTATCAATTAAACTAATCAGTTTTACAAGGGTAAGGGTAAATTTTGATGGCACTGTGTGTTAGCGGTCTTATGTTTGTCAAGTCAATTGATGTAAGCACATCGTTTAAGAATATGATCAATAAGTACACTTTTGTTTTTTTATTTACCACGTTCATTTAACACTTTTATAATGCATGTGTAAGCTAAAAAGTGAGGTACGTAAAACAAAGTTATACAATAAAACATGAACAATACTTCTGAAAATGAAAAGCACTATAAAACAACATAAAAAGCAATACTACTCAAGTGAGACATATATATATAAACTTGTATAACGGTAATGGACTACTTGTCACCATAGTCAAATTGTATTTGATTATTTTATATCAGTTGAAGATATTTAATGAACCTACATGTGATGGCATTAATTATGGCTAGAATCATTATATGGTAAGACTTTCTAAAGAACCTAATAATTTATCATCTATGCTTTGTAACGGCATCACACGGATATGTACGATTCCGATGTTTACTTCTTTACATATACAATATTATGTTATCTGGCAGACTCAAGCATGAGTTTCAGGATTCAGTATTCAATAACATCTTTACTTAGATTATCTAATCAATGTTGATCTTAATTTTCATATAGGACAATCCAATCTACAAGTGTTGGTTTGTTGTTAAACCCAAACAAACAAAGCAATAACATTATAAAGAATGAAACATGTAATTGAAACAAATGTTAAGTATGAACGAATAAACTAATACATGGATGATTATACATTACATCAAAAGAATTAAATGAATCATTCAAATGATATAATTCTACTACCTAGAAGCATATCTGACTATTCTGTCTTTAAAGTGTCATTTATAACTATATCTTATGTCTGAAAAATATACATTTCCAGTTTCTCAATTTTCTTCAGACATCAGAAATGTTTCAATCAATGCTTATATAAAACTTCATGTGCTTACAAAAAGTGAAAAGTATTGCGTAAAAACATTAGTTCAATTGTAGAATGGATATGTATGATTATGAGTTACAGGATTTAGTATTAAATACCATCTCTACTTAGATTATCTTATCAATGATGATCTTAATTTCCATTAAGGCCAATACAATCTACAAGAGCTGGTTTATTGTTAAACCCAAACAAACAAACAAAGCAATTACATTCATCATAAAGAATGAAACATGTAATTGAAACAAATGTTAAGTAGGAACGAATTAACTAATACATGGATGATTATACATTACATCAAAAGAGACAAATGAATTATTAAAAATGATATATCTCTACTACCTAGAAGCATAATTATTTGATTCTTCTTTCTTTACAGTGCCAGTCATATCTTATGTCTAACAAATCCCTATTCCAGTTTCTCGATTTTCTTCAGACATCATATATGTTTAAATCAATACTTATATGAAACTTTATGTACTCACAAAAGTGAAAAGTATAACGTAATAACATTAGTTCAGTGGTAGAATGGGCATGCAATGGAAGATTAAAAGATCACGGGTTAGAATCCGATTAATGACACTGTTTATTACTTCAGAACATATCTACAAGGGTTCGATGGAGCTCATTTCTTTCAAGAAATAAAGTGTTACTCGTAAGTAATAAACAATTTGATTGTTATCACCCATGCAATGATTTCTCCAAGGACCAAAACATCAAACCAGAAACTAAAGATAAGTGTAATTATTGAAAAACGACAAACCATAGATAGATTAACATCATTCATGTGCTTTGATGTAAGATAAACATGATATTTGCAATCAAATTGTCTGTTTTAAGCAAAGATGATACATGTAATTTATATGGTAATCAGAATAAACTTTTAACCTTTTTTACGAAAAGCGACGTTATCAAAGTAAATAAATTAAATTAGGACGTGTTCCGTTCTTTAAAGCATTATCCGCATTTTTACAAACATTGACATTATCTTTGGGCGTAAGTTGCGTGTTGACAAAATTATGAATAATGTCACGGTGATGTATATAAAGTTTAATACAGTAACACGTCTTGAGAGTAAATGACGGTCATATGACTAATTATTCCTTTTATGTCTTGTCTAATGTTGATTATTATTTACATTTGAACTACCGAATAAACAAGTGAACAAAATAATGTGTAGCTAAATCTCTAGGGGCATCATTTATTCCAGCGCTCTCTTATGTCGTATATTAACCACGTACTATAGAAGGAACTATATCAACATCATTTTCATCAAAATTGAAACACAGTAAAGTAAAAGATATACAACCAGTTTAAACAAAATTAAACATTCATTGACTAACACCAAACATTTAATGTAATATGTTTCTGATATTGTTTGAAGTACGTTTTTTAATTTGCAATGCTTCATAAGACAGGTTTATATAGTGTATAGTTTCAACTAAGTTTGATAAAAATATGTTTCAAAACTAGTTCTGACTGTTTGTATCATGATTTATACTTCTAGTTGAACATCGATATATTTTTTATAAATCAATACCTTAAATGTAACTTATTTCCATTCCAATACATTGCAAATAAGCAACTAAAACGTTTACTGTCAATGTACGTAGCTATTTTGTTATCGTTGGAGTGATGCTGTTTTGTTTTCCCGAGTGTCATTATAAGTTTTAGGACCTTACCTTCTTAAGATAATATAAAGATAGCACCAACATAATCTTATATAAACAGATTATATAAACAATTGAAATATGGTATTCCCATAATATACATGTATTCTATTAACTTTTCCAATATTAATGTAGTATACCATTATATGTATTGTATTACAAGCGTCCATTTCTTTAGTTGTTCAGCAACTGTTTAGTTTAAGACTATTTGTATGTCCTCAGACATATAGTGTTTGTTCTTGATGTTTTATCAAAGTGCTGTTGGCATGCTGATTAGTCTGGTTGTTATCTAGCCAATATCATAGTATGTTTTATCTATCATCCATTATTCGCATGTACACATAAGGTATTATTTCATGTTTTGCCTTTCATCTCTGTTTGGCTGCATCAAACATATGAAGCCGTATATATTTAAATAATGTTAGTTTATCGGACAAAAACAACATTGAATCGCGTACACAAATAACGTAATAATGCTAGGGTATTAATTGAATACTTAGGATGTAAGTATGCTTCTTTAAAATGTGATCATATTTTACATTAAGACATTATAAACTCTATTAAATCTAAGATCGCGGGTTTGAGCCCGATCGCGGTAGGTCATACCCTATACATGAGTTGTCGGTCTCGTGGTAGGGTAAGTTAGTACAGATGTAGAAAAGGTGTCCAGGAAACTTATAGTGGGAAGAGCTGACCGTCGTATATATAACCTAGATATGTGTTGAATACGACATTAAAACCAATTAAAAAAATAACAGCAAAGTAAAACAAAGCCATATAATGTGCAAGCTAGGTGTAGTGGGCATAACGGTTTAACATATTTATTATTATAAAGATCGAACGAGCCACTTAGTGTCATTCTCACGAAAGTCGTCGAGAAATACTACAACAATTTCTTATAGCATTTTAGATGAAAAACTCTCATCATTGGCAGTTAACTTACTGTATGTACTTTGTTGTGGACAAAATACCGTTTCAACAAGATTAAAATCCTTTTCCGGACAGACTGAATGTTTAAGCATTATCAAAATAACTTTTATTTATTTACTTCATAAGTAATCTCTTTTCAGACGGCAATTTCCAAGCTGTCTTGTTTTGACAATCAAGAGAAACAGGCATATGGGAAATGTAGATAAATTTGATCTGTGAAATATGATTTATTTCATTGAGTTTTTTTCGTCAAAAATCCATAGCAAGACAAAACAATTTTCGTATACGTAAAAAAACACGAGCCTTTATGCAGTGTTATAATTTGATTGATACAATAGATTGCTTATGTCAGTCAAGGTTGCTTTCAACAAAAACAAATCATAAGTTTACATAATATTTGCATTAGTTGTAGCACATTTTAACGAAGTGTTGCCTGTAGGAGCGTTTCCATAGACTGTATAACTAATTTTTACGTTTAAGTTCGATGTTATAATAATTTCATGACACCATATCATGTTAGAAATAACAAAAGAAGTTTGTTTTAGAGAGGCATTTATTGTAAATGATTTCCGTATTCATGAAACATGAACAATTTCTTGATTGATTTTACCAATCTTTGCATGCTTTTACATTTTGGCAACAAATCAAATCAATATTCTTTGAATCCCATTGATGCAAGACGTGTTGTATAGATTACAAATATTTCAGAACTTGAAAAAAAATTCCATGTTTTAAAAACTGTCAAAATAACTTTGAAGGACATTGTATTACAAAATGACAGTTAATTTTAACTTTTATCAAAGTTGGCATAGTCCGTATGCTGTAGAAACTATCCAATAAACGATGTCTGAAGTAAAATTGATTTGCTGATGCAAGTTGAATTTATCAACGTTGAATGCATCTTTTTTGTGAAAACATTCAAATGTTTCCCTTAGCGAACAGTATATGGAAATGAGTAAGTTTAAACCCTTAGGCTAAAACTAATTTATTAGCTAATAATTATTTTAAGTTTATAAATATGTTTTAGAACTAAAACGTATTCGATAATAAACATTATACAGTAAAACTCGGATATAAAATACTCGGTTATAACATACACTCGGTTACAACATACCATTTTTTCAGACCCGTTTTTTATCCTGATATATAATATACTTAGTATGCTATATGGATATAACAAACCTTGGTTATAACATACCTTTTTTCTATGGCCCAGCGAGTATGTTATATCCGAGTTTTACTGTAGGCGTTTATATGGAATTTTTTTTTTTAAAATCTGCGACATAGTAATATTTTAAGATTAACCTCCAAGTGAAAATGTCTGGTACTGAAATTATTACGTTATTAAGTTTTTATTGGAAATAAAAATACATAAATGGACAAACAGATTCGCTTTGAATGTCAGTTATTTGTAATTTATTTTATATAGTAAATGACTTTAAGTTTCATTTCCTGTTCACATATAAACTGTCTAACTTTAATACACATGTCTTTCTTTTATATCTTTAATTGATTCCAACATTTTCGTTACACCATATTTGGCACTTTAAGACACAGTTTGATTACACTGAATGTTGTTGTTTTAATACATCATAGTGATTTGCAGACAAGAAAGAAATAATGTTGACAGATAATTGTTCCCTAGAGAAAGAGTTATAACGTCTGGTATGTTGTAAACATTGCATTGTTTTGTCAATAATACATTCGCAGGTGCGAGGTTAATTAAAATAAAATTGCACATTGACTAGTGTACAACTTTGCTACAAGTTCTTTCTAAATAGTTTATCTGAAATTATCCATCGTTGAGTAAATTGTTAATACAATTGATATCAAGGGCATAAAATATTTTGACCTTGTATGTATTGCAAAATGATTTTGGACTACGAACAAAGTAATATGTAAAACAAAATACTATTTTCAGTTTTTTTAACTAAATGGTGAAGCATTTTTTTGTTTTACGTTCGTTGAAATACCAGATACAGCAAACACTATTCATTTTACACTGAAAAATATAAAACACGAATTGTTCATTCACCTAACTATGTTTGCATGTCCCTTTCTGTACAAAATATCATGAAATTCATCATTATTCAATCTTTTTTACATGGGTTTGCATCATGTGTATACGAGGTGAATGAGATATCTACTATACTCTACAATAGTTTGCTTGTATTTGATAAATAAAACTTGTATATGATGCTTGTTTCGTTAATCATTTATTAGAAATTCATGTACAACCTCTTTTTAAAACAAAATAATTGATTCAATCAGACATGTTCATAGCATACTGTGTACAAGAATTCGAGACGTTTCAAATGTAATCGGACAAAACCTATTGCCGCTGGCATACATGTCCTTGCTTTCAACAATATCTACATATAACAGATATATTGAAAAATCGTTAAACTACTTTGGGCAATTTTTCAAGACAGTTAAATTTATCATTGTAATGGTCATAGAGAATGTTTATATCAGTAAAACTTGGCATGTAGTCAGGATGTAAACATTGTATCTATGCAAATGAGGAGGTTGATATTGTTGTTTACGAAATTTTAATATTGTACTTACGTGGAGTGAATGGGGGTTGAAGTTTTCACTGATCAGTGTTGCTGATCCTGACTTTAGAATCTTTTCGTAGAATGTTTTTCAAAAAGCTTCGCAATACTGATTGTATTTTAAATGAACTAAACGTTTCATGATTCTAGCAAGTTAATACATTTTTTTCATATATTTTATGACAAAAATGTATTGTTTCATACATTTTGACAAATAATTGCAATTAATTGAAGTGTTGATTTTTTATCACAATTTTTGTTATCAATATCAATCAGTATCAATATTTATAGTAAAAACAATTCACATATTTTTTCACGATCGATTACATGTGTAAAATTTGTAGTATAACTCAAAATATAATTCGTCAAAATGTTGACAATTCAGGAGACAATATTTACTATACATGTAAGCCCTAAGCTAGTAAATAATGTCACAGAACACGATATAGATGATGAATATACATAATTTCGTGAATCTAGGTTGCTCATGTTTAAAATACATTCAAATAATATGCTAATTACATTTCTTATTATACACTTTCAATACAGAAATATATTACTTGGCTCCAAGTTATTTCAAACCAACAGTTTTTACTGTAATGTATTATGTAAATATTTGATTCATGTACATTTTGAAAGCGTGTTTATGCAAAACAGGATCTCCATATTACTAAAATTCTACTATCTTTCCCAAAAGATACAAAAAGACACATTTACGGTCAACGTACACACATTTTTTGTAATTCCTATCTGTCTATATTCTTTGTAGGGGGTTCAGGTGACGTGACGTTGCGTGACGTCGTCGTGACGTCGACGCAATTTTTTGAGTTTTATACTTAAGTTTAAGCGCTAAATTTGACTTTATTATAGACAAAAATAAAAAAATAAGAACATGTGTTGAAAGGATAATCATTAATTAATAATTTCATTTTTTTTTCTTGAAAAAAAAACTAACAAGAATCCTGCATAAATGATGATAGAAATCAACTCCTGTCGCCGTTAAACGCAACGTAAACATACAATGGACGCGGATTCGCGTCATTTTGATGAGGTATGGAATAGGTTTATGCAGTTTGCTAGAGCTCGCTTCCAACCCAGAAAATCGATTGTTCAATTAAAATGTAGCTTACAAAATCAGCTTCTCATTGGTGAATGAAAGTTAAAAATTGCATTATCAATAAAAATTTGGTATGTAAACAAAGAAAGTTTTCCAAGTTTTTGTTAGGTTTCAATTGATCTTTTATTGACTTTCAACTTAATCTGTGTTTATCATACCTTTATGAATTAGAAACAAAGATTAATAGTAAAGAAACCTATTACATAGCTCTAGCAAACGTGTATTTCCAGCCCTTCCATTCGAGACGTTTTGACAAGTTTGTGAACGTAACGTCACCCCACCCACCAGTCATCGCTGGCTTACGTCATTTCTCCACTACGTCATTTTTTCTCAGATCATATCTCCACTTTCTACCCTTGTCAATACTTCATGCGCTTTCTATAAGTGAGGTATATGTATATAGTTACACATTGTATCTAAGTTAACACTATTCATCTTTAAAAATATAATATGAAATGTTTATTTCGTACAATATGATTATTGCTGGTATTTTTTTATAAAATCGACTTACATGAAAGAATTATCCTTAATAACGGACATAACACTACTCGCGCACGCGTTTCCCGTAAACAATAAAGTTTTGACTCAAAAAAGCCGTATTCATTAGTCACACAATTTTAATTCCTGTTAGAATAAAGGTCGATCTATTAATTAAATTATGTTCATTTTGCACTAAATCGTTTGATAGAGAAGCAATAGGCATTTATTGGAATGTTTAAATTTTGAGTCCACCATTTTCTACAGTTGTGTTTAAACTTTGTTCTAAATAGCTGAAGAGAATGTTTCAACGTATAATAGTTTTCTTTGATCTTTGTGCTACTTCAGAATAGTTATGGCGGCAATGTATCTGATGACGTCGTTTAAACCTTTAAGGGATCGTGATCAAAGGCGCGCCGACATTGGTGTACTGATATAAATGTAGACCGCGTCAAATATCGATTTTGTGACTCAAGTGTAGTCGAATAATGAGTACAACAAATGTACCGTTTTTAATCTAATAATTTCCCCATTTATATTTACTTTTTTAAAACGCCCTGTTCGGATTATTTTTCTTATAAACGCTATTTTTTTAAAAAAAGTTACGCCCCATGATTTTATGGTTTTTGTGGGTTTTTTGTTGCTATGGTAACCAAAAAGTATTTTTCATCTAAACTGCAAAATCGTTGCTAAGTGCTTTGATGTCAAGTACATTTAACAAAAATGTGAATATCATTCCTTTGTGAGTATCCGTGCTTTCTAGGTCGGTAATTTATAGGTTTATATATATTTTTATGTGTTGCTATGGTAACAGAAAAATATATTTTCCTCTATTTTGTGCCAAACATCACTAAATGCAATGTCATATAAATTGACACAAAAAAGTAATGAACAATACACACATGACATAAACTAAAATTCAATGTAATTGTTCTCTTAATTCAGATGTATTTTATTTCTTTTTGTAAAAATTGACGGCCATTTTGAATTCCACGCGGCCAACCCGGCAACAAACCCAAAAATTTGTAATGCATCAAAATGCATCACATTGCTTCGTTCAACAGCTTCCAGAAAATGTATACATTCAGGGGGTTTACATTTCTCATAATAACAATAAATAAATAAATTATCGTTTATAATATCAAGTTTTTCTAATTTTGGTGCCATTTTTCTGTTTATTTTATATAATAAAGATCTGCCTCATAAAATGGTACAAATATCAATATTAAAAGTCTGTAACTCCTAGACCCTTCAAGCTATCAAAATAGTTTATACCTTAAATGAAAGCTCATTTCAATAGCTTTATATTAAAAACTGTTACACAATTGTATAAGCATGGAACAAAAAGGGCCTGAACCCCCTATTCTTTGTTAAGAAATTAAATCATAATTTAATAAGGATAAACTTATTGAGCCTAATATAAAATGACAACATGACGAAACGAATTGGTCCTATTTCAAAAGATTGTATAAGTGATTCCGAGACGTTAGTGCCTGGCGTTCCATTTCCTTTTTGAATTCCATTTATTTTTCAGATATTCATTCTTTCGCCACTCTCATATTTCTTTTCAGTTAGATCTATGGAAAGAAACATGCAAAGTTTATTTTGTTTAAGATGTTTTATTTCTTGGTATGTTGCCATTTAGAATCAACATATTTAAACCGAATTTTAAAGCACACTTGCTAGAAAATGTGTAGATTTTACACTTTTAACTTTTTGGATATTCTTTAGAGGTTACACTTTCGTGAATAAAAAGCTTATTTCGTTTGAACTCTTTTGAAAGAATTTAGATTGCTTCAATGCTTCTCATCACTTGGAGTTTTTATGTCATCAAGCCGATATCAATCCTCAACGTTGTTATACAACATTAGTTTTAAATGCACGGAGGAGTTTATCTGCACTCTCAGTACTTTGATTAAGAGTTATTTGTCTGCTGTTTTTACTTCAGGGTTGTCTTTTATTTGCTTATTTGACATTATATATACATACTGGTTAAAATGTCTTTACTCTAATTATCTAGGTTAATGGTTCAACAAAATCCCCAATGCGTAAAGATAATGTCAAACCCTAGATAATAGAATGAAATATCGCGATTTAAGATTTAGGATTAATTTCTACAACTTTTCAATTTCTAGACACAGACTCTTGTCAGTCTTGCCTGTAGTTACTTTATATTCTTTAGAGTTTGATCCTTCTTTAACACAAAGCTTAGCTTATTTGATTTTTAAAGAACCAATTTTGCAAGAAGTCTTCTCACCACTTTGATTTTAATGGCATCTAGCCAATATTGTTTGACAAGCTATTGCTCATGTGCTTTTTATGACGATTCAACAATTATATAGATCTGTAGGTCCATGCGGAATGAATGTAAAAATTATTAAAAGAAATAATTCTGACAATCATTCCAAACAGCTGAAAATGTAAGTAAATACGCAAAACTAAGTATACAACTATGTATGCACAAAATGATGCTCTTGTACCAAAAGAACAATCTTCTATCAGTACCCGTGAATCAGTAATTCATTGTACAACGTTTGTAGGATTATTATTCCTATATATGTACTTGTAGTTTGCAAACAAAACTAATCTTCATTGTAAGAGGCAGTAGTACAGTGGTAGGACGCGCTCTTAGGGATCGAGAGGTTCTGGTTTCGAAATCCATTAGGGGCACTGCTAATTTCCTTGAACAAGAAATTTACTTGCAATTGTTTCACTCTATTCAGATGTAAATGAGTACCTGTTAGGGTCATGCAATGTATGTTGCAGCTGCAATCTGCGCCGTATGTTAACAGCTGGTGTGTGACTAGATAATCGGGGAAGTTATTGTCAACAGTCGACTGAATAGTGATACTAATACCTTGCTTTAACTTTAACTTAACATTATCAGAAACGTATTCAACAATATTAAAAGCATATTATGTTTTGCTATATATTTACATACAATAAGTATTAACGGCTCAGATATTCACAGGTGTATAACAAAAAAAAAGCAATAAGGATATCATAGTATTTAAATATCTTGCGCCGCGGCCCTGGCGTAGTAGTTTGCATGTCTGACTTCGAATCCGGAGATCGCGGCTTCGAGCCCGGTCGCGGTAGATCATACCCTATACATGAGTTGTCAGCCTTGTGGTAGGGTAAGTTAGTACTGGTGATAGAAAAGTGTCCAGGAAACCTATAGTAGGAAGAGCTGGCCGTCGTATATATGACCTAAATATGCGTTGAATACGACGTAAAAAAATATAAATATCTGGCAGATATGAAAAAAGAACATAGTCTGTACTTGAATATTAAAACGTTCTATTAATTTTGCAAAGGCCTTGTAAATGTATAACTTTGTACCAAAGAGCGACATATCGTGAATGGGCATGATTGATAGATTCCTTATTTGGTGAATGTTACATACAACTGCAATTCCCTTTAGTGAATTACTTCATTAGATTTACTTGTTCGTCCTTGGGTTATCCGTATCTGTGTCTACAAATGTTTCATTTCAATTAAGCTTTAAATTGCTTCTATGAACGGTTTCCAGAGTTAACGGTAATTTGCAATTCACATATACATGTATATTAAGTCATTTACATGTAGTAACTGTCGTTGTCGAGTGTCTTGTAATTGAAATACATTTCTTCTTCTATAAGCTTGAATTAATTTCCACGCTTCTGAAACCTTTGATATAGTAGTAGGGAAAATGTCTCTATAATTTGAAAGGGTTAATTTATTAAAGTACATCATGACAATATCCAGACAGAGAAATGTTATGTTAGATGGCGGGATAAACTTCAAGAAACACAAAATAAGCTTATGCGATTGATGTTGTGAAAATTTTCATGAATAATGGTATAACACTGTGGAGCAAATTGCCACTGACAATCTAAACTATTCCAAACATAATTATGTTTGCTCATTGCCAAACAATACGATGCGAATCAAGCAGATTCTAGTTTTGTCATTTTATGATTGTTTTCAGAAGAAGTATGAACTCACTTGTATTATTTTGCAAAACTAAATTTAAACATGCTTTGTATGCATAGTCGTGAACTTCCGTATAATATCTCTGTAAATCCACGAATACATGTTTTAGGTTTAGTAATAGGACACTTCGAAGCATGTATAGACTTGGTGTATTAGAAAAGCGTACCACCTCACAATCTAGAGGTTACGAGCTCGTTCCCACATAAACTTTTTTTTAATTTAAACAAAAGTAGAACATGCTTTACAAATACTTGTGTACACGACAAAATTTAACAAAAAGATACTTGCTTCAAAATGTATTACATACATATTTGGCACTTTCATTAATTTTATGAAAGTCATTCAGTATATAACCATGTTACAAGATAGGACTTTGAAGAAAATATATATAACAAATTGATGTAAAGCATATAATAAAATATGACTTAAGAAAGAAAAGTAATATAGAGATTAAAAATATCATAAAATGATATTATAATCATTCAGTCAATTTGTTGAATGTAATGGGTAAGTCGTTGTGTAGCTAATATGTTACTGGTGTTTGTGAAATTAGGGATTTAGTCAGTTATTTCTTCGTGTACACTTTTCAAAATGGTAGGTCCAATTAGTTTGATTACTAAAAAACTTTTTTGTAAATCATTTAATTTGTTTGAAATTCTAGCTAAGTATTTTTAGGGTAAAGAACTATCTAAATTTTATCACTTCTGTTAATATCTTTATTACCAAGAAAGATATTAGATGAAATATTTTGTTGTCCTTACATAGAATTTCAATGATAAAATCCGAGGATTCCACCTGAAAGGACCTACTTACCAATTGGATTGCTTCAGATTTTATCAGGGGGAGATAACTGACATAAGTCTCTAATTACAAAACAATAGCAACTTTTGCAGGAATCGAACCTCCGATTTTCGATTGATAAGTCAGTATTTTACCTCTGCACTACAAATCGTTTGATATTATTTAATTTAATGTTGCCAAAAACATTGAGCATTGCTTTTTTTATTTGTCATAAAACAGTAAAATACTTTGCTATACGACTAGATGTATGCTTGTTTAAAAATGTTTTATTTTAAGGTTTTTACAGAGCACGAATGGCATCATAATTCATCAATTATTCTCATGGTTCTTATTTTACAAAAATCAAGATGTATTTAGATATAGACAGAGAAAAGATTTGCTATTGTCTGATAGAAGGACGTTTTTACACAGTCTACATTCATCGAATATATATTTAAACATCTCTAAAATGGTTTGAGGTCATTCTTCCATACTCCAGACATTTAAATTAATCATTTAAGTCTTCAGAGGTTATGTAACTTTAGTCTTGTCTGTCAAAGACTTTTTATATAATCTCTATACGTGTTAACTTTAACATTTAATGAATCTTTGTCTAAGTACTGCACTAATGGTCAAGTGTGGACAACGTATTGATCTAACTACTTTATAACACCATAGATTACTTATTCTCATTTTAACATATATTTTCTACAGTAGTTCTGGACATTTGAGAATGGATGAAGTCTGTATTATATATAATGTCTTCCGTCAAGAGAAATTATTTGACACTTATTGTCTTCACCATTATATAAAGGTCTGTAAAACTTCACCATTTACATACATTGAACACTAATGTACAATAATTTATCTTTACTTAGTCCAACAATTCTCTATTGAATATGAACTCTCGTCGGTGACACAGAACTGAGTATTTGTTTGTGAAATAAAAACTATTAAGAACAGCTTTACAGTCGTTAGATGGCAATAAACACTGTCTTTATTTAATTACACTTCTCATCCACTAATACATACGATATTAAAATGTTATTGTGGTGCAGAAAAAAGTTAAACAATAGTGCCTTTTAGGTGAAAAGTTAGTTGATGGTTTTTTTACCAAGACAATTTGTAATTAAATCTGTAGGGGAAAGTTTGAGGTTGATGCATCCCAAAATTTGATTTAAACCTTCTGTGATTATTTAGCCCTAGATATTTAACCTCTAAGTTCTTGTTATAGTTATTTGATACTCTCCTTTGCATCGCTTAAAAAGTTTCACTCGTTGTGTATTCACTGAGCTGCAAGAGGAGCGTAGTTATTTCAGTGTGGCGACCTTTTTATTTTCAAAAGTTCAAAATCTTAAAACACCTTGCTTTTAACTTTTTGGTCGTGTGGAAAGTATGGGTATTATATGTAGAATAACTGCTGCTATTCCTGATATGTTTTCAGACACTTTTACCTGTCTTCTTTACTTTATGAATTGTTTGATGCCAATCTTTCGGGTCTGTAAATCAAAGTTTATTAAAACTTTCTCCAACAGAGTAAAGGTAATTATTTGATACTGTATAAACATCTGTTTTATTTTTCTCATTTATTTTCAAACTATAAATTGACTTTGATTTAAATTGAATAGAAATACACCGGCTGATCTAAAACAGTCTGTTTACTAGACAGTGCGTATGTTTGTATTAAAAAAGAAATCTCATTAAGTTACAGATGTTTTTTCTGTGTTCATCCTATACAATAATAATAAAAATTAATTCAATTTAGTTTCGATTTATAAAAGTAATTATATTTGTATTCAAACGTAAAATCATATTATAAATTCCTTATATCCATTATATCGTACCAATGATTTCTTAAAAACACAATCCTATTTTTCAACAGAAATAAGTTATAAACTCATTATAATAGAGTTTTATATCATATAGTTATTATCATAGTAATACTTTCAAATTAAACTCAATAATCTTAAATTATTTATATTCTAATAATACCGATGTCCTATAATAAGAAGTCTTCTCGGTAACAAACGTCTGTACTTTATTCTGAAATTAAGCCACTCTTAATAGTCTTGCAGCATAAAAATAAACTCTGTTTTGATTGAATTATATTTCATACTCACTAACAGGCGAGATAAGAAGACAGTATTATGATGTATAATTACTAAATACATTCGTACCTCTTAACCTTTTTAAATAGCTATAAATATAATTGAAGCAAACATTTTGGTCAGTGCAACATTGTGTATCATAATTTATATTAAAACATGTATACAGATTAAAATAAAACTTAAATGGGGTAAATGCGATCCTTACTTGTATGATCATTAGTATGGTTTGTTGTAATTCAGATTTATTGTTTATATTATCATACATTATTTAACTAGTGTCTGCAATTGCTATTATGAAAGGCATAAAAAAACTTAACCTCATTATAAAGTGCAGTTTAACATAGTGTTTGTGTGAGTGTATGCGAGAGAAAATGGGTTTGCTATAACCAAGATGGTAATCATAGCAGGACCTACATCTTCATCTACATATATTTCAAAATATAGATATAGAGCAAACAAATTATTAGAATCAAATATATTATGGCAACATTACCAAAACATCATTCAGACATTACAACCATACTCTCTAAATTACATACACATAATTATATTCACTAATATACCAATTTCCGAACGGAAATGCACTGAATGTAACGATCTTGGCGGTGAATTTCACTTTGTGTTACGATGTCCAATTTTCTATAATTATAAAAAACTTAAATTTATAAAAGATATATTTCGTTACACCAAACATGATGATTTTTTAGATGTTTTAGCAGTAAAATACCACCGAAATTTTACAATTTTCAAATTGTTGCGATAACACAATGAAATATTTATGTAAGCAGTCTCTTTTCCCCGCTTTACTTAACCTATATTAATATAAGCGTGATCTTTCCTTCTGTTTTTGTTGACATGTTACTGTATTATTACATTGAAATGTCTGCATTCAACTTTCATTACCCGTAGTGTCATTATAACTTGATTTTTTGGGGGGGTGGGGTTAAAACCGTTTCAACACAATTTAGGCCATTTTACGGCGCCCAGCGCACCTAACCTAGCTTTCTTGGACCTTTGACTTTAACCAGTACTTACCTTCCCTTCCACAAGACCGGAAACTTCTCCATATACCTTATTAATGGGGGAAAATTGACATTATTGTCAAATTTTCATGGAAGGGTATAACCTCTCCATGTGGCATTCCAACCAGTACCCCCTTCGGGACACGAGATTCCAAATTCCGACGCGGTACCAAATGCGCCTCTGACCTGGTTGTCTTTTTATGTCTGTGTGTGTTGTGTTGTGCAGATGTTTCTTGTGTTTACATGACTTTGTGTTTTGTCAAATGACTCTTTTTTATTGGGTTTAACGCCGCGTTAACTCAATTTAGGTCATTTTACGTTGTCCAGCGCAGCGCACCTTACCTAGCTTTCCTGGACCCTTGCCTATAACCAGTACTTACCTACCCTTCCGCAAGGCCGGAAACTTCTCCATATATCGTATTAATGGAAGGAAATTGACATTATTGCCAAATTTTTATGAAAGGTATAACCTCCCCCGGTGGGATTCGAACCCGTACTCCCTTCGGGACAAGAGATTCCAAATCCCGGCGCGCTACCAACTGTGCCATCGACTCTGGTTCAAATAATTCAATCACACTTGAGCTCACATCACATTCTCACACTCAGTCTCACATACAAAATTTTCGTACGCATTCGAAATTAATTAAGTAGGTTTACGTTTACGATACAGAACAAGATTATGCTTAATTGTCAGTAAGTACAATACCTGACTGTAGGGTTAAATGAGTAACGTCACTGATACCCTTTACTACAATTGCATTATGACAACCAATCGTTTTAGAAAGTAGACATTTTTTGCTGAGTCTAGTTCTGGAGGTTCTAATAAAAGATGGTTAGTTTCACAATTGGTCTCTGTTTACTCTGATGTTTGATAATGGCGCCATGTAAAACAAATGAACATGTTTTCTGGCAAAAATACATAGTATTAGTCGCTGGATCTTACTTTTTGTAAAAATATTTCCGGTTATAATATGCTGATTATACGAAACATTACCATGTTTTTTTTTTTAGAATATGTTTATTTTTACTTTTGCAGGATAATTAAACATTCAAAAATACAGTTATTACATCAACTTCATTAATTCATTTTCCTGTGTCGAAGTACATATTAATTATACATGTAATTGCCAGAAAAGTGAACATCAATTCGAAAAGTTGTATTCAAATGTTATATAAAAGCTACATTTAAATGTCTGTTGAACAAAATTAAGCGATAAATCAAAGTCATAATTACATTAATTTCGTTTTTATCTACTCTGGAAAATCTGCTTACTTGACAAGTATTTGATTTTCTAAGAATTAAAATCATAGAAAGATAATTTAGTCATAATCCCCTTATCAGCCATTCAGTAATTATATTTTTTTCATCAAAAATTACCAGATTAAAATACAGTTCTTTGAATATTGTTGCCTTGCCTTAAATGTAATAATTATATTTAATTGTACTATCATATTAAAAAACCTTAAATCCATTAAATTTTATCTTTATATATTTTTATAAGATAAACTTATCCAATTTTGTTGTCGGTTTCTTCAACAGAATTATATTCTACATTAGATAGTAATTATAAAAGTAATCATTTTCTATTAAAACTCAATGAGCTCTGCAAGATGTTTAATTATTTATATTTTAATTAATATTTTAATAAAATATAAGATTACAATAAGGACCTCAAGGTTAATGTTAAATTGAAATTATTATTCGAAGCGTCTTTAAAAGATTGTGTGTAAATAATGTAAAATTCAAAAATGTTACAAATTCTATCTTAAGCACAGTATCGGATCATATAGATTTCACGTTTTATGGTATTTGGTTACTGGTCGATAATCAGTCGCTGGTACCTGACTGACGAACAAATTGAATTACCAAAATCAGAATATAACATTCATTTTTTGAAATACAATTTTTTTTATTTATTTTCTTGGGTTTAACGCCATAGCAACACGTTTCATAGGTCATATAACGGCGTCCAGCGCAACTAACCTAGCGTTCCTGGACCCTTGTCTTTAACCAGTACTCACCTACCCTTCAATAAGGACGGAAACTTCTCAATCTACCTTTTTGATGGACGAAAATTGACATAATTATCAAATTTTCATGGAAGGGTATAACTTCCCCGGGTGGGATTCGAACCCGTATCCACTTCGAAATCCAGGCGCGCTGCCAACCGCGCTACCAACCCGGGTTACTCTGAGGTACAAACAAACACTCAACGTTAGAATGAACATAATGTATACATAGGAAATATAGTTTAGTGCTTTAAACAGTAATGAGTGTAAAAAGATGGTTCGTACCAAGTCATGTTGTTTGGCCAATATCTTCGAGTTCCGGATTACAATATATTTACATGTTTTGTCCATAAGCATTAAAATTTTCCAAAATAGAATCTCATCTCATGATACATTGTATTTCATCCCATCTATCATTGGTTGTATCATTTATTTCACTGTAATGTACTGGTTGGATTATACCTATTTCATATTGCGTGACTAGCTCAGTTAATTTCCTGTACAGTCAACAAGCATATGATAATACCTTCGTGATGCATTACGGGACGTTATACGAATTAATGTATTGTGTAAGATAATATACAGTGACCTCGACAACTACTGAGACAAAGTCCTGACAACCTCACATTTGCCTCATCAGGTCAATGAGGTCGTTTTATTGTGACAACTTTCATACGCTTAATGTTACAAGACGTTGGACAAATACACCAGAAGAAGATATATGTAAAACGTTCGATCATTAATGCGTTGTAATGTTACACTCCTCTCTAAATAGGTTTTGTTTTGTTTTTATTAAACTGACAATTTTTAGTCACAGTGATCACATAAAAGAGCTATGGTATTACCATTCAAAAAATATTTATATCACAGGAGCCCGATGAAATTTTTCTATATCAATATTTGGATTTATGAAAACAAATAGTTTAATAATGTGTTTGGACTGACTTTAGGAAGGCTATTTCAAGGTTAGGATAAATGTTTTCATTTCATCCTAAGTGTCTATTTTGTTCAGTGTTTTATATTTCCACTGTTATGTCTGTACAATTGATGCATCTGTTACAAAATATATAAAAATTATCCGGAATTTATGGATATTTTAGTATATTTAGTTACCCAACTCACTTGATGGATTTTTTTCAATTTTAACAACTAATACATCCTAGACGATAATATCATTTGTGATTCAATTACTACCACAATACACAAGAAGAACACAAGCAAGTTAATATAAGACATAAAAGTATGAAATGTCTTATGGATTATACTCCAGCAAACATAAAAGGTGGTTTGGACAATGAAATGAAATAATTCCATTAGAGACATTACTTTACAAACATTTTGTTAAACGATGCATTGTTGATAACGATAAGAACAAATATTATAATAATTCTTGACTATCTAAGAAAAACATAATAAATATGTTGTGGAAATGTTGTACAAGTTTATTTTGACTTGATAAATTTACGTCGCACCTGTCGATGTTTTATTGACAAGATAAAAAGTGACTAGAACAATGTTCAAAGTATATCAGAGGTAATAACTCTTTCTGTAGGGAATCATTATCTGTCAACAAGGATAGCATTATTTCTCTCTGGCAGAAAAACACCATGATGTATTTTAACAGCTATACTTTATGTAATCAAGAACAGTCTCGAACTTCTCAATTAAGATATTTCAAGAGTTTTGTACTCATTTTAATCTTTTTTAGAAGAAAACGATGTACATGTTTAAATTGTTAAAATAAAAGAAGGATCACATATAAAGTAGGCAGCTTTAAAACTGTGTCCTTTTCTACATGATTATTTATGATTATTTAAGTATGAATATGAAACGCTAGTGTTACCATTTTGTTTTTTGCTACCAAGTTATACGCCCCCCCCTCCGTATCATTTTTTTTATTTTTAATTGAAGAAAAGTATTCTTAATCAAATGTACAATATTAACCATTTCATTTCTTATTTTCATATCTAAAAATATTGTATTTCATTGGTAATAAGTATTCCGTTTTAAAGCTTTACGTAAAACAGAACGCATTATGTTTCCAAGTTCTGTAATCTAAGGGGCATCCTAAATTATTCAATAAAAACACTAACAACTTGCATTTTTGCTAATCAAGTCAATATAAATAATTGATTATTGGAGAGTCTCTATTTGTTTTAGAAATTGTTATTAACTATTATACAATTTTCCAATTCTGACGATAATTGATGATTTTTTGAACGCCCATTAATCAAAATAACTGATATTTAAAAGTAATGTAGTTACCAAAGCATGTAATCTGCCTCAGGTCAATTTGTCCTTACTATAATCAACTTGTCTGATAGTGTTAATGGTTTTATTTTGTATTGAAGCATTTAGCAAAGCAAAGATGAGATGCAGACATGAATTAATATGTGTGTGTGTTTGGGAATAATAAACGACAGGCCATTGTATTATTATACTGAAAAAATAAATACAAGACTGACCAGGATGCCAGAACAAATACCAGACTGGCCAACTTGCCAACTACACACAGATGATATTATCAAAAAGGAAATAAAAAAACACTCTTGTTCTTTGTATATTTAACCATTTTCTTATCTTATTGTTTCATGTATATAACACGTATATACGTTGTTTCTGCGAGAATGATAGTGTTTTGTTTCTCCAAATATCAATAAAATTTATAACCTCAACTTTTTAGATAATATAAAGATAACACCTGACAGTGCCAACATGGTCTTATATAAACAGATTATATAAACAATTGAAAAATAGAATTCCAATGATATTCTATTAACTTTTTATATTGTCCTAACATTATACTATATCAGAACAGCTGCATCAACGACTTGTTGTAGATTAAAGACAAACTATACGTGCAGATATCTTGTAATGTCTGTTTTATTTTTGATTGATGATCTGTATAGTGCATTTTTGACATACAGATCAGTATGTCAGTATTTGAGTATGCATTTATCTTTGCTTTATTAATCCCTTGTACGGTATGTATTAATATATTAATTTTGGTTTGCATGGCATCTTTGTTTTGTTGTATCTATTTTATTGATGATATATCGATAGATAAAACCATTGATATGTACATAATTCAAGTTTATGAAAATCATCAAGCAACAAAGATCACATAAAATATTGTTTTACTAGTCTTTAATAAAGGTTTTTGACACAACATATATTTTTATAACCGTATAGAATATAAAACAAATAATAAACGAACATAAAAAGTATGTAGATCGTCATGAGCATAATGGTCTCCACTATTACTTCAACAGGAACAAAACTATAAAAATATGGTGTGATCATTGACCTTAAACGTTTTAGTAACGTATTAAGAATTGCAGGGAGAAGTATTAGGTTAAATCTACTATTATGACAAAAAACGTCACAAACTTATTATGAAACTATACACGTCTAAATGTATTTCATTGTTTGGTTTTGTATTTAATTGTTTCATCATAAAATATAGCACCTGGTACATTGTTAGTGTTTTAAACAACGCCTACTTTTTAACAAGCTGGATATAAATAAATGTATTTATTATGTTTACTGTACCATTAATTGTAACACTTAGTGTTATATTAGAATACAATTCTACCCAGGCTCCTACATGTATGGCCAGCTTAAGCTCTTACAAGTATGATCAATGTAATCTAATCTTGTTATACTTTCGAGCTGCTTAGTTCGTATGCACCGGTTTTGTTCTGTCGAGAGCAGGTCATGTGATTTGTTAACGTCAACAAATGTAATCCGACTTAATTTTTTTTTATAAAAAATCTATAAAAGTAACAAGAGGTAACAAATTTTATCATTCAACAAATCAAAATCATCGACATCAGCAAAAAAATTGCTCTTAGCGATATCCATCAAAATCCATATCGATCGTTTACTGCAAGGGTGACATGGTACAGCTTTTTGTCGAGAAATATTTAAACGATTATTGAGTTAACCATATTGTTTTATGAATGTGTAATATCATAACAGTTACATCAATAATTTGTTTATTCAAGACAAACTTAATGTGCGGAAATCTTGTAATGTCTGTTTTATTTTCATTTTAATGTTTTCTATTCTGTAGTTTTGGCATACAGATCAGTCTGGTAGTAATAACGTTAGTCTTTGAGTATGCATTTATCTTTGTTTTATTAATCCCATGTACATACGAATGTATTAATTTTGGTTTTTATGTCAGTTTTGTTTTGCTGTATTTCGTTTATTGATGATATATCGATAAATTAAATAATAAATATTTACATAATGCAAGTTGGTGAAAATATCAATCATAGAAGAAAACATGCAATGTAGTTTAAACTTGTCTTAAACAAATAAACTGCTATGACAGCAGAAATAATACACAAAATGAATGGAAAAGTATATAAAATGTCATTAGCATTTTGTCCAACGTCGAGCTAGCGACAACTAAACTATAATTGTACGATGATTTTATTGACCTTCAACGTTATAGAAGCGTTTAGAAAATTACTGAGCATTGTATTGAGTTACATTAATGTAAGTTTTAGTATATAGTGGTTTATATTAGCTCGATTGTAAAGCAAGTTCTTACATCTGAGATTTATCACTTTCGAGTGCCATTCCTAGTCTTCCAGTACTAAGCTAGTAGGATAAAAAAATTGTTCAAGAAGACAACGCGGAAGGTTTTGGATAGGATCAGAACCAACGCGGAGCTAGCTATTCAATGAATTCCGGGTCAAACGTCGCAACCTCTCGGCTACACCCGCTTCTTTAAAAGTAATAAAAGTAAATAAAGGAACAGGTACTCCACTTTTGTGATTTTGTATTATTTTATTTCACTGACGTAAGATAACACCGGACACATTGTTATTGCTTTAAAGGCGCATTGTTTTTATTTTCAACTGGAATTAGATAAATGCGTAAATTATTTTCAATTCTACAATGAATTGGTATACTTATTGTGCATTTGTCAAGCAAATGAGCCTTATTTTGTAGTACTTCGGAGATGTTTGATTTGAATGCACCTGCATCAAAGTGAAGTGGGTCGGTCAAATTCGGTAAACAGCAACATATGTATCAGATAATCCGGCTCACCAAAAACTATGAATCTCCTGACATCAACAAGCAGCCACTCACATTTTATTATCCGATATATCTAAATTCACCAAGGTCAAACAGGAAAAAAATGCTCCTAACGACATCCATCAAAGATCCGCTTTTTTTTGACAGAAAGGATGAAATTGCACATTTTCCTGAAAGTAATAGCAAAATTTGACGTTATGCGAGTAATAACTGCATTGGAATTTGGATTAGATATTGCAATCTGATTACACATTGTACGATGTCGTCTTTTCTTTCAAACAATGTTGATTGGTGGTGAAAGTTGCAAGCAATTATTTGTCTGTTTTATTAGTCCAAAGGTAGAACCTGTTAATGTTTGTTGCTTTACCTTCACTCTAGTCAATCTAACAAAAACTATCGTTCAAAACACGACCATTGTCTGATTACATTTCTCTCTCATTAATCAAGACAATCGAAATTGTGTGTTGATATTGTCCTCATAAAACGTATCCCATTTAATCATTCACTTGAACCTGATTTGAGCATCACGTTATTCATGGTAACTATTTACAATTAAAGATAAAACGGTGAATGATTTCGAGAAAATTTAATGATTTACATGAGCGAAAATAATTTATTTCGTCATTTAAATGAACGAATGAGAATAGTATCATCATGAGCGCTGTTGTAGAGTTATTGAAGAAGACTAGATAATAGCTATATGTTAAGTCTTGTAAAAGGATCGCTTAGTTAGGCGTTTATTTTAACCATTCATCGGCAATATAATCCCACTTTAACATGAAACATGTCTATTTACAAGCCATTTGCTTAAATATTATCTGGTAAGCAAATGTTCTCATTCCTGTATTAGCATGAATGAGCGTTGATGTATGCTTACAAGTGACAATTAGAGTATAGATGGCATGTTTATCTTACATTCCGGTACGTGATTGACATGAATCTATCATTAGTTCATAGTTTGTCAATAATTACACTTATCTTTAATTTCTGGTTTAACGTATTGGTCGTTAGAGAAATCATTGCATGGATGATTACAATCAAATTGTTCATTGTATATAAAGAGCACTTTTAAGCATTTTCTCACTTCAAGTGAACGGTTCTCTGATGATCTTTGAGTTGTTTGAAATTGTTAGCGGCAAACGAGATTATGAAATTTATACTGTGTTAAAATCAAGTTGTTCATTGTATATAAAAAGCACTTTTAAGCATTTTCTAACTTGAAGCAAATAGTTCTAGGTTAAAATATCTGCTTTAGTGTGTTGTTTGAAATCGTTGGCTGCAAACGAGATTGGGGAATGTTTATAGTGTTCAAATCAAGATGTTTAGGGAGTCAGTTAAAACGATATGATGAAATAATATTACTCAGACATTAAAGTGAATTATTTGATGATGTTAAACTGCGCAACTGTTATATAAATTGCAGCATTTTTATTTCTATAGCTAATTCACACAAACCAAACTTGTGAACAATAAATTATTTCCACCAATGCACTCATTCGCGTAAACTATAATTTGATCTTACCAAAACTCTTTTTCAAAGTCGTTAATTTGATTTTAACATGTCAATAAAAATTAAATACAAAATTACGTCACTGATCGACCACACATGCTCAAAAATAATATAACTGGGACAGAAATAATGATTATACTAAAATGATAACAAACAGGCAATCTTACATGCCAAATTACACTGAAAAACATCCAGTTTTAAGACAGACGTAGCATGTTTTTATTTGAAGATGTAACATAAAAAAGGAAAAAGAGACAAAAGCAATGAATCTCCGAAAAATATGGAAATTAAAAGAGAAATAGAACACCAGGGACTAACTTCTTGGAAACATTAATATAATCTAGTAAAATAGGACCAATTGATATATCCCTTTTGTCATTCTATATTAGCTCAGGAATTTTTTTTCTCTTTATATCATGATGATATTATAATAAAAATACAACTAAACCAAGTAGAACAAGAATTTAAAGCATATGTTGACCTAACTTACACGTGTAGTAACCATGAAACATGATTTTAGGATTTAAGAAATAATGACGTCGCGTTTTGCACGAGAGCGTCTGTTTTAATTGAAGTTGTTTCATTTATGTACATATTGCATAATAATAACGTTTTAGTTATAAACTGTTTGGAGACAAGAAGTTTTATGTTTCTGTATCGAAATCGGATGATGAATTAAATAATTTACATAATTGAATGCATAAAAACTTACGAGCAACCTAGATTCAACCAACATTATCTATATCGTGTTATGTTACATTACTTACTTGCTTGACGCTCAAGTTAAATCAATGTCGTCTACTGAACTATGATGCAAAATATTTAACAACAATAAGGTTTTGCTATAAAGATTTTTTACGGTTTGTAAGTCCCTAAATTTTAATTTGATTAGAAAATGGTTCCTACTGTACCTCAAGATTATTCAGCTATTGAGGCCATCACATTTGATGATCCTTATAATAGAAATCATATATAATAAAAATATAAGTGTTTAGAAAAAAATGTAAATAGTATGCACTACATACATAAACTTGCGACCTATACATTCCTTACCCATTTATGTTATGAAGGTCTATACAAGCATGAATCTAAAAACATTCATTTTATTTCCAAAACAACTCATAAAAAGCGAGGCATTATTACCAAATATATTTAAAAGATTCACTAATGTCTAAAACAGTAATACCGGACTCCACATTTAAATGAAAGAAATGTCTACTTCCTGACTACAAGGCAAATTTTACCAATAATACAATACTTCGTAGACTTAACAATGATGAATTTAATCATTTAGAGCATCTGAGAATGTCTTTAAAAAATTTAAGACTTTTAATTTTATTTGATTAATATAAATTGTTCTGAAAAGCGGCCATACGATAGACAATAACAAATCTTTGTCTGTCTAGATATAAATACGTCTTATGTGAGATATTTCATCATTCAGCTTAATTAATAATGACGACAGTTGTTGGGGTTTTGTTCCTAAAATAGACTGTACAAGTATAGCAATCTTTGAAACCATTAATCAAGTCTCAATACTTCACCACTAAAAGACATTATTTAAAGAAATGCAAGCATGCTTGATAATCGTGACGATCAAGTTTTTGTCACTTTCTATGGAGGTATAAATGTTTTATTTACGGACAAGGAAAATACTTTTCCATAATTTTCACATTAGCAGTGTTATTATCATGAATTTCCACATACACGTTTAAAGTAAGACATGCTCAAGCTCTCATTTAATTTTACAACTCATAATAGTTCATAACTCAATATAAATGTTAAATAAACCCAATCTTATAGTATTTCATTCAACTTTTTAAATATGGTAACTTATTACATTTAATTATTTCGTATCAAGCCATAAACATTTAGGGCATGTAATGATTTTAACGAGAAGGTCTAGTTTTGTGATATGTTACGGATGTCTTCAGGAAAGTTAATGTACGATTAACCAATCAAGACCTACATCTTGTATAATAACAAACTGATAAAAACCCGATCTAAAATTCTCCGCTTGCCTATTCGCTAATTTAAATCTGACTGTTTCGTTATGAGGGTTACGTTCAATTGACATTTTCTCATTATATTATTCATGACGCAATCATTATGTTTAGTAACTAGTTTACATTGTCAACGTCACGCAATTTGAAATGAGCCATCCAATCACAGCCTGTGAATAACATTTCCGTCATGTCAGCTTAAAAATCTTGGTCTTAAACAGAAACTACGAAATCAAAATGCTATTATTAGTGTTTCGTCTAGGGAAAAGCTACGCATTGATGTTTCAACACAAAAGTCATCTCGACGTGAACCTCCAAGACCCCAAGAGATCCTATACGACAGTTGTCTATAAGATATGTTTACAGAGATTGGTGTAATACTGACTATGTAATATACTTGTGTAATACATTCCAAACGAATGACATTTAAAGAAGCAAAACATACAATTGTATGTAAATTGCAGGTATTTTAGCGTATAAGCAACATGTTAACATTATTAATTATGTAGTTTAATAATGGTACATGCCATTTATGGACAAAGTCTATTCAAAGCAAATAATTATCCATTTTTCTTTAAACTTATAAATTTTGGTTGATACAGAGCTTTATTTGAAAAGAATATATATATAAATCTGATTATTAGATGTTATGAAGTGTTAAGGAAAATAATTAGCTTAAAAATGTTAATAGTATTAAGTAAAATATATTTTCCACTTTTCCTAATGATGACAATAAGATGTTCTTCTCAATATAATTTAATTTACTTGATGCGCATTTATACTTAAAACTAAGCGATAACCATTTTGGCAGTTTGTACAACATTGGTTTGTTGTTACAACCGTCTTAGATATGATAAAAGCTTATGTAAAAACGAGTACATGATACCTCATTTTGGGTAAATATGTAACTAAAATTCAAACTTAGGGTACAGTAAAACCTAAAATTGCAACGTCTGTCCCTTTCCACGGAGCCAGAAATGTCGTGATAACTGGAATTTGTGTTCATTTTTTTCTTTTGAAAGGCAATTACCTAAGTAGTAATTACGCCACATTGTATCTCAGTCAGTCTATTAGTAATGAAATAGGAATATCTTGAACCTATCACGTAAAGGTAAAAATGGCGAATGTTCTCAAATGTTCAGACTAGTAAATAGTTAAATACATTTCACAATGTTCTTGTAAGGTGAAGATGAAATCTATATTTTGTATATTTCATCATATAATTTCATAGACAAACATGTTATGATGTACCGATATTTCGACAAGGAGAAGTAGGACGTAATTTGTTCTGTAAAACGATATGGATTTTTGATGGATGTCCCTAAAAGCAGTTTCCTGTCGATTTCAATAAGTTTCATGATCTATGTTTGAAGATCAACATTCACCGCTTGTTGCTTTCAGGAGCTTTACAGTTTTTGCTATAACATTTGATGTAACTGAATACATTTTTTAGTGATTTTAGAAACTTTACTAAACTACATTTGAGGTCAATAAAGGTTTCGCATAAATATATGTTGTCATTGCTGGAGTAATAGTAGAAGACAATGCCATCGGTATTGTTTATACTTTTCCGGCTTTCGCATATCATATATTTGTATTCAATATAGTTTTAAATGGGATTTGTTGCGTCAGAATCATGTTTGTTTAAAACTAGTAATATAACATTATTTGTGATCTTTGTTGATTGATTCTTTGCAGCATAGTGCATTGTGTATACATGTATGGTTTTATCTATCAATATATCGACAATGATTAAGATACAGCAAAACATGAGATTACATGCAAACCAAATTTAATATATTCATGCGTACATGGGATTAATAAAACATATATTAATGCATACTCAAATACTTACAATATAAATATCATACTGATCTGTATGCCAACAATATACAGTTAAGAACATCAAAATGAAAACAAAACAGACATTACAAGATAGCTGCATGTATAACCTGTCTTAGATAAACAAGAAGTTGATACAACCGTTATGGTATGGTATAATGTTTGGAAAATATAAAGTTAATTGAATATGATGGCAACTTCGTCTTACAATTGTTTATATAATCTGTTTTTATCTGACTATGTTGGCACTGACAGGTGTTATCGTTTGCAAATGTTTAATATAGTATTTAATGTTAGGAAAATAGAAACGTTAATAGAATATCATGGCAACTCCAACTTTCCATTGCTTATGTAATCTGTTTATAGAAGATCATGTTGGCACTCTTGGTGTTGATGTTATCTTTATATTACCTCAAGAAAGATAGGGTGACATTTGGATAACAAAACATGAATCCTCCAACAAAAATAAAATTAACGTAGTATATACATAGACCGAACAACAACTCTGTTGCTTATTTACAATTGTATTAAATAACATATATTTGTTTGAAGTATACAAAAATTACAACAAAATCTTTATGTATCGTTATCACTATTCTAACAAACAAATAGAAAGTGTTATGTTATGCGATTATTGACCCAAACATTACACATACCCGCGTTTGAAGCATGAATTTTGCTCCACAAACATCAAGGCTAGAAGCAGCAATCTTATATCAGTGACAGGTTACACTGACTTGAAGTCAGCGATCTAACAACCTCACTGTATTAGTCAAGATTGATTTAAAGATGTGACATTTTTAAGACTTACAAAATTAAAAAAAGATAAGTTTAATGACCTAAATAATAAAACAAGAAAATTTTGTACAATACTGCTAGAAAAATTATAATTATAGGCAGTCAATGGAAACGAGCCATCAATATAAGAAGATCAGTAACAAGAAGAGAAATAAGATTATAAATAATCTGGGAACCAAGCCATGCCTATATCACTGTAAATATCACAAGTTTATACAATCCCTTGTTGTGTCTCAATAAAAATGGACAGTGGTGTTGCTCAAGCTATTTAAATGTAAACTTAAGGGTTCATCAATTGTTGAAATTGAAAATAACAATAAAGTGGGTGGGGTGTGTAAACAAAGCAAAATAATCCAAAAGTTTCAATTATTATATATGTATTTGGTAAGAAATGCATCAAATGTATTGAAATAAATATGAAAAAATATAAAACACTCACCAAAATATGCACTTAGAATGAAATAAAAAGATTTTCCTGATATATTATATACATGTAGTACAACAATTTTAGTATTTTAGTGAAGACTTATTTAAACTTGCGGGGCGACTATCGCCATCTTTCCCGCTTCTGGTGTGTTGTAAATTCTGTTTGTTTAAGTGCGTTTGGATCTGTATTAATAGTTGTTACTGCACGTAGTCAGTCTAACAAAATCATATTATTTAACATGGTGCCAATGTCTGATTACATTCCGTTCTCATTAATCAAGACAATAGCAATTGTGTTTTTTGTGTTTTTTCCTTTAACAAAAAAAAGGAAATTTAATCATTTATTTGTTTTGAATTTTTGCATCAAAATAGCTGATTACGATCTATGATTTTGTTATCTTTGTTTCTATACCATATCACGATTTTAATTAAATAAATTAAGTCAAGTTAATGATCTTAAACAAGATGTTTTCACGAAGCTACATAAAGCATGTTTTTCTTTCTGCGAAGATGTCTATGAAATTTTAAGAAAAAACTTTGAAACAAATAAAACATACAATGGACTCATATGTATGCTCGTTGATAATTTGTCCGTATTACATTGAGAGGTAAGTCGTAAGTATATGACATTTAATGTTTAACCCAGTTAAATCAAGCTATTGAAAAGGAACTCATGTGTGCCGTGGTCAAAATTGTCTTGCAATGGTTAAAACAAGTGGTTCAATAATAGACATGTGATTTGTGAACGTCAACAAATGTATCAAATAATTCGACTTAATTTTTTTATAAAAATCTATAAAAGTAACAAGAGGTAACACATTGTATCATTCAACAAACCAAAATCATCGACATCAACAGAAAAATTGTTCTTAGCGACATGCATCATAATCCATATCGTTCACTCCAAAGGTGACATGGTACAGCTTCCTGTCGAGCAATGTTTAAATGATTATTGATAAAACCATATTGTTTTATGAATGTGAAATATCATAACTGTTACATCAATAATTTATTTATTCAAAACAAACTTTACGTGCGGAAATCTTGTAATGTCTGTTTCATTTTTATTTTAATGTTTTCTGTTCTGTAGTTTTGGCATACAGATCAGTCTGGTAGTAATAAGTTTAGTCTTTGTGTATGCATTTATCTTTGTTTTATTAATCCCATGTACATACGAATGTATTAATTTTGGTGTTTATGTCATTTTTGTTTTGCTGTACCTCGTTTATTGATGATGTATCGATAAATTAAACTATAAATATTTACATAATGCGAGTTGGTGAAAACAATCAATCAAAGAAGATAACATGCAATATAGTTTAAACTTGTCTTAAACAAATAAAGTGCTATGACAGCAGAAATAATACACACAAAAAATGGACAAAACATATAGAACGCCATGAGCATTGTGTCCATCGTTAAGCCAGCAATAACTAAACTATAACCGTACAGTGATTGTATTGACCTTAAACATTAAAGTAGCGTTTCTAAAATTACTGAGCATTGTATTGAGTTACATCAAAGTCGGTTTTAGTTTATAGTTATTTATATTAGCTCGATTGTAAACACGTTCTTACAACTCAGAGTATTCACTTGCGAGTGCCCTTCTTGGTCCCCCAGTACTAAGCTAGTAGAATACGATGTTTGCTCAAAGAGACAACGAGGTAGGTTTTGGAATGGATTAGAACCAACGCGGAGCTGGCTATTCAATGATTACTTGTCCAACGTCGTAACCTCTCGGCCACACCCGCTTCTTTAAAAGTAATAAATATCAATAAAGGAACTGGTACTCCACTTTTGTGATTATTTTGTGTTATTTTTTTCCACTGACGTAAGATAACATCGGACACATTGTTATTGCTTTAAAGGCGCATTGTTTTTATTTTCAACTGGAATTAGATAAATGCATAAATTATTTTCAATTCTACAATGAATTGTTATACTTTTTGTGCATTTGTCAAGCAAATTTAGCCTTATTTTGTAGTACTTCGGAGATGTTTGATTTGAATGCACCTGCATCGTTCTGACGTTGTTCGGTCAAATGATCGGTGAACAGCAACATATGTATAAATAACCCGGCTCATCAAAAACTTTAAAACTCCTGAAATCAACAAGCAGCAACATTTTATCATCCGATATATTTCTAAATTCACCTAGATCAAACAGAAAAAAACAACTCTTAACGACATCCATCAAAGATCCGCTTTCTTTGACAGAAAGGATGAAATTGCACATTTTCCTGAAAGTAATAGCAAATTTCGAACGTTATGCGAGTAATAATCTGTTACTGTTTGTTGCTTCACCTTCAATCTAACAAAAACTATTGTTCAAAACATGACTATTGTCTGATTACATTTCTCTCTCATTAATCAAGACAATCGAAATTGTGTGTTGATATTGTCCTCATAAAACGTATCCCATTTAATCATTCACTTGAACCTGATTTGAGCATCACATTATTCATGGTAACTCTTCGCAATTTAAGACAAAACTTTGAATGATTTCGAGGAAATTTAATGATTCGCATGAGCAAAAATCATTTATTTCGTCATTTAAATGAAAGCATGAAAATTGTATCATCGTAAGCGCTGTTGTAGAGTTATTGAAGAAGACTAGATAATAGCTATATGTTAAGTCTTGTAAAAGGATCGCTTAGTTAGGCGTTTAATGTTAGTCATTCATCGGCAATATAATCGCACTGTAACACGAAACACGTCTATTTACAAGCCATTTGCTTAAATATCATTTGGTAAGCAAATGTTCTTGTATTAGCATGAATGAGCGTTGATGTATGCTTACAAGTGAAAATTAGAGTATAAATGGCATATGTATCTCATATTCCAGTACGTGATTGACGTGAATCTATCATTAGTTGATTATTTGTCAACAATTACACTTTTGTTTCTGGTTTAATGTTTTGGTCCTTAGAGAAATCATTGCATGGATGATTACAATCAAATTGTTCATTGTACATCAAAAGCACTTTTAAGCATTTTCTTACTTTAAGTGAAAGGTTCTCTGATGATCTTTGGTTTGGTTGAAATCGTTAGCGGCAAACGAGATTATAAAATGTTTACTGTGTTCAAATCAAATTGTTCATTGCATATAAAAAGCACTTTAAAGCATTTTCTAACTTTAAGCGAATGGTCCCAGGTAAACATATGTGTTGAGTGAGTTATTTAAAATCGTTGGCTGCAAACGAGATTGTGAAATGTTTATAGTGTTCAAATCAAGAGGTTTGGGGGTTAGTTAAAACGATATGATGAAATATTATTACTCAGACATTAAAGTGAACTATTTGATGATGTTAAACTGCGCAACAGTTTATATAAATTGCAGCATTTTTATTTCTATAGCTAATTCACACAAACCAAACTTGTGAACAATATATTATTTCAACCAATGCACTCATTCGCGTAAACTATAATTTAATCTTACCAAAACTCTTTTTCCAATTCGTTAATTTGGTTTTAACATGTCAATAAAAAATAAATACAAAATTACGTCACTGATCGACCACACATGCTCAAAAAATAATATAACTGGGACAGAAATAATGATTATACTAAAATGATAACAAACAGGCAATCTTACATGCCAAATTACACTGAAAAACATCCAGTATTAAGACAGACGTAGCATGTTTTTATTTGAAGATGTAACATAAAAAGGAACAAGAGACAAAAGCAATGAATCTCTGACAAATATGGAAATTGGAAGAGAAATGGAACACCAGGGACTAACTTCTTGGACACGTTTGTATAATCTATTAAAATAGGACCAATTGATATATCCCTTTTGTCATTCTATATTAGCTCAGGAAATTTTTTCTTCTTAAATCATGAAATATTATAATAAAAATACAACTAAACCAAGTTGAACAAGAATTTAAAGCATATGTTGACCGTGACTTACTTGTGTAGTTACCATGTCACGAAACATGATTTTAGACTTTAAGAAATAATAACGTCGCGTTTTGCACGAGAGCGTCTGTTTTAGTTGAAGTAGTTTCATTTATGTACATATTGCATAATAATAATGTTTTAGGTACAAACTGTTTGGAAACAAGATGTTTTATGTTTCTGTATCGAAATCGGAAAATAAGTTAAATAATTTACACAATTGAATGCATTTTTAAAATCTAAGAGCAACCTAGATTCCACCAATATTATCTATACCGTGTTATGTTACATTACTTACTTGCTTGGCGCTCAAGTAAAATCAATGTCGTCTACTTAATGCTCAGAACAATGAGATAAATTATTAAACAACAATAAAGTTTTGCTATAAAGATTTTTGACGGTTTTTAAGTTCTAAATATTTAATTGGATAAGAAAATGATCCGTATAGTGAAATTGATATATATGAAGATATAAGTGATCAGAAAAAATGGAAATAGTATGCACTACATACATAGACTTGCGACCTATAAATTTCTTACCCATTTGTGTTGTGAAAGTCTATACAAGCTTGAATCTAGAAACATTCATTTTTTTTTCAATACAACTCATAAAAAGTGCGGCATTATAACCAAATATCTATTTAAAAGATTCAATACTGTCTTAAACAATAAAACCAGCCTTCACATTTGAATGAAAGAAATGTCTACTTCCTGACTACAAGGCAAATTTTACCAATAATACAATACTTCGTAGACATAACAATGATGAATTTTAATATTTAGAGAATCTGAGAATGTCTCTAAAAACATTTAGGACTTTTAATTTTATTTGATAGATGTAAATTGTTCTGAAAAGCGGCCGTACGATAGACAATAACAAATCCTTGTCTAGATATAAATAAGTCTTATGTGAGATAGTTCATGATTTAGCTTTAGCTTAATATTGACGACTGTTGTTGGGGTTTTGTTTCGATAAAAAGACTGTACAAGTAAAGCAATCTTTGAAACAACCATTCATCAAGTCTTAATACTTTACCACTGGAAGACATTATTTAAAGAAATACAAGCATGCTTGATAATCGTGACGATCAAGTGTTTGCATCTTTCTACGGAGATATGAATGTTTTAATTAATGACAAGGAAAATACTGTTCCATAATTTTCACATTATCAGTGTTATTATCATGAATTTTCACATTCACGTTTGAAGTACGACATACTCAAGCTCTCATTTAAAATCACAACTCATAAGAAATCATAACTTAATCAAAATGTTAAATAAACACAAACTTTTAGTATTTTATTCAACTTTTTTAAATATGGTAACTTATTACATTTAATTATTTCGTATGAAGCCATAAACATTTAGGGTATGTAATGATTTTAACGAGAAGGTCTAGTTTTGTGATATGTTACGGGTGTCTTCAGGAAAGTTACTGTACGATTAACCAATCAAGACCTACATCTTGAGTAATACCAATCTGATAACAACCCGATCTAAAGTTCACCGCTCGCCTACTCGCTAATTTAGATCTGGCTGTTTCGTTAGGAGGGTTTCGTTCAATTGACATTTTCTCATTATAATACTCATGACGCAAACATTATGTTTAGTAAAATTAGTGCTTCGTCTCGGGGAAAGCTACGCATTGATTTTTCGACACAAAGGCCATCTCGACGTGAACCTCCGAGCGACCCTAAGAGATCCTATACGACAGTTGACTATAAGATATCTGTTTACGGAGATCGGTGTAATACTGGCTATGTAATATACTTGTGTAATAATTTCTAAAAGAATGTCATTAAGAGAAGCAAGCAAAATGACAATTGTATGTAAATCGCAGGCTATTTTAGCGTATTAGCAAAATGTTAACATTATTAATTAAGTTGTTTGATTATGGTACATGCCATTCATGAACAAAGTTTATACATGGCAAAACAGTATCCATTTTTCTTTATACTTATAAATTTTTGTTAATTCGGAGTATTATTTGAAATAATATACATATATCTGATTATAAGTTGTTGTGGAGTGTTAAGGAAAATAATTAGATTTAACATGTTAATAGTATTAAGTAAAATATATTTTCCACTTTTCCTAATGATGACAATAAAATGATCTTTCCAATATAATTTAATTTACTTGAAGCGCATTTACACGTAAAACTAAGTAATAACCAGTTTGATACAGTTTGTACAACATTGTTCTGTTCTTACAACCGTCTTAGATATGATAAAAGCTTATGTAAAGAACTAGTACATAAGACATCATTGTGGGTAAATATGTAACTAAAATTCAAACTTAGGGTACAGTAAAACCTAAATTTGCAACGTCTGTTCCCTTCCACGGAGCCAGGAATGTCGTGATAACTGGAATTTGTGTTCATTTTTTTCTGCTGAAAGGCAATTACCTAAGTAGTAATTACGCCACATTGTATCTCAGTCAGTCTATTAGTAATGAAATAGAAATACCTTGAACCTATCACGTGAAGATAAAAATGGCAAATGTTCGCACATGTTCAGAATAGTAAATAGATAAATACATTTCACAATATTCTCGTGTAATGTGTTTAAATAGCAGATCTAAATTTTGTATCTTTTATCGCATAATTCTTTAGAAAATTAGGGGTTACATATATCTCGACAAGGATTGTACGACGTAATCTGTAAAACGATATGGATTTTTGATGGATGTTCCTAAAAGCAGTTTCCTGTTGATCTCAATGAGTTTTATAAGTTATGTTTGAAAATCAACATTTAGCGCTTGTTGCTTTCAGGAGTTTGTATAGTTTTACTCTACACTTTACACTTTTTGCTATAACATTTAATGTAACTTAATACCTTTTAGTGATTTTAGAAACTTTACTAAACTACATTTGGGGTCAATAAATATATTTTGTTATTGCTGGAGTAATAGTAGAAGACAATGCTATCGGTATAGTTTATACTATTCCTGCTTTCGAATATCATATTGTGTATTCAATATAGTTTTTAAATGGGATTTGTTGCGTCAGAATAATGTTTGTTTAATACTAGTAATATAGTATGGTTTGTGATCTTTGTTGATTGATTCTTTGCATCATCATGCATTGTGTAAATATGTATGGTTTTATCTATCGATATATCAACTTTGAACAAGATACAACAAAACATGAGATTACATGCAAACCAAATTTAATACATTCATACGTACATGGGATTAATAAAACATATATAAATGCATACTCAAATACTAACAATATAAATATCAGACTGATCTGTATGCCAACAATATACAGTAAAGAACATCAAAATGAAAATAAAACAGACATTACAAGATATCTGCACGTATGGCTTTCTTAAATAAACAAGAAGTCGATGCAACTGTTATGGTATGGTATAATGTTAGGAAAATAGAAAAGTTAATAGAATATCATGGAACTGCATCATTCAATTGTTTATATAATCTGTTTATATATGACTATGCTGGCGCTGACAGATGATATCAGTTGCAACCGTTTAATATAGTATTCAATTAGGAAAATAGAAAAGTTAATAGAATGTCATAGCAACTCCAACTTTCAATTACTAATGTATTCTGTTTATATAAGATCATGTTAGCACTCTTGGTGTTGATGTTATCTTTATATTACCACAAGAAATTTACAGAGATATTTGGATAAACAAAACATGATTCCTCCAACAAAAACTAACATAAACGTAGTATAAACATAAACTTACCAACAACTCTGTTGTTTATTTACAATTTTGTTGAAATTGTATTAAATAACATATATTTTGTTGAAGTATAAAAAATAACAACGAAATCTTAATGTATCGTGATAACTGTTTTAACAAACAAATAGAAATTGTTATGTTATGCGATTCTTGACCAAACATGACTCATATCAGCGTTTGAAGCATGAATTCTTCTCCACAAACATCAAGGCTAGGAACTACATCCTTATATCAGTGACAGTTACACTGACCTGAAGTCAGCGATCTAATAAACCACTCAGCAATGGGTTAATAAGTATGATAACTTTACAGCGCTAGTCAAGCTTTATTAAAATGTTTGACATTTTTAGGTCTTTCAGAAACAAGAATGGTAAGTTTTGTGACCAAAATATTAAAACTAGAAAATTTTGGAGAATACTGCCAGAATAAATAATCATATAAGCAATCAATGGACACTAGCCATCATTTGGGACATTTTTAGCGCACGTATGTTTAGTACAAGAATGACAAATTGTGTACAAAACATTTTCCTTGATAGAAAGAAGATGCATAATAAGCACATTTACTTCCAAAAAGTAAGCTTTAAACCGATTTTGTCTTTTAATTACACGTATATGCAACGTTAAATGTGGTATTGATGGCAACACATTACTGGCCAACATTATCTAATGTTACAATCTCATTTAGTACCTTTTTACACACTCTTCTGCGCATTGGCCGAATGTTTCACTCGTTTCCTTTCTACCCTCTAATAAAAGTATACATGTATGTGCAAACCGATATTTCTACATTTAGACCGAGAAATCCACGCATTTACTTTCAACCATTTAGCGGCCAGCTTACAAAGAATACTCGCACTTTCACGTTTTAAAGGTGTATCCCTAAACTTTTAATTGTGAACATAGAGCATATTCAACTTTTTGCAAAATAAAGCCACGCTATATATGATGTCATACGAAGTTGCATTCGTCATAAGTATGATCAAACCAAATATGGAGTTGTTAATCCGTCTTTTATTCTTATTTTAATCAGGGGATCGTTTCATTCTATGAAAATGCGTGTATAAATTTTTGGTTAGAGTGGCATTTGATAAACTTTCATTGATTGTTCAAAGATATAATAAATGTCAATATCATAAATCAACACTCAATAAAGCAGCGGTAGAGTATTCACTGAACAGCGAAGGGAGCGTACTTTTTACATATATTATATACTTGTAGTGCAACAATTTCAGCATTTTAGTGAAGACTTATTTAAACTTGCGGGGCGACTGTCGCCATCTTGCCCGCTTCTGGCGTGTGGTAAATTCTGTTTGTCTAAGTGAGTTTGGATCTGCTGTAATAGTTGTTCCTGCACATAGTCAGTCTAACAAAATAATATTATTCAACATGGTGCCAATGTCTGATTACATTCCGTTCTCATTAATCAAGTCAAAAGCAATTGTTTTTTTATTTTTTCCTTTTTTTAAAAAAAGGAAATTTAATCATTTATTTGTTTCGGTTTTTTTGCATCAAAATAGCTGATCACAATCTAAGATTTCGTTATTTTTGTTTAATACCATAACACGATTTTAATTCAATAAATTATGTCAAGTTAATGATTTTAAACAAGATGTTTTTGCGAAGCTACATAAAACATTGTATTTTTTTTCTGCGAAGATGCCTATGAAGTTTTAAGAAAAAACTTTGAAACAAATAAAATATACATGTACAATGGCGTGATGTGTATGTTTGTTGATAATTTGTTCTTATTACGTTGAGAACAAGTCCTCAGTATATGACATTTAATGTTTTACCCAGTTAAATCAAGCTATTGAAAAGGGACTCATGTGCGTTGTGGTCAAAACTTTCTTGCAATGGTTAAAACAAGTGGTTCAATAATAGACTAAAACATTCAAATAAATATCAGGGTCAGAGAACGTTTGTATTTTAATAATTTTAAATGTAACAATATATGCTTTAGTAGCTTTCCATTGCCAATTTACATTATTAATATATTTGAAAACCTTCATAAATGAGTACAAAAAAAATAATGTTTTTCATTCATATTATCATGTTAGTAAAATTGAATAAAGCAGTAATATTAATAATTATATTTCGGTATCAAAGACATGACACATGGCATACAAATGGTAAATAACACAGTATGCAAAATGTTATATGTCATGCACATGAATAATTTAATATCGGGGACGACAAAAATGAGATCCACCTCTTAATTTCATTATGATCCCCGAAAAACATGATGTAATACTTCAATGAAATCGTCCAAATACAGCTCTGTCAGCTTAAAGGCATCTTTTTGCTTATGCACAACTGTTCGTTTTCCAATCTCATATGTGCGCGTGTCAGCGTTGTTTAATGCTTAAATGTGACAGTTTGAGTAAATTACATTGTAGTGGCGCGTGAATGGCATTAATCTATGAATCAGTTATTGTTTGTCAATAATTGCAGTTTTCTTGATTTATGATTTGATGTTTTTGGTCCTTAGAGACAACATTGCATGCATGATTAAAATCAAATTGATCATAACGTGTGAATTAAACTTGAATGCAGTTTCTGTCTTTAAGAACAGTTTTAAATAAAGACATTTGAACAATTGGTGATGTTGCATATGCAATCGTTAGCGTCGAACAAGAGTGTTTAAGTTTATAGAGTTCAAAATCAAGACGTGGTAGAACAAGTTGTGATTTTGGGGTCATGAAAGTTTCATCATAGAATGCATGATTATCTAACTAAATTATTAAACTGAGTACCAACGCTTATATGTTGCAAACAGAATTAAGAATGTAATAGCTATTAAACAGACACGAGCAACATATGACGTCACTTCCTCCTGGTTAAGAAACGAAGTCTAATTAATGGCACAAATTATTACGAACCTCTCATTGACTTGTTCTCAAACAATCTGGACAGACAAAAATCAGATGGTATTGTGTTGGACATTAGAACATATATAAATTGTGCTACTTTGATGAAAAAGGCTTTTTTAAGTATTTTGTTTTGGACTACCCAATTATAGAATCGAGTCGTGACGAGTAGTCGTTCTGTTAGCTTATATTTGCCAATACTGTCGATTTACTTCCATTGTTTCTGTTTACTGTATTTCGTGCATTTATTGTGATTTAAATTCTTATTCAAATATTTCAATTTAAAGTTGGATTGTTCTGTAATGTATCTGTACAATTTACATCGATCTAGAATAACGACCCACGCAAGTTATTAAATGTACATAAGTTATATATTGACTATACTCTTGAATAACATATTCTATATGTGAATATATTTTGGTAAAAACTACTCGTCCACAGATTTGATTTTCTTTGACATTTTAAAATTACCAATCACTGGCTGTAATTATATATAGAACATTTTATATTGATATTGCAAGGTCATATGTCCTGTAGATTGTGTGAAAGTAAAATAAAGTTAAAAAAACTATCATAAATTATCCACTAACATGGCAGGATTTTATACATAAAATTATTATCGTTTGCATGCGCATTTCAATTTGCCTAAACTTGGCATTATCAAAACGCTGATTTACTTCTCCTAAAATATCTTTTTTTTATTAATTGTTTGAAAAGAGTTGAAGAGTGGAATAAATGCATTTGTGAACGAACAGTTTTAAGGAACTGACTAAAACGAATTACATACATAACAGTTTAAAATTATAGAAAAAGTTAATTTTAAGATGAAATCTGTGAACGAGCGGCTCTAAGGAACAAAACAAATTTTAAAAAAGAACATAGAAAAATCCCTACCTGTAGAAAAGGCACCAGTTTACACATGAAGTCTCCCAGGTACCAGGATTCAGTCACATCAGTGAGTACAGAAGGCGGTAGACATATCAACAATACCATGAAATCAGCTACTGCTAGATTTACTATAAATATGTTCACTACAGTTCTCATGTAAGATACACGTATCACCACAAAACATACTAAACCATTACCTAAAAGTCCAACACAAAATATAACACTGTAAATTATGATAATAATCCATTCAATTACCCCAGGTGTAACGTGTTCCTCTATATGCCTGGCACATTCAGTCACGGGTATACAAACACGTTTTAGACAATCTTCAACGATAGAAACATTGGTTACATTACATTCTGGGTATGTATAATTTTCATAATACATTTTGATAAAAATGTCTTCAATTCTTTGACGCTAAGAATCTAACTCAGTTAAACTTTAAAGAGCAGTCCTGTAAAATCTCCGTCAGGCCTCCACTGACTACAATCACCCACTCAACTATATCAATGTTTAAAATATCTATTTCACCTGCTCCAATGCTTGTGTCACCTGCTCAAATGTCTCTGATATTTTTTTCAGTGTTTTTAAAGAAATTTATCATCTGTTAAATCCAATGTTTGAATGTCACAGTAGTCACCGTCTAAAACAAAAGCTCACTAAAGTATAACACTACTTCTTGCATCACACGATTTGCAGAACGTCTTTTAAAGATTCAATCACTGCTGTTTTAACAATATTTAAAACTCGCCAATCAAAGGCACCGCTTAAAGTAAAAGTAACAAAGTAGAATAATGAATCTATCAGTAAAGTACATTAAATAAATCGTTCATATGTCTAAATAAGTTCATAAAAATCTAAAGACGAGTACGTAACTATCGAAGAAAAATGTAAGACTTAAACATAAAAGGTAAAACCCTTTATTGATGAACAGTAAAAAGAAAATGAATAAATAAATTAACTGTGTTAAAGGTGAAATCACTGTCTATGAGTATAGACGATGAAATAAAAAATAAAATCATTAAAATAATAAAACTATTGTCACATTTAATCCGATCTTAATATCAATACATGTGATCAACAAAACACCAAATCCATAACAAAATTTTATTGATTCAAAACCTAATAAAATTCATCTCCTTGAAGACGCATCTCTTTTATACCAATGATACGGTGAACCAGTGAACAAGTTCTATCTACGGTCGTGTCCAGTGTTCATATTAAAATGATACGATGGAAAACGGTATTTCTTTTACAACAGTCACCACGAATAGTCTTTTACCAATACTGAAAGTGTCTTAAAAGACGAGTGGCTTACAATGTAACTAAATCAAGACGGTGATGAATACAAACACTAATTTAAATAAGACAAAATTAATTTGCTCTTTTGTGATTAATTCTTGTTTGGTCTTAGATTGTCTTCATCTGTGTCTAGCTGTACAATAGCTACGGTAATGAACCAATCAAACAATTGTTTGAAAGCTACTTTGTTACAATAAGATACTCGTATTCATATAATAATACCTGGATTCATTCAGACTTGTATAATTGAAATATTGTATTCAATTGATTACTCAGATTTATATTAAAAGATGCTTTTTCACAGATTTCATCTTAAATGTCAAATTTTCTTAAACTCTATAAATTGTATAGAAACAGTTTGGTAGCTATAACGCGCTGTTCTAGTAATGACAATTTTAAGGCAAATTGATATACAAGTGTAAAAGATTGTGGTTTTCTGTATTAAAACACACTCAGTTAGCATCAGTATTGATGATTTCAGCGTATGTTGTTGGGTTTTTTTTTTTTGTTTTTTTTTTTTAATATTTCTTGCAATATGTATGTCATTTTGCCTCAAAATAGTAAAATTTCATTTTCTTCACACAATTAAAAAAGCTAAAAGGTAAATTAAAATATCAAATATTAACCCAATCTGCGTGATATGGTAGCTTTAATTTCAGTTAATTATTTTCTTCGAGACGATTGATTGGTTTATCTTATTATGACAATTTCTACATGGCGTGTATAGAATTACCTTTAATGGTGATTTTATCACACGCTATTCAACAACACTTATATTAAGTTATGTACTTTGATCGCTTACCTATCAAACTTTCCTTTGACATTGTTTTACCAGTACTATCTTATCCTTGTACAAAGAACTTACAACTTTTCCCTCTACAGACAAAAATATAATAAATTTCGAACTTTTAGGATGGATATCATCAGCGCGGTTGGATATCGAACTTGGAATTTTGGGAATTCAGTGCCGAACCATTGGGCTACGACCGCAGTTACTTCAATTGCATGAATATACTAAATGCTGACGGTCGTAATATGCTTTATTTAGATGATCGAGAGATATTCTTTTTCAGACAGGTTTCTGCAGTAGTATGACATCTATCTGGTCTTAGCTGACAAGCAGACCATTTATCTGCAGATAATACTTAATCAGACGTAGTAAGTTACAATCTTATTATAGGAAAGAAATCTCCATGTTATCTTTCTTGTCCATGAACCAGTTAAATATGATGTTTCACAGAACTCGTAAAAAGATAAATACATTGTACACGTATTAAGTTAATAACGGTATTTTATCAATATATAATAAGTACAATTCATCCTAAATAGGTCGACTGACTGTGGAGATATGACGGAATCATTCTCGGATACATGGCGTAAGGCACAATAAAAAGCGAGCCAACAAGACTTTAATCTTCCTGAAGCATATACAGACATGTACGACATTTATGAGAAATATAATTGGCTCAACCAAACGACAAAATGTAATCAAACATTTTATTGCATTTAATGATGTCTGCCTTAATGCTGTGGTCAGTTGAAATCAATACAGCGGACGGTGTGCTCAGTATCAAAGTATATGCTGTAAGATAGTCATTAAACTTGTAGACCCCTATGTGTAAATATATCATTACTTTCATTGGTCTTTCTGTATGCCTTCAGACATTTAACTGTCTGCTAAATTTCCTGCTTCATAACATGTGATCATAATTAAATGCCCAAGTCTTATACTTTTGGCAGTAATCGCAGACCTTCTTTAATTCGGCCAATTTTGAATTCCTTTTATCAGCTGTAATTACTCGCATTAAGAGACTTTTTAGGAACGCTACATTCGAATAACTCGGACATTTTCATTTTCACAGTTCGAGATAATGATAATAGAGAACGCTACATTCGAATTACTCGGACATTTTCATTTTCACAGTTCGAGATAATGATAATAGAGAACGCTACATTCGAATTACTCGGACATTTTCATTTTCACAGTCCGAGATAATGATAATAGAGAACGCTGCATTCGAATTACTCGGACATTTTCATTTTCACAGTCCGAGATAATGATAATAGAGAACGCTACGTTCGAATTACTCGGACATTTTCATTTTCACAGTCCGAGATAATGATAATAGAGAACGCTACATTCGAATTACTCGGACATTTTCATTTTTTCACAGTCCGAGATAATGATAATAGAAAACGCTACATTCGGATTGCTCGATCTTTTAGAAACTTATTAAAAGACATTGAAGTCATTGTACTGGCGGCAAAAATCCAATATATTATCAACTGAGGTGCAATAATGAAGAAATATGAAGATGTAATATGATACATGCATCAGGTGCTGTTGCCTAATAATCACATTGAAGTTTAACTCCATCATTAACTGAATTGAAAATACTGCTTTTAAAGCATTTCAGCTCCTCCCTGCAGAAAAAAAATTACTATATTCCATGTTGAAAAATATATAGTAGTGTGCTGATAAGTAAAGAATTATTAAGTTGAAATGGAGGTCAACATAATTTGACCCATCCGACAGAGAACACCGGTAGGTCTAATATGTAAGATTGTCAAACTGCCTCAGTATGGTGGCGTCTAACAAAATACACTGGAGTGTATAAACTAAAAGAACGACACTGTGCAGTTCGCAGACAGACATATGATGTGTTTATATTCTACATAAACATGAGCAGAAACTATTTATTCTGTGTTGAAAATTGAAATTTGCTAAGTCATCCTTGAAACTCAACCATCTTACTGAATTGACTGGTTTATTTTATTGTTATACTAAAACCAATAGCTAGTTTGTTTTGACCACAGGTAATTTGGTAGCCGCCCGGCTAGCTCAGTTGATAGCACGCAAGTCTAATGATCGAGGGGTTGTGGGTTCTATTCCCGGGCGGGGGCATACTTTCATGGAGTTTGGTCAAGACATTATTTCTACGGTCATTCTCCCTCCTACCAATGGTTCTTAATTATGTAGGGCAGTTGTCAGTCACTGACGAAAGTATATGCGCTTAGAAGTTGGTTAACAGCTAAATCCGGAGATTTAGCCTTTCCAGGAACAGTAAGTAGGTTGATTGACCACCGTTTTATGACCTATACAATGTATTGCTACGGCGTTAAACCCAACAAAAACAAACAAACAGGTAATTTAAGGCAAATTTACAGAAGGTTTATATGAAAGCTGCTAGTAGCGTTTTGATTAAATAGTAAATACTATGCACAAACAGTTCTCAGTCGGTCTGCTAAATAGTATTTTATCATGAGTCAGGCTGAAAAAAAAATGTTATTTCGCTTCGTACAGTCGCCTATGGATAGAACAGCTTATATTTATTAATATGATGCAAGCGCTGTACGTTTACATATATATACAAATACAGTTTAAATCTAATTATAACTAAAACTGAACTGAATGTAACCACAGAAAATATATAATTGTGTGAAGAAAGAAACATTATGCACCGCCTGTATGAACGTTATTTTTTCAACACAACCAGACAGTGTGATTTTAACAACAACCAACATGGGGAAAACAGTTGAAAATTAAACTTTAAAAGAACTCAAGGGAATAATATCAATTCATTATTCAACACGTTCACAATCATTCCTGCAAAATAAAATTAAGAAAACTGAAACAGTTTCATTCTCTGTGTTTTGTCGTAACGTAATTAATTTAATTTTAAAAATCAAGACTCGCGTAAAAACAACACAATTGAAGTCTGCACGAAATTTTAATGCAAAAAAGACACAATTTTATTGGACAATGCTTTTTCCAACATTTCATTTACTCGTCGTTTTGTCATTAAGCATGTTTTAAACATAATGCGAAAGGCAACGTTCTCGACCAAGAAAAATAAAAACCATCCTGTGACAGTGTAGTGCTTGAATTAAATTTTAACAAATACATGCATTATTTTGTGAACACAAATGTAATAAAACGTGCGTAAAAACAACAATTAAAAAGAAACTAGGGCATAAAATTCTGCTATTTTACTTTAAATAATTATTTAATCTTTTAAAAGGCCGCCAATGAGATTTATTGTCCTAAAGTGTTCTATCATCGCTCTCTGTCATGGCATACCTTGTTTTATATGACTTCATTACTGCTTAAAATAAGGGGTCCCTTTAAAGGCGATGTTTGAACGCCTTTGGGATTATTAATTAGGGCCCTTTAAAGGTAATGTTTCGACACATTTTAAGGAAATGTCTGATTAACAGTGGCGTTATGTAACACTGTTCAGGACAAGTCCGGTTAACAGTAGCATCATGTTATACTGTCCAGGACACAAACTTTCAATATCAAATAAATAAAAACAAATGTGAAATTAAGTCGAATCGTGAATTGTGAATAATGTTGGTCCAACAAACTTGAAATATAAAAAAAACTCAATAAAAAAACAATACAAAAAAATACAGAAATACACTACCATGTGTTATAAATTTTATTTTGTTTTGTATAACTATATATACATTATGTATTTATGGTGGAGGTTTTTTTACTTATTTATTATTGTTATTACTTATCTTTTTGTACAACGCCATTGAATATGTAATATAGCAATGGGCGTTTAATCAAAAGAAGAAGTTTAAGTTCAATCATCGTACGGCGTCAACCTGGAAGCACTCAATTCATTAAACAAGGATGTAAAATAAATTTCTAATGGTAATTTTACATAAAGCATTTTTCTGCCGCTGGATAAAACTGAAAAATCGTCTTGACCTGCGTTGTGAGTGAACAAGGGCGTGTATACATGCAACCGCTTTCCATAATTAGACTCACTGAGTTACTTCCCTTTATTTAGAAATTACTTATTATACATTTATTTGCCATGAATTACGGTGGACGAAACTTGTGTTGAAAATATACAATAAAAAACAGTCGTACGTCTTCACTGAAGTGTAAAAAAATCATGACTTCGCGCTTGCAATATTAACGAGATATATAGTTTAGCTGAATTAAAATTTAGATAATTGGAGAAGCACTCATTTTGTTCATTTCGAAATAAGGTTGTTTTGATGTTAGGTGGCCCACCAACTTGAGTACCAGTGTTGAATATAATTTATAGTTTCGCTCGTTTTCTGAACTAACCGAATATATACAAGTACATGTCGATACTTTACTCAAATTAATGAACATTGATTTTAACAATATTTAATTTTCTTTAGCTTCCAAATAAATTAAGCAAATATATGAGATAATAATAATAATGACAACATGTGTGTAACACGATTAAAAATCCAAGGTACGAACGGAGATTTGAACCCACTACCTCTCTAGTCGTCAGCGGACACTACCACGTCGCCACAAAGCTAGCTTGAAGGCAAGGAAGTTCAAGTGCCGTATTATACATCTGCTACACACACTTAACAGAATTCGTCCTCGAGTTCTTGGAGCTTGAATGTCTGTGGGACTATCTACGGGTGCAATCACACAATTCCTAGTGGGTTATTTATTTACAATAGGCGCCAAATGTAACACGATAAAAATCCATGGTCCGAACGAATATTCGAACCCACGACCTCTCCAATCGTAAGCGGACATTCTACCACGTCGCCATAAAAGCAAGATTGAAGGCAAGAAAGTACAAGTGCCATATTATGCCTCTGCTACATGTGGACACAAGTCGATAGCTTGATGATTCTCAAAAATCTATTCTTATCAGTTTTTATCATAGACATACTATCATCTTTTTAAATATGTCTATGGTTTTTATCATGATTAGGTCCTTTGTGTTTATGTATAATTTTGATTAATGTCTGTACACTTTCACAAGCATTCATTTAAAACACGTACCTACAATCGCTTTCCTTTTAAATGTCTTGAGCAGAGAGTCATGCCTGGATAATTGTCATGTTAAAGATGCTTAATCTAGACAAAAATACAATATATTCTCATAATCTCTTATTCTTGAAGTGATGTCAGTGTAGTTCAATCTTATGAACCGAACCTTGCACGTAAATCTGAGCTTGTCTCATAAGATGGTTCTTTTATCAAGAAAATTTTCTCTCATCATGATATTAAAATTTTTAACATACCAAATGATGTAAAATTAACTTAAAAAATACTTAGTCATTTAAAATAGCTGCTAATAATGTAGCAGAGGTATAATATTGCACTTTTATTCCATTTCCTTTAAGCTAGCTTTTATGACAACGTGGTAGTGTGTCCGTTTACGACTCGAGAGGTCGTGGGTTTGAATCTCAGTTCAAACCATGGATTTTTATCGTGTTACAAAAATACTTAAGTGAACAGATGAGCAATGTCGTGAAATCAAATTTTATATATGTATAATCTTGATATTGTTTTTATATGTACATCTATAGTTCGTTTTTTTCTTAATTGTCAAAACATTAATAATTTCACGGTGAATGTGTTTGCTAAAACTATTGTTGTAATACATCCATGAGTTTCCGAAAGTGTGAATTATGTTTATACCGTAAAATATGTTTTAATCAAGATATTTTCAGTAACAATTAGGACCCAGTACAAAAACAATGCATTCAGTCACCGTGAAATTATTACAGCTTTGTCAGTTGAGAAAAAAACGGACTATACTACTGTTTTAAATCATTCATTATCTTAAATTATGTAAATATATTTGTGTATACATTTTAAGATTCAATAATGATTTAAGTCAAAGGACCCCATTGGAAATAAGTCTTAGGACTTTATGGGCTAACCTGTGATGCTATTTTTCGTACTTCTAGATTTAATCTGTACCTTAATATTATATTGCGCAGTTTTACTCAACATTTTTTTGCATCTATTTATCTATCTATCTTCCATTTTAAATAAAACTCCTAGTGGGGACTTAGACTTTTGGCGCGTCAACCAACAAGAATATTTTTAAATGAGAAATGAATAAAAGTTTATGAAAGTATGAAGTAAGTAAGGTTAAAGCATTTATTCTGTACTGAGATATTTTATATCATGTTATTTGTTTTCTTGTATTGTTAAATATTGTATGTTATGTAAAAAGCAACACAAATAAATCTATCGATCTAAGGTAGGCGGAGTTAGCATGGAAGGCGGGGTTTAAAAGTCATGGTTGGTTCCGATATCGCTTCAATAGTTAGCTTCGAAGAGTTCACCGATTTCACTTTGTCAACTTCCGGTTTCTTCACTGGTCGAGTTAACATTCCCGTGTCCAATATTTTGGACTCTAAAGGACATTTTATTGTGTGAAAATGACTTTAAATAATGCCAAAGCGTTTGCTGCAGGAAATGAAATATGGCGGATAATGAAATCGTACTCGTCCTTTACCTAACGAACGTTCGTCTGGCAGTAACTCGCCGAGTTTTTCATTGTCTCTCGATCATCACTTCATTGTCATTAGTATAAAATTGTTATCAGTTGTATTTTTGTTGGTCTTGTTGTAAAAGTTAGCACAAGTCAGAGATGGATGTGATTCAATTAAAGACAGACTGAATTTTGCTCACATAATTTGTAAATATGTAGTTGAAGTAAAGAAGTAGACTCACTATTCTATATTTGTAAATAATTTTGTTGTACAAAAGAAATCACTCATAGTAAGTTAACTGTAGCAAGCGTTGTCTTGTCTAAGTTAAATCACAATGGGAGACCCATCTTTACGAAAGAGTTCCGCTCTAAGAAGACTACGAAATCAGTTAAAGAAGAAAAATGAATCATTAGCTGACCACTTTAACTTCAAGATGTTTGTTACTTTTCATTTTAAAGAAAAGGTATAAAACTAAGTCATTCATTCTGTATAGGCAGTGGCTTGAGTTACTATGCCATAACTTGGTGCATATGGTAACGCAAGCCTCAGAATTGAGAGTTACATGCGTTTCCAAATCATAGACAAACCTATATTAGAAGCTAGAGTTACGATAGTTTTATAACAAGGCAGTGGCTAGAGTTACGTAAGTTCCATAACTGTAGAAGACCCTTGCAGGGGTAGGCTAGAGTTATGGAAGTCAAAAAACATGCGTATGTTTCAACTTTAAACATCGGAAAACTTGTTTACATTCATTATTACTCGAAATAAACAAATTTATTCCGACATGACTTATCCTATTGTTATTAAACCATGCCATTTTAGATATTACTAATAAACTTATCGGATGTTTAATATACGGCGATATGACGTTGTCGTCTTCAAAGTGTCACATATTAAGTTTACTTGAGCGATAAGGTGACCCTGGGTCTAGAGTAACGGTACTCTAACCAGTGTTTTCTCCAGGATCAAAAATTAGGGGGTCACAAATGACCCCCGTGTTCAGAAATAGGGGGTCAAATGGGAATTTAAGGGGTCAACATTAAAATTACACACTTGTGCTTAGGTGTTGGGAGATGTTCTTTAGCTAGCCAGTACACAGATCTGATGGCACACACAGCAGCTTGTCCTTTACTTGACAGAATAGTTTCTGTTTGTTTAGCCATGTTGCGTCGTATTGACTGAGCTTCCAAAGCAGCCTTGTGTCGAGATGAGGAGATATGTCTCAACAAGGTGGAATGGCGAAAATTTGTACAACCATGCGTAGATGGATGCCTTATTCTCAGATAAACAAATTGAGCAAGTCATTTTATCGTTATCAAAGTTCAGCCAAGGGTTTTCCTTCAACCAATTCTGACGGAACGCTCTTTAAACGGGATTTTTTCTCGGACTTTTCGTCGTTAGATTTGTTCGATTTTGCTGCGGCCGTAGGCGAAATTTCAGCAGATCTAACGCCCGTAGACGACGTGGATGGTTTTTGATCATCGTCAGGTGTATCATCTGTCTTAGATGTTTGCGTATAAAACGCTGTTAATCGACGCTGTTTTGGTGCAGACATCGCGGAAAATGACGACATGTAATCAGAATCATTTAGGCGCTTTACTACGTGATTACATAGAGTCTGACAAGCGCCTGTATGACGCAATTAAAATTGGGCAAGTATAATCCGCTGACGAATATGCAGATCTGAAGGACGTGGCTATAATTTGACGACGATTTTTGACTGCGTCACAAAATACGCACTGGCCGTGTTATAGCGTGTCAGAGCCGGAAAAAGTGCGTCAAAAACGCAAAAACGTGCTCTGGAGAAAACACTGTCTAACTCTAGCCACTGCCTATTATTTATAAGAAAAACACATTTATTGCAGTTATTAACCAATTGTCCTTAGACTCCTTAACATACTTGCCAAGTGCTGCCTTCTGAATATGCTTCAGGCCCATGGGATCGGCCATTAGTCATAAAAAGTGACTATAATTTAAGCTATTAACCTATATCTTATTTTTTATCTATGTTACAATTTCAATTTAGCAATTATGCCCAATAGCCTGAGCTGGAATTATATGATCTGTTTAATGCATTGTATTGTATTGTTTGTAGTTTTAAACTTCACTATGTACATTTTAAAGGATCTGTATTGAATACTATTGATGGTTTCACAGAAACTTATCACATCACTGAATGATTTATAAACAATAACACATTTGTTGTTTCTGTTCTAGAAGAAGAACTCTGCTGTATTTGAAGTGGAAGAGGTTCTCCCTGTTATGACCAACAACTATGAAGATTGTATCAAAGAAGGAGCGAAGGTAAATCAAGTTGGGTTATTTATAAAGGTGTAACAGTATACTGTGGGATTGTATATTGTAACTTTTTCTTCCTGGTACAGTTCATAATAATTAATATGATATCTGTCCTGTACTGTACGGTACAGCATCTGTCTATCTATTACTTGGCAAATCATTGCAAAAATCTAAATATAAGTCAATCAAAGCACAAACTTATGGTTTTGTTGCCCTTTGTCAAAGTGTTATCAAATGCCTTCTAAGTTATTTAATTGCACATGTATGAGCAATTTTGACACATCTTTCTGATCAAAAATGTGATTATCAAAACCAAGAACATTTTCTTTCAAAACATCAAGAGCTCTTTCAATTGCTCATAAATGTTTACATAAGTTACTCAACAGACTTTTTGTTCATCATTTAGCTTATCATAATTAATACTATCACCTGATCCTATCTGAAACTTACCATAGAGCTAGAAACATTATACTTATTGCTTCTTACATTATAAGTTCTTTCAGTTTTTCAAACTCACCCATAATATTTCAAAAATGCATGAAAAGCAAAAGCTATGTAAAGGTGAAACTATTAAATCTCAAGAGCATCTAGGCTCTCTGACCCTAGAAAAATCTTTCTAAAGCTTTGCTCTGGATCTCAGTGGTAGCCTTACAGCCCCTGCCCCAAGCAAAATATTTCCTTTTTGCAATCTTTCCAATCATGGCTTGCTACTCTCAGAGACAGGGAACCTAACTTGATTGTAAGTTAGGAGCAGTAGTCCAGTGGTGGGTCACACGCTTAGGGATTGAGAGGTCCCAGGTTCAAATCCCACCAGGGGTACTGCTAATTTCCTTTTCCTATGAGCAAAAAATTTACCTGCGATTGCTTCATTCCACCCTGGTGTAAATGGGTACCTGCGAGGGTGGTATTATTCCGTTGCGCCCAAGTGTCGGCTGCACTAAGTGGAGTTAAAAGACTCCTCAGGGAGATTGATAGATAAATACCAGTAGCCCGATGACCAGGGGTAAAAGCTGTAAAGTCGGTGAATGTACATAAGCATGAAACTTAGACTATAAAATTCAATTACTTAAATACTAAATGGTTAGAATATGTATCATCATTAACCAAGAACAATGTAATAATTTATTTCAGAATGAGGCTTACTCTGAAGAGAGTTCTAAAGAGTTGATAGATAAAGATATTGTACAGTTTCATGGTCCAAGGTGGCAACCTTTAAGAAGGGTAAGTTAAATCAATCATTTTAATGCCCCTTCTTGGGATATTGTTACTTGATAGGCGAGTACAAAACAACTTTCTAATCTACTTTCAGAATGACTTTAGAACTTTTTCAAGCCCTCTTAGAAGCTTGAATTAATCTGGAATAAGTTATATTTGTGTATGCAACCATAGGACTAGGAGTATGATCTTCATTTAAATTATCAGTCAGATGTGAAATAGCTGCTTTATTTCTCATATTTCCCTAATCCTGCCTATCAAACAGCAGTTATTACATTATCCCTCTAGCCAGAAGTCTGAGACAAATGGAGATTGGTTCAAGCTAGTGAAAACTACTTTCACATAGTTTGGCTAGTTTATTATTTTACACTTCACTATAGTTAATAACATAATAAATCAGGCTGGTACTCCAGAAAAAGTAGGACAATGACTGTATGTCTGTGATGTATTTCAGGATTTAGTTGGCTGTACAATGACTGTATGTCTGTGATGTATTTCAGGATTTAGTTGGCTGTACAATGACTGTATGTCTATGATGTATTTCAGGATTTAGTTGGCTGTACAATGACTGTATGTCTGTGATGTATTTCAGGATTTAGTTGGCTGTACAATGACTGTATGTCTGTGATGTATTTCAGGATTTAGTTGGCTGTACAATGACTGTATGTCTGTGATGTATTTCAGGATTTAGTTGGCTGTACAATGACTGTATGTCTGTGATGTATTTCAGGATTTAGTTGGCTGTACAATGACTGTATGTCTATGATGTATTTCAGGATTTAGTTGGCTGTACAATGACTGTATGTCTATGATGTATTTCAGGATTTAGTTGGCTGTACAATGACTGTATGTCTGTGATGTATTTCAGGATTTAGTTGGCTGTACAATGACTGTATGTCTGTGATGTATTTCAGGATCTAGTTGGCTGTACAATGACTGTATGTCTATGTTATATTTCAGGATCTAGTTGGCTGTACAACTGATGTTGATTATTTTCTGTGGCCAAGAAATGATATTGAGAAGATAGAATGTAGTTTGTTTTCTAAATGGAAAGATGAATCAGGTCCATACAGAAAAATTGAGGTATTTTTCTATTGTTTAATTGAAGCTTTTAAACTGTATAGTAATGAAATAATTAAAGCAGTTACAATGTTAACTTTGTAATCATAGGATGGCTAGCTCTACATTGGTTGAAATTCCATTCAAGACCTACCCTGTTGTTTCTTTGAGAAAGAATCTTGATCCTACTAGCTTTGTTCTGGGGGATCAGGAAACGGACTCAAAAGTGATTAATCTAAGTTGTATGAACTTGTTTCCTATCAAGCTAAGATAAATTAGTAATAGTATAAACCAAATACAACGTAATTGATAGATAGTCTGTTTCTTTAATTTATCATGTGTGGCTTTTCATTGTTACTTTCAATATTTCTCTTTGCTGAAAAATATAAGAATTTTTTTCACTATATGTTTATGGGACAACTCCACACTTTATTGTGAGGTATGAAGGAATGTAAGTAATGCTTTATTTAAGATTTACTGTCAGTTATATTTTGTACTATTTTATAATTTCAGACAACATTCGAGTTTTTACATACTGATATTGAGAAGCAAGCTGTTTATTTACTTACAAGAAAAGATGATACAGGATTGATCATTAGTAACCCTGAACAGAATGTTTTCCTGTTTATAGATAGACTTAATTTACAGGTTATTTTACTAGTTATTCATTTTCTATTTTAACATGCCTTCCAACAGCATGATGTTTTGAATAATAGCCTTGACTAAAATAGATTGTGTGGTCTTTTTATAAATTATCACTCATTTCTTTGAGGAAAATTCTAGTTGTCTCCATCATAGATATTTTACTTGTAATTTTAATGCACTGTCCTGTGAAATGTGGACATTCCACCCTAATCAATATACCTAAATCTTGAAGTTTTTTCTTGTGTATCACAATTTGTCAAGGCTGAAATACATAAAAAGAAAGAAAATTTCATAAGATTGTTTGTTCACATCTAACTCTCGCTTTCACCCCCAGTGGCAATTATTTAAACACTCGTGAAATGGTGGAAACCCCTTAAGTTATTGTTTTTTATTTGTCTGTGGCACCCTTATACAACAAAAAGTTTTTAAAATATAAAACATCTCCCTCTTTGGTAGATGTTTGTAAAACTTTGTGTTTTATTGTTACTGCCTCATCTTTTTATAGAATAGTTGTCTGTGTCAACTTACGTATTAAGTTGGGCAGTTTCATTTGTTAATGTGGAAATGTGCTCAGTACTGGTGCAATAAGACTAAACAACTATCAAAATGTGACCACCCAAAGCATCACAAAACACCTTCCATTGTATTTTATTACAACCACATCATCTTTATATTTCAGACGAGAAAAAACATGGTGACTATTTTAAAGTTAGCCAGTATCTGTATTTATTTACCACAAGATCAGTTGATGTGTTGGGGAACAGAGACGATGGATAGAGCATTAGATGCATTACTGGATTCATAAATATTTTATATTTATTTTAGACTTTATATAAGATAAATTGACGGAATTTTACTTACAGAATTTTATGAGACCAGAAATGTCGAATAATTATGTCTAGTTTAAGTAGGTTGAACTAATAAGATGTTATTTGCTATTTTCATTCTTTAGTAGACATTGCCTTAAATTTTCTAGAGCAATAGTCTGATTTGTTACGGCACCTTATTTAGTTTATGGCAAAATTATCAACTAGCCCAGCTATATGAAATAAGTGACTGTCATTTAACTGTATCTATTTCCACTAGTCGTGAGGCATTGGTCTAATAGGTTAAGACAATGACTGCAGTGAAGTATTGTTATTTTCCTTATAATAAAACAAAGCAAGAAAGTGGTGTCATTTTTTGTTTAAATTACACTTTTAGGTACAAATGCTTTTATAGATTTTTTTTTAAAGAAAATAGCTATTTTTCTATTAATGATTCTTGCAGTTTTCTATTACAAAATTAACATTAGACCCTGAACTGAAATTTAAAGACATGAAATTCATGGGTGTAGATTTATTTATTTACCTGTGGTGTTTTTACAAAAATTCTTACAAAAAAAATCTTTGTAAATCAGTTTCATTAACTTTCATATAATTAGCACTTCAAAGTCAGACAGATAATAAGCCTAACTGCATGTATGATTTGATATTTAAAAGGTATACACATTTCTACACAATTCTATGATATTAAAAATTGATAAGTAAAAAACTGAGCATATTATAATGTTTCTTGCTTTTGACTTACAAAGATTTTTTTCGTAAGAATTTTTGTGAAAAGCACCCCTGATTGATTAACCTGCCTCTATCATACATTATATGACTATGGGTGAATGTTCAGGAGTGATCTTGAATTTTAGGATTTTTGGGTATTTTGAGAAAGGATTCTTCTTTCATGTAAAAACTTGAATTCATAAAGTTTCAAAACTTTGGACTTTCACCCATGTACAATAATAGAGCTTGATGTAAATAAACAGGCTTAATAATAATGCTAATATATCATAGATAAATGTATTCATTAGAGCTGGTTAATAAATATGAACTGTAATAGAAAGTATTTAAAATGTATGTGTTAAACATGATTGGATATCCTCGGATTATGCTGACCTTTCTTGTGGCAAGGACAACATGCTAAGGTAAAAAAACTAGGATTTGTCTTGTCACTATACTAAAACATGGTTATTTAAAGATGACACCTACTAATGGATCTTTAGATTGAACCACTAATGTTAAATTTGCTTTTTAAATTATGTCTCATTTATGGCTAGAACTTTATTTTGTAAGCTTTGAAACAGTTGTTAGATGTTTCAGTAGGTTTCTTACTAATCTTTATTTATTTTTAATTTAGTTCCCTACCGATGTTTACACCTAATGGTGATGTCCTTCTTTCTTTCTAAACAATAACTTAATAATGACTGCAACTTTGACCCAAAATTTACTGTGTATAGCCTTTTGGTCAAGGCTAAGGTTGCTTGGATGTCACACTTGGGTATACTACCCCTCCCAGTGGATATCTTGGTTTTTTGGCATGAGGCCAAGGTCATGCTGCTGTTCTTAAATTAGTCAAAGATCACCAGTAGGGGACTTCAGTATTGCCTGCAATACAAACTGACTCAAGTTAAATATAGGGCTTCATTGTTTAATTATTTTGTCCATTTTGTTTTGTTATTGTCCATTTTTTCTCAACTGTCAAAGCTTGACTAATTTCTCGGTGACTGAATGCATTGTTTTGTACTGGCTGCCTAATTGTTATTAAAAATATATTGACTAAAACATATCATACTGCATAAACAGCTTTACTCGATCATAATACACACTTTAGGAAACTCATGGATGTATTACGTCAATAATTTTAACAAACGCATTCACTGTGAAATTATTTATGTTTTGACAGTTGAGAAAAAACGAACTATACTTTTAGTTACATTGTATTACATAATTTATCATAGAAATCATAACAACATCATAGAGGTATCATTATACATTTTGTGATGTTTATTTTTAAAGAAAATTAAAGATAAAAACAGTTATAACATTAGTATAAAATCTCTTTATTTATGTGAGACAAATGCCTGTGTCAATTTTAAAACTTAAGCTTTAAGTTGCGTTGTGTCCCTGCAACTCTTACACATACATTTTGTAATAAGTTGCTGGCCTTGATTCTTTTACTAAAAATGAGTAACAGTGTGCTTTGTTTTGCTAAGTATCCATCTTTAAAGAACAAGCTAATTTTTTTTAATTCTCATGTTATGTGATATTAAAGGCTTTTGTCATAAATAAACAGATAATAAACAGTGTAAAATCCAAATGGAAAAGAATGCTTTGCCTTTCATGGTTGGATGATTTTAGAACTGGTTCAGTGATCATGTAATTTCTAATAATACCGGTATATTTTTTACTTTGAAAACATAGGTTTCCCATTTATTATAAATAGAGTTCTTGATTAAGCTCTGTCAACACAATGGTATTTTGATTTTTCTCTGTACATTTTGTTTGTTTGTTTTTTGTTGTATATAAAACATGTCTCCAATCTTTTGTTCATTTAAATCAGGGATTCTTTATAACAGGGATTTGTAACGAAGTGGTTTTTTTTAATTTACAAGGTCGTCACTGTCTATAACTGGCTGAAGAAGGCTGTACAAGCTATTCCAGAGTTTAAAAACTTGATTTATGTATTTGTACATGTCTTCCATGCAACTTGTGAATGTTTCTGAAGTTTTTGACTAAAAAAGTGTTGCAATTATGACCGAAAATGTGACTTTAGGTGATGTAAAATTGGGCTAAAAATGGCAGATTGGCGGGAAAATGCATTATTTTGTGAAACAGTCGGAGAGCGTAATTTACCTCAAAATCATCTAGAAACACATTTTTCCAAAAATTTATGTCAGTTTGAATGGTACTGGTACAAAATTTCATGTGAATATCTTTATTTAAACTTGTTGTACTTGTTTTCCGTATCGGCCGAAATAATAGCGACGACAGTAAAATTTGATGAAAATCTATTACATTTACTTATCGTTACAAGTCCCTGTTATATAAAATCCCTGTTTAAATCTTCTGTAGCATGAAGACTTTGTATATATTGTTAGTCTAGATCTTTTGTCTAGGTTAAATCAATTATGTTTTGTTTTCCTTGGAAAAGGTTTATGCTTCATCTTTTTTATATAAACAGAAATTTTATATGTTTTATACACTCAGGTCCGAAAGTTTCTTTACACATTTTAAATATTGATGTTATTGGGGAAAAACTTTGATATACTTAAAATATCGCTAATAGTTTCACAACTAATGTGCAGTTTATCATAAATTGTCAATAGTGTTGTTTAATGCATTAAAATTATTTAAATATACAATAAACATATAAAACACAATGTGTCAGCAATGTTTTTGCAATAAAAAAATATAATGAAAATATAAAACAAATACATGTGTAAAGAAACTTTTGGATCCCATTGTATGTGGTTTAGGATGACTTAAGAAAAATTTAATCGATATTCTATACAAATAATGTCTTAGGCCACAACAAGTTGATCATATGTTCTACGGATTTTTCTGGAAAAAAAATGGGGCGAGCGAGCGAAGAAAAAAATTTTAAAAGTCTTTATTCACTTGCTTTATATAGCGGTTTGACCAAATTTTCATGAGCAAGCAAGGAAATAAAAATTTTTTTTTTAAAAACCGTCAAAATTAAGGTGCGAGCGAATCCGTAGAACATATGATCAATTTGTTGTGGCCTTAAGTTATCCTAAACACGCTATATAAAAAGTTTTGACTTGACTAGGTAATTTACTGAATTATAGTAAGAGACTGGGGATTGTTTTGGTTATGATATGGTGTTTGTAATTCCTTGCCGACAAGCTAGCTTTTATGGTGACATTGCAGCGTCTACTTACAACTGGGAAGGTGATAGCTTAGATACCAGTTTTGTCCACAGATCTCTATCAAGTTTCAGTAATATAGTAAATGTATAGTGCGACAATATTAACTTGAGCTTGAACTACCTAATTATAATAATTACACACTTCACTTACATTAAATCGTGAGTTTCCGTATGTGTGTATACCATTATACACATGTTTATAACAACCTATGTGACTATTTTAAAAGTGTTATGTTATTGTACTTTTAGTTTTGGACTCATTAGTTTTTGGGGAAACACGTAAGTTTGCAATATTGTGGCACAGTTTCAAAGTATTTATTCTTATAAAAACAAAATTAATTGTTTAGTACTTGTATTTTGCCAAAAGCTTCTGATAAAGCGTGATTTACAAACAAAGACAAAAAAAGACTGTAAGTAAAGAGTTTAATATATTCTTGCATAAAGGTCAAGCTCGGGTTAATTCTGTTGGACTATAACATGATGGGATTTATGATAAAATGGTCCTAAGTCTTTGATATTACTAACTGCTAGAAGATTTGCTTAAAACATCTTCACAAAGTCTCATTTACTTATTGCTTGTAAATCTAAGTCTTAATTTCTTAAAGTAGATCTTGTCTATTTTCAGAGTCTGCTTTTAATTGTCGTTGGATGAATGCAACTCTGCTCTAAATCTATTTTACAAAATTATAAATTATTAACATAATAACATAATTATTATTATTATTATTAACGTTATGTTATGTTTATAAATTATTCATGAGGCTTGAAATACTTACCTAATCTTTTACTTACAGCAAAATACCAATTAAGCTGTATTACCTAATCTGGTTCCTCTCTATAAGTTTAGATGTGTACAATTGATTTAAATTTAAAAATGTAAATAAGTAAGTTTTAAAACAAATATAGTTGTTCAGAGTTGCATTCATCAGACAATATGTAAAGCTTGCCCTCAAGTTTCCTATTGCCCCTAGTCTTTATCATTTGGAACACCTCAACCTTTCATGAATGAATAATCTTGGAAGGATTTGTGGGGGGTCTACCCTGACGGATTGGGATTTTACTACCTATGCGAGGCAAAGCACATAACGGTTCTTCTAGTATATACACAAATCTTTGTCAAAACATATTTCTATATTATATATTGAAACAAATATTGTACAGCAATATCATTGAACTATGTTATTTCAAATTTGCGGACTAAAATCAAAACATCACTCATCGCCAAAACGATCGTGCATTTGTTTACTTCAACACCGGTAGTTTCAAAATGGCGCCTAAATATGTCCGAGTTTATTCGTAGCGAATGGCCGAGGAGTTCCAAATGTAGTCTTTATATGCTCAATAAATGCTACTATAGCTTTTTTATGTTTGTATTTGTTTTGATTGTGATGCAAAAAGCTTTAAAATATTAGTACTTTTTTCATTGTTTGTATTTGATACTGGTGTACTGTGAAGGCCATATAATATTTGTTATGATAAAAAGTAAAATAGTCTAAATAAGCTATACTCAATAAAGATGCTGCATTAAATTATACTGATGTTTTTTTTGTTTGTATACATGTATAACATGACTTGGAATTTTCGTACCTGCTATATAATAAATAGATTTTTCAATCAGAATGTCACCATAAAACATTATAATAACTTGTATAAGAACGAGAATGTTTTGTATCTTACAATGTGACCAGATTTTCTCAAGTAAATACAGACTTCTGTATAAACAAGTCATAGTTTGATTTAAAGTTTGTTTCCATGTACAAGTTTAGCTGACTTTTGTTTGATTTGCTTGCACCTGGGTGGAGTAAAGTAACTTCAGATTTCTCGCTGAAGGAAATTAGTCGTGCAAACCTTTTGATACCAACGAGTGCTTCTTCCACAGAACAACCACTAGTTAAACACATTATCCTATTAATCTATTCTCTACTTTGTTTTATTTGTTTTTGTTGGGTTTAACGCCGTCGCAACACATTGTATAGGTCATATAACGGCTGCCTGTCAACCTACTCACTGCTCCTGGAAAGTCTAAATCTCTAGATTTAGCTGTTAACCAACTACTAAGGGCATACTTTCTTCAGTGACTGACAACTGCCCTGCATAAGTAAGTATCATTGGTAGGAGGGAGAATGGCTGTAGAAAATATTTCATGACCAAGCTCCACGAAAGTATGCCCCGCCCGGGAATCACACCTATGACCCCTTGATCAGTAGACTTGCGTGCTACCAACTGAGCTAACCAGGCAGCTTATCTATTCTCTATGAAGATTTAATCAGTTATACAACAAAGATTAATGTTATTAATATCTAACACTTTATTATGTTAAAATTTTATTAAGTCATGTTATTTTAGAGTCAAAATGACAAAGGCATACAATCATTACAATATTTTTACCATGTATTCCCTCCTGGACAAGATATAAACAAATACAACATGTAAAACAAAGATATGTTCTGTTCTGTTCTGTTGTGTACAAATGGTTTAATTGATGATTATTTTAAAGTATTGCAACAATATTGACCTGAGATTGACAATAACATAAATAAAAAATAATACCCACTGAATTTACAGTCTATTCTGAGCATGATTGACACATCACAGCCTAATTATTCTAACCTTTCATCTAATTATAATGATGTTACCTAGTGAAATAAAGCTCAATAGTTTCAGCTTTCATGCTCTCTTTCATCAGTTCACCAGTGGTGCTTTTCGGAAAAAAATTCTTACGAAAAAATCTTCGTAAAATCTCAAAAGCAAGAAACATTAATAATACGCTCATTTTTTTGGCGTATCAATTCTAAATATTATACAAATTGAGTAGAATTGTGTATACCTTTTGAATATCATATCATAGTTTTGCTTATTATCCGTCTGACTTTGAAGTGCTAATTACATTTTTGTATATGAAACTGGCTTACGAAGATTTTTTTCGTAAGAATTTTTGTGAAAAGCACCACAGGTTAGTTAAATTACAGCAAAATTACAGCGTGCTGCACCCTGCCCTTATTCTGTCCTTTTTGCTCCCCTCAATGAAGAAATAGTTACTTTGAAACATCAACCCCTCTTAGTCTAATGTGCCCTGCCCCTTTTTTCTGCTTCTCTGCTCTTTTCTAGAATGATCACTAATTGCTCAACATATAACAAATTAATTTCAGTATTTGAAATAAGGAAGGTTTATAGTAATTCAAAGTTATTAAAACAATTACATGGTGATATTTTTTTTTTCAAATAAAAATTACCATAATACAAGATTTGAAATGAATAGTACATTTACATGGTGAATGTCATCCTTGATAACTTTTATGACAAAATATTTTACAAAAAATATATAAGTTGTATAAAAAAGTAAAATTTAATGCAGTCATATACATTTTACATAATCAACATACAATATTTGTTACATGAAAAAGCAGTGGCATAAAGAACCAAAGAAAACCTCCAACAAATAATCTAAATAGATTACAATATAAACTGTATGTGACTCAATCCCAATTAAGGTGGACATATGGGCATATTTTTTTTCATTTTTTTCATGTCGTCAAATATGAGTTTTAAATCAATTAAGGGCATTGTAGACATGTTCTGTACATGGTATAAAAATCTTTTCAGCTGAGCTAGTATACTTTTTTAGATATAGGCTGGTGAAAGGTCTCGCCTAGCATTAATAAATGTGCTCATGAAAATCGAATATGTGCTGCAAATCTCATTTAGTTAAAAGTAGTAATGGTCAAACTGTTGAGAAATTCAATACGGTTGCATTCTATAACGTATTATGTTTCGGAATAAATGATAAAGACTGAAGAGTAAGCCAGATACTGTCAGAAAAACATAAATATTGAATTTGCTATTTTCATTAGTTTAATTTGTTTTAAAAATCTCATTCATATCAATTGTTCCAGAACGATACAAACAAGTTTAATATAGAATAAAACTGTTTAAAATAGTTAGATACCATTGTCTTTGTGTTATAACAAAACGCTGTGTGCATGTGAACCACCACAAAGCAACCAATAAAGAATATAATTGTTGTCCCGTACGTTATCAAAATTGACTCGTACGTAGTATACTTCAGTTTGGTCATCCTAACTATTGATAACTAAGTTAAACTGCAAGAATACAACTTACATTGTTGCGTAATTTGTTTTATAATTCAATGTACTTGTGTTTTACATATAAAACTGCGATAATACTTTTAAATTACAATGATTACGCGAACCATTATCATTTTTCCAAGAGAACAACATTCAACAATTTTGTGACAAGTTTAACAAAGAAACATAGCAATCTAACGCATAAACTAATAGAAACTATTTAGTAGTGGGGTAATATGTGATTTAAAACCATCAAATCATCCGGCAAATGCATGTTTAGACAATTCTACAGTGTCCCGTACGTTATTAAATAAGTAAGATAATGTATGAACCTGATCAAATTATTGCAGTGTGTGCTAAAATGATTCTAAAGTTATAATTTGATCAAACGATGCATTGTTTTAGTTTATCATTTCATAGCTAGATGGTATTCAATTGAGTACAATGCAAACTATTCATCATTTTTGGCAAATAACAAGTACTACACCTTATTTTCCCGTAACTCTTGTTAGTTACTTTTGAACATCATCAATTTCATTATAATTGCCGTTCCGATAATAGTTTCGTCTGTGAAGATTAAATGCATGTTAAGGAACCTTACAAAAGCAATTTATCATAAATATTCAGACGATTATCAATTATTGTGTCACATTTTGTCCCGTACGTTACGGACTCGTACGTTATTTTTCATTTTGTATTTACTGGTTTTTTGTGTGTCACAAATATGCACCTTAAATGAATTATAAAAACACTTTATAAACTTTTTATTTAATCATTGAAGATAAGTTCAATGAAGAATTTATATATCTATTTGAAAAGGTTTGTTAGGTAATTTGATTTTACTAATTGTCCCGTTCGTTACGTGGTGAAAATTACGATTCATTTTTTAATGAATGAGCTTACAAATTACCGATACCAATAAAATGTCAGCTAAAATGTATATCTTATCATTAGGATATAACATTATTGACTTTAATTACACAAAAAAGTGTGTAAAGAGTGCAAAGCTGTGAGCTTAATGAACCCATTAAATGAATGTCCCGTACGTTATCGGAGTTTGGAGACAACGTTTGTTGTATGAGGTGTGAAAAATTATTTTTGAATTTACGTTATAATATGTGTTTTTCTGAAGGTTTTAGTTATAATTGACATAATAAATATATATCTAATTGGAAATCTGTCTGAATTTTTTAACAATTTGAAGCTAACTTTAAGAATTTGTCATTGGAGACATAGGGATTTTATACACCCTAGCTTAATTAGGAGACAATATTTTTAAAAAATAGAAGTTTTCTTCACGAAATATGTCGCTTATACTTTTACTATAGCATTATCACTTGTAAATATGCATTTCATTTACATAAATTCTGTAAGTTAAATTCCTGGAAACATGATAAACGTTGGAGACATCAAATGTACATTCTAAGCGGGAATGAGTCATGTGTACCAATATGGAATAAGAATATTTATACCTGAGAACAAGTATTGTTATGTGACTAATAATCCACTTGACAACATACCAGTATGTATTTAATTATCATTAAAACAATCTGACTAGAAAGTTATTTACTGGAATTAAAATTAAATTATTCAAGCACCAATAACACAAGATTATTTTATAAAGGTCACAATACAAATAAAATGGCTTACATCCCGAGTCTAAAGCAACGTAATGACAGAATTTTCATAAAAATAATTTAACTTTTTACTTAAGAAATAACTTACAGTTGTCTATATTTTATTGTCTAATAAAACATAGTCACGAGTTGTGATGCGCGTATGATTAAATCACGAGTGCTTTAGCACGAGTGATTTAATTAGCGCATCAAACGAGTGCCTATGTTTTATTAGACAATAAAATATAGACAACTGTAAGTTATTTCGATTCTAACATCGCAAAATACATCCTTAGAAAAGATATTTTTATAGAACTATTTTTTACTGTCAGAAACGCCATGCTGTTGAAATCCGCCCCCCAGTGCAAAGGCCGAAAATAACCTTTATTTACACAGATCTCATTGATAATTGATTCTAATTTCAAACAAATAATATTAAAATCTTCATTTTAAAAAAATGAACCCAAAACTAAATACGAATTGTCCTAGTTTTATTTGTGTGTAAAACATCATTCTTTAAAATAAGCGCCGTGAAATAAACATTCGACCTTGCCCTTAGTGAGTGTCATTTTATATACACACGATGACGAAGAATTTAAGTTCGATGTTTTCGGCGGAATATTGCAAATACTGCTTAAATAATTGGATGTTAACTGAATAGGAGCGTGTTATCAGACAGTTTGATGGAGATATTTGTAAAAGGTTGGATATAAATTGGATTTATGAACGTGTGTCAAGGAAGGTTAGATTTTCGGAAAATCAGCACTGCTCGTGTCAGCTTGGATGATTACGAGCTTGAAAGAATACACGTAGCCAGTTCCATTATATTATGCTATGCACAGTTTGGCTTTGATTAAATAGTCAATCTTTGTATTTTTCGTATAATGGCTGGCATGATCGTCGGATAAAGGACAGGATGAAATGAGACAACGGAACAGGGAAATGCTGGGACTTAAAAAACATCTTGAACTTCAAGTTGAAGTAGGTCTTTTTATGCTAGAATCGTTTTAAACTCAGTTTATACCATTTTCGGTCAAGTAAGAAGGTTATTACATGTTTTACATTTACTGACATGTTCCAAGGTTCTGTTAAAGTCAACCCTTATAAACTCGGGCGCTATTTTCGGCTTTGCTCATTTAACGTGGGGAGTAAAATTTCAACAGCCGTCACGAGCTATATTTTGTTGAATAATAAAGCATAGATGACGTCACATTAAATAAAGAGTGAAAGCGCACGTGCCTATGTTAGAATTAAAATTATCTTATTTAAAAATTGCACTAAAACCAGTTTTCACACAAGTAAAACAATAATTAACAATTATAAAATTTAAGTCATAGTACTAAAATCATGACAGAAAATCAAGTTAAATGTTTAAAAATATTTTAAAAACATGAAAGTAAGCCTTACCTTTTAAGAAGAAAATATACATTACATAAATTGTTTAAATTCAATAAATCAAAAATTACTTAAATATAAAACATGTATGTACATATGTCAATGTAAAACCCTGTACAAATTTGTATTTAAAATGTCAAACACTAAATCTAGTAAACTTTTAATTGATAAAACAAATTGTCATAGCAACTAATACATATACAAAGAAGCTCATTACAAAGTTAGGGGACAAAAATAAATAAGAATAAAAACAACAAGTAAATCTGTGAGCTAATGCTCACTAGTGATACCCCCGCAAAAATCTAAAAATATGCGACAAACAGGAAGTAGATGAGCAAGGAGCATGAAATCGCTTTACACCACATGGGACTATGGGATGAAGCAATATGCAAAGTATTAGGCTGCTGCATGTTATAGTTGCTGAGAAAACTGCGACAGAAATTTTGTAACGGACGGACGGACGGATGCACGGACAAGGGTAAAACAGTATACCCCCCTCTTCTTCGAAGCGGGGGTATAAATATATTATCAATAACAAATTAGTCAAATATAAACAAGCTTACACTGATGTACAATCTTAATATCAACCAATTCAACCACAGAATTATATTTCCCAGAGTAAAAGTTAAATGCAACATGAAAATATATAAATCTATACTGGCATTGTAAAAATAGTTAATGAATAGAATCAAGACAATAGGTCATTTCTTGAGAACGATGGTTTTAGGATTGACCTGGATATTTTTTTTCATAAATATACTTGTCATAAACTCAAACATGAACAATGTTGTAATACAACCATAACTATGAAATCATTTGGGTTAATTCTTACACACAATCATAGTTTGGACCATATGAAGTTTACACCTAATGATATTTACATGGCAGTTTGGTAAAGAAAAAACACTCTAAACATTTTATTTGCACACATGTAGTTTCTTGATTAATTCATCACTGTATAACTTACTACGACTCACATTTATTATTGGCAATCCAAACTTTTTAAATGCTATGTCAAGAAATGCCACTCCTACTCAAAAACTTTAAACAAACACTTTTAAGGGATGAGGTATTTAAATAAGTTGAATGGCAAGTATAAATATTGTATGTATAACAAAAAAACTTGAAATCAATGTCTAATGAACTAAGCCATTGCTGTAGCTAAAATACAAGGTTTAAGCCAGAATGGTAAAGACTTTTCCATGAATCTTTCAACTTGTAAATCTTTAAATGCAGCTTCCTTCAAATATTGTTCTGTGTTTCTTTTAGTTAAACATCCATCACCAATATAATAATGAAAAGGGTTTGCTATACACTGAAATTTCCAAGTCCATGTGTTTTTCTCAGCTGCTACATGTTCAAGACAAATAAATATTCCACCCTGAAACAAACAGAATTAAACTTTATTACATTATCAAATTCGACTGAATACCAACGCATAGTTTGAAACACTTTTTAATATAATATTATTTATGACAGATTTTTCATTTTTTACTAAATTTAGTCAAAGATTGCCTGAAGGAGTTGTGAGAATACAAGAAGACCTCTGAGGGAAGTCATCAAATGACTAAACTTAAAGACTAGGTCCAGACCTTATTTGTTCTCTGAGCTCAAATTCTAAAGCTTGGAGGAAATTACAAATACGTTTGTTGTGTCATCAAAACCTAGTCAAAATGCAAGTAAATAAAGAATGATGTTGCCTTTGAAAAAGATGCCTCCAGATGGGATTTCCAGTGCATGTATTGTGCGTTAAGTTTAACCTCGGTCTGAACTTTATGCAAGAATATTCATTACATGGAATAAGAATGTAGTATTAATGTTCGATACCAATATCGAAGTACATGTATACACATTTTGAAAACGATAATTGCCAAAGTGTAGAATAGGCATGGTACTGATTTTCATTGGAATATGTGTAGATTATAATTGGATGCAAATGTGAAAGGTCAGATCGGGGTTAAACTTTAGGCACTATAATACTTTAAAGTTTAAAAAAAACATGAATATCAAATTAATATGCTTACTGGTTTGAGAACTCTCATTACTTCTTGCAGACATTTAGCCACATCAGTCACTGAACATAGAACTAAAGTACAAATAACAACATCAAACTTTTTATCTTCAAGAGGCATTTTCTCAGCAACACCTTCAACTATCTCGGCTCGTATTACTGTATCAGATTTTTTTAGATTTTTCTTTATGTAACCAGCAAAATGAGGATTTGGATCTAAACATGTCAGTCTTGTATTTGAAGGCAAAAACTTTAAGTTTGCCGCACTTCCTGCTCCAATTTCAAGAATGGTCAAGTCTTTGTTTACTCTTGTTTTGTATTCCTTCACGGCCTCGAATAGTCGTTCCTTTTTTCGCCACAATCCACGATTCATTCTGTCTGTAATTCGATTCATGAACCACGCAAACAGTCTCTGATAAACATGATGCATTATTGATGCGCGAAAATACCAGATCACACAAGAAATACCGATAGCAGTGCCAACTTTGTAAACAAGAAATGATTGAACTTGCGCATCCTCGACCGCCATCTTGTTCAAGTTGTTGTCATGTGATTCCTAATATTAGAAAATGTGTATTATGCGGTCAAATAAAAAAATCCGGATCAAAATAACAAAAACTCCAGCAACGATTACTTCCCCTTAATTATAAAATCGACAAAGCGTGACTATCTCAGCGAGGAGAAGGGTGAATTATTAAGTAATAATTTATATTAACGTTTTAAGGAAGTGAGAAGTTAGATAGATATTGATGCTAGAAGTCCATTTTAAATAGCACGAACTATGGATTAAATCCTGTTGTTCTTTGTACACGTGTTTTCATTGTAACGGTCAATTTTTTAGTCAAATTTTTATTTATCTAACATGTCCGTATTCGATTTTAGCGCATAACAATTGGGAAAAGGGTGTTAAGTCTTGGAAAGGTGACCTGTCACATCTCTTCCGAGTAAATTTCATAAGGAATTCATCGAGTTGGATACCTTACATTATTTTACCGAACAAAATTTTGGCTTTTGGCTGGAACTTTTGTATTTGGTGTTTTTATGATAATTGGAGCATGTTAAAGTAAAAATTGATAATAATTTGGTGTTTTGTAATGCGATGGGCACCTGTGTATCAAACACGGTTCGTATATATACAACTATGCCATTAATGTAATAAACTAGTTCGGAGCCTCGCACACTGGTACCATCCGAAAGCAAAATTGTTCTAGTCTCAATTGAGGCAAAAAGTAACTAGTTACCTTTATTAGAACTGCTTCTGTCTACTAACTTTTATTATAAGTTTCTCCCTGTAACTTTTATATTGTCTTTTTTAAGCGCACCATCTTAGAAATGTTTGATGAAAATACGTAGATACAGAAGTAAAACATACATTTAGTTTTTAACAGAGATATTCTTTATTAACAAAGTATAACATGAACTAAGAGGTAATTGTCTAGTAAACAATATATAATACACAATGTCTATACGTTCTGTATGAAACAATGACACTAAACTACAAAATATGTTCACAATTAATGATCAGATTAATTACATATACATACATATACCCTGTTATCTCAATACATGAACACAAATCAACATGCATATCAACATTTATTCCACAAACCCATTATGACTTTTATCGATTTGGCTGCACAAAACTAGTCTAAATTCTTCCCATTCTATATATAGAAGGTGAAGATATCACCTCTATACCTTAACCATTCGCAGTATTCGGCGATTTGGTACGCAACAGAATAAAGTGCGGCGTATGAAGACAAAATCGTCGTTTTTTCTGTTTCAAAACAGTTATTACAAAATTGTAAAATAAATGATCGCTTATAACTACAGAAATATCAATCCATTAATACAAATTACTTTTAAACCTCTGAAGGTACAGATGCATAGTCAAACCGTGTATTCTTCTTTCGAATTCTAATGTTTGCGTACAGAATGACAGATGTAAACACGATAGGATGGAGGTTTAACAACCGGTTAAACGTTTAATTTAAATGAGCATAGATGGTTTGATAGTTAATTTTTATTGAGTAGACACAAAAAACCATACTCTATTTGTTCAGTACAGTTGAATGGAGAAATTATTAGAATGTAAACATTGCCACGTGTTTTTGGTAAATAACAGTTCTACCCATGATGCTGAGCGTCTCCGTACAAAGGTCAGTCAGACCGTTTGTGTACAGAATGGCATTCCTCCTTATTTACACGTACACGTAGTTAGATCAGTTTTGCACTGAGCTAGCGATATGGATAAGGAACCAATACTATTACCTATACACACCCAATCATGAATAGTCAGCCGGTATAAAATGGAAAATACAAAACGTTGTGACCAATGACACACATTGATAACCAACATGACATACTACCATCTAGCTATCTATGACATGGGTCTTCTAAATGTCTCGTACAGGAAAAATTCATTTTGGTACTCACATTGAACCCGTATTGAAAGTGGAACCAGCTTTCATATGTAACGCTAATAATAATATTGAAAATAAATTCCACCAAAAACATATTGCTACATAGTATTCCGATTTCTACATTTGTCTAACTATGGAATACCAATGCTTGACCAATAAGTAAACAATTAGTGTTCAATCAACAGTTAACTCGTGGTCTATCAATACTGATTTCATAACTGACTTCGAATACTTGATAATGTAGTCACGGGACTTTCAACATTGTCTGGTTCAACTCCTCCATTATCATAATACAATACACCTGATTGTTGTTTATCGTGATGTGTATCCAGAATGTTACGTACATCATTATTCTGTGTAGAGTTCTCAGAACTAACTTGACTTAACATATCTGGAGAATCAAACTCAGGATCCATACAATTAGTTACTGTAAGTTGTATTTCTGTTTCATCCTGACGGTAAGCCTTTCTAGCCACTAATGTCAACAAGAATGATTCAATCACTAATACACCATGATGTATATCTGTTTAAAAGAAATAAATACAAGTTGGTATATTTTTACATTCATTGGCGCGATATGACCTTTCTGTGTTGGTGCGCCGTAAAACCAAAAACAAACAAACAAACAAACAAACATTTATGTGTATTACTAGATAAGAAATTACAAATGGCTGACGAGTATGAAGTAATGAAAATTAAAAAAATTAAAAGAAGACAATTAGATAAATCAGGGTACAAATAATGTTTATTTCTGTATTGGTGTACATGTATATTACTAAATAAGAAATTAGCAATGTCTGACGAAAGCAAGATCATGTTATTGATAGAAGACAACCAGATAAATTATAATATGGATAAATGTTCATTTCGAGCTGATGCATAACAAATACACAATCAGTAAAACAACTCAATTTAGATAAGTGTAAAGAAAATCGTTTCTAAATTATTTAAATTCGAAGTTGCCAAGTTGAATCATGCTCTCGTTAGAACTAGGACACAGCTAGATAACTCAAAACAACTGCTAAACATCCTGATACGTGGCGCCCTTAATAGTAAAACTGTGGTCATTTGTATTGTATAATATAAAACATTCGTACGATCGATAATGAATTCAGACCTATAACAGTATATTATATCATGTTATATGTGCAAGTATTAAATGGATGCTTGTTCAAACATTATTACATGTATAGATATTAAAAGAATTAATGGCTTTTGGTAACAGCTGTTAAATGTCACTACACATGTAGAAAATTTGTAAACTGTACACTGTAAATACTATTGTACCTCAGGTAACAGTAGCCTGTTCAATTAACCTAAACGTTCCAAAACGTTCCGTAACGATACATTCGGAACTCCTCTGCCATTCGCTGCGAATAATCTCGGACATATTTAGACGCTATTTTGAAACTACCGGTGTTGAAGTAAACAAATATACGATCGTTTAGGCAATGAGTGATGTTTCGTTTTTTGTCCATAAATTTTGAAACATCACTCATTGCCTTAACGATCGTATATTTATTTATTAGATTATATTATTCGCAGCGAATGGCGGAGGAGTTCCGAATGTATCGTAACGGGACGTTTTGGAACGTTTAGGGTAATTGAACAGGCTACAGATATTATATTCAGATTAATTATAAAACTGTCATCAACTTGTAAGTGAACTATAGGTACAGTGATATCATCATTGCTGTCACAACAGACAAACTGGTACATTACTTGTCTATATATTGTCTAAATTCATTTTAATATATAGGATGTTTCCTAGCTAGATCCACGATGTAGGACACGCGCTTAGGAATGTAGAGATTTTGTATTCTGACTTAACAATAGACAAGGAATAATTTTTAGGAACAAATTAATCTACAATTATTCCAGTCCATCAAGGTGTAAATGGGTACTGTGAGAATTACTGCCTAAGGTTGATTTCAATGATCAGGGGTTATCATACAAAATTGTTGAGCTAGTAGGATACAGTTTTTGCTCAAGGAAACAACAAGGTAGGTTTTGGATAGGATTCGAACCAACCAACGCGGGCTGGCTATCCAATGACTACCAGTCCGACGTCGTAACTACTCGGCCACGCCCACTCCTATTTAAATACATACATGTACTACACACAAGTTATACTTACAACTAGATCTAACTTTAGTTCCGCTTGTACCAATACATTCAGGTATATCAAATATTGCTAATATACCAAATATAAGTGATTGTAGATTGATTAATATTAGCATGGCTTTAAAACTGATATATTTAAGATGTAGTTGATATTGTTTGAGATGATCACGTGTTGCTCTGTATATAACAACTGTACCATACATTGATGTTAATGTACTTATTACAGTAAGAATTGTTATATATAAATAACTCGAAGAACTGGAATCCTGAAATTATATAGAAATGTTCCTGGTTGTCATTTTACTAAACCAAGGCTATTGCATTTATTGATTTATAGCCCTTGGTCGCTATCAATCTACATTGGGAACACCTCGACTTTTCATGAATAAATAATCTCGGAAGGATTCGTGGGGGGTCTTCCCTGGATTTTGGTGATTTTACTACCTACGCGAGGCGAAGCACGTAACGGTTACACAAAATAGTTATTGTAGTATACACACGGATCTTTGTCTAAACATATTTATTTGTTTTAAATTGAACCAAATATTGTTCATCGATATCATTGAATTATGTAATTTCAAATTTACTGACTAAAAACCAAACTTCAGTCATCGCCTAAACGATTGTGTATTTGTTTACTTCAACACCGGTTTTTCAAAAATGGCGTCTAAATATGTCCGAGGTTATTCGTAGCGAATGGCCGAGGAGTTCCGAATGTATCAATCTAATGTGCGGATCACCGTACGTAACGTTCAGATGTGTAACCGACGTGAAAAAGAGTGGCTCGCAAAGTTACCCCAGTTACACTAACTGTCGGACTAAAATCGGTCCTCAATCGATTAATTATTTCTCTCATCTGATAGGTTGTCATCGGTAACTGCATTTCAGACTTTATGTGCAACAGGGTAACGGCGATGGAGATCGGTGATAGATCGTTTTTTTTTTCGTCTTTTCTCAAGTTTAGCACGGAACTGACGAACACCGATTTAGCAACGACGTCTCCGATTAGCCGCCGACTTATCAGTTATTACAAACTATTGTGAAAAGAAGAGTGTCATCGTTGAAAACTAACCGTCTTTTCCCATCGGTTATGCATATTTGTACATCGGTGGCTTATAAAAGGCGTATCGGTGATATCAGTCATAGACACTAGACAGCTAGTCAATCGGTAATTCGTTGGAATTTTTTACCGATCGAGAATTTTAAACACTTTTTTAACATTCCAATCGGTACGTTTTTACCCATGAAATTCATCTTTTCCCAATAACTAGTGATTAGTGATAAATCGACGGCTAATCGATGTTCGTCGGTTTCGTTCTTTACTGGAAAACCTAACAACCGATCTATCACCGATCACCATGTGTAACTGAGCCCTAAAACCATAACTCTCATCTATCGCTATTTTCACACAAAAAATTTATCTCTAGTTTACGTTGGACCACGGGGAGCGGTCAATTTTGATACCAAGGCATAATTGACTGATCTTTGTACATGGTTGTAGAGGCCTTAGAGGGTCTTCTCCTCAAATCAACCATGAAAATTTGGACTGGAAGGTGACATTTTGTGATCGTTATTCAAAACAATGAAGTCACATAATCACCCCGTCTTCCTTTTCAACCAAGTTCATATACATCATGACAAATTACTATTTTACACTAAAAGATAAACACTTTGGAAAGTCAACACTTTTAAAGGTACATGTAATTACCTAAATCAAGTACAAGTTGATTTAACCCCGCTGGAATTTATCAGATAAAATAGTTTTATACACTTGTGAAGGTAACTAACGGAGCCCCTAAAGTGACATTTTGAAATACTTTTTTATTATCACAACTTTTTCGTTTAAACGTAATATTATTTCGTTTTTTCGAAATTATTATTTCGTTTTTTCGAAATATAATTTCGTTTAAATGTAATATTATTTCGTTTAATCGAAATAATTATTTCGAAAAAAACGAAATATTATTATTTCGTTTTTTCGAAATAATTATTTCGTTTTTTCGAAATAATTATTTCGGTTTTTTTTTCGAAATATTATTTCGTTTTTTTTCGAAATAATTATTTCGTTTTTTCGAAATAATTATTTCGTTTTTTTTTCGAAATATTATTCTGTTTGTTCGAAATAATTATTTCGTTTTTTCGAAATATTATTTCGATTTAACGAAATAATATTACGTTTAAACGAAATAGTTGTGATAATAAAATAAGTATTTCAAAATGTCACTTTAGGGGCTCCGTAGTAACTCGTTGAAATTGGACTTAAATGTTTTAGGAGGATTGCTCCAGTAACAATCATGCACAGAACGTCTTCAAAAAGTTTTCACTTCTTCAGTGATTATTCCACTATTTTCATGTTAATGTAAATATTAATTATTATAATCAACTTACCAAGCCTTTATTGTATTTACCATCTGTCCACAATACAGCAGCTATAAACAACAACACTGGACGAACAACAGCAACTTGCAGTGAGCACGTCTTTAATATCAACAATGCATTTCTGTCAAAGATATTATACATGAATACTGTTAGGTTAAATAGAGCTGAATGTAAGTAACATTGTGTGAGTGAAATCAAAACACAGGTATACTAAGTTATTATTAATATATACTAAATTTGTATAGCGCTCTTTTCATATTGAATAATATGTTCAAAGCGCTTAATATATGTTCAAAAGCGCTTAATATATGTTAACAAGAGCTCCGCTGGGCGGGGCATTATACGCCCGTGTGCAGTCCATGCTGTGTTCTATCTCATATGAAGTCCCTGTGACCTTGACCAATGACCCTGGGATCTCAGAATAGGTCCCATCCTTAACTGGAGGGCTATCCAAAGCAAAGATTTTGAGAACCTAGGTACAGCCATGGTTGAGTTATCACCGACACAAAGTTTTCCCATACAAACTTCCAGTGATCTTGACCCTGGGGCCTCAGAACCAAAAGTTCTCGCCCTTGACACAAAGAGTATTGATACATAAAATTTGGTGATCTTAGGTAAAGTTGGTTGTTGGACAAGGTTTTTCCTCATGATTTTTCTTGTGACTTTGACCTTTAACCCAGGGACCTAAAACCAAAGGGGCATATGCTAGACATTAAGGCTCCCCTTAAATAAAAGGTACAATCATTATTGAGTTACTGTCCCGAAAATTTTTCAATATGAATTAAGTCCCTGTGACCTTGACTTTTGACCCTGGGGTCTCCAAATCAAAAGAGAACATCCAATACCAAAGAGCTATCAACACATTACATATTAAGTTATTGTCTGGACAAGGATTGTCCACATGATGCCCCTGTGACCTCAATCTTTGACCCAGTTTTGACCCAAAACCAATTGGGAACATCCTTGACACATGGGCTACCCTCACATAAAATTTGGTGAACTAAATTCATGTTACTTATTAAATATAGCATTATTTCCATGGTTTGCCATTTTGACTTTGTTAACATATTGATTGAACATTTGAAGTCACTGCTTGGTAATTTGATATCTTCTGGATGATGGTTTAAACTTGACCTAGGGGCCCCAAAACCAATAGGGAACATTCTTGACACATGGGCTACTCTCACATGAAATTTGGTGAACTTAGGTGCAGTCATTGTTGATTTACTACACGGACAATGTTTTTCAATATGATGCCCCTGTGACCTTGACCTTTGACCCAGAGGCCCCAAAACCAATAGGACATAACCATGACACATAGGCTACTCTCACATAAAATTTAGTGAACCTAGGTACATTGGTTGTTCAGTTATTGTCTGGACAAGGTTTTTCCATATGATGCCTCTGTGACCTTGACCTTTGGGTCTGGGGCCCCAAAACCTATCGGGAACATCCTTGACACAAGGGCTACATTCACATAAAATTTTGTGAACCTAGGTACAGTCGTTGATGAGTAATTGTCCAAACAAGGTTTTTCAATATGATGCCCCTGTGACCTTGACCTTTGACCCAGGAGCCCCAAAACCAATAGGGCATATCCTTGACACAAGGGCTACCCTGACATAGAATTTGATGAACCTAGGTACATTGGTGGTTCAGTAATTGTCTGGACAAGTGTTTCATTGTTTGCCATTTTGACTTTATTAACATATTGATAGAACATTTGAAGTCACTGCTTGGTAATTTGATATCTTCTGGTTGAAGGTTTAAACTTGACCCTGTTTCCCTAAAACTGATAAGACACATCCTTGACACATGGGCTACTCTCACATGAAATTTGGTGAACTCAGGTGCAGTCATTGTTGATTTACTACATGGACAATGTTTTTCAATATGATGCCCCTGTGACCTTGACCTTTGACCCAGGGGCCCCAAAACCAATAGGGCATAACTTTGACACATGGGCTACTCTCACATAAAATTTAGTTAACCTAGGTACATTGGTGGTTCAGTTATTGTCTGGACAAGGTTTTTCCATATGATGTCTTTGTGACCTTGACCTTTGACCCAGGGGCCCAGAAACCTATTCGGAACATCCTTGACACAAGGGCTACATTCACATAAAATTTTGTGAACTTAGGTACAGTCGTTGATGAGTTATTGTCCAAACAAGGTTTTTCAATATGATGCCCCTGTGACCTTGACCTTTGACCCAGGAGCCCCAAAACCAATAGGGCATAACCTTTACCCAAGGGCTACCCTCACATAAAATTTGGAGAACCTAGGTACATTGGTGGTTCAGTTATTGTCTGGACAAGTGTTTCATTGTTTGCCATTTTGACTTTATAAACATATTGATAGAACATTTGAAGTCACAGCTTGGTAATTTGATATCTTCTGGTTTAAGATTTAAATTTAACCCTGTTTTCCCAAAACTAATAAGGTACATCCTTGACACATGGGCTACTCTCACATGAAATTTGGTGAACCTAGGTACAGTCATTAGTGAGTTATTACCCGGACAATGTTTTTCAATATGATGCCACTGTGACCTTGACCTTTGACCCAGGGGCCCCAAAATCAATAGTGCATATCCTTGACACATGGGCTACTCTCACATGAAATTTGGTGAACCTAGGTACATTGGTGTTTCATTTATTGTCCGGACAAAGTTTTTCCATATAATGCCCCTGTGACCTTGACCTTTGAACCTGGGGCCCCATAAACCTATAGGGCGCATCTTTGACACATGGGCTACTCTTACATAAAATTTGGTGAACCTAGGTACAGGCGTTGTTGAGTTATGGTCCGGACAAGGTTTTTCAATTTGATGTCCCTGTGACCTTGACCTTTGACCCAGGGGCCCCAAAACATATTGGGAACATCCTTGACACATGGGCTTCTCTCACATAAAATTTGGTGATCCTAGGTAGATTGGTTGTTAAGTTATTGTCAGGACAAGTTTTTTTCCCATATGATGCCACTGTGACCTTGACCTTTGACGCAGGGGCCCCAAAACCAATAGGGAACATCTTTGACACATGGGCTACTCTTACATTAAATTTGGTGAACTTAGGTACATTGGTGGTTCAGATATTGTCCGGACAAGTTTTACCTATTTTAAGTCCCAGTGACCTTGACCTTTAACCCTGGGGTCTCAAAATCAATAGGGAACCTCCTCCACCCAAGGGCTATCAACACATAGAATTTGAGGAACCTAGGTTCATCCTTTCTTGAGTTATCATCCGGACAAGCAATTGTCCACGGACGGACAGACGGACAGACGGACAGACGGACAGACGGACAGACGGACAGACGGACAGACGGACAGACGGACAACAGCATAACATAATACGACCGTTTTTTCAAAACGGGCGTATAAAAAGCGCTTAAGGATCAACACTAAATATATCTTAACTTTTGTGTTAAAACCTAACGCAAGTTAGCCCCAATGTCATTGTGAACGTTTGGTTTTCAATGCTTTCTGGCACAGGTCCATAGTCCATACCCTTCTGGTATGGTCGATATCGCATCTGATTAAGTATCCCGAGGTAATATATGTTTGATTTCCGATGGAGGACTTACAAACGTTCGTCATACCTTTGTTACTCTCCAAAACTGGAGGTAATAAAAATATCATTATGATTTAATAAAAAAGTAAATTCTTTCATCAGAAGGGCATGCAGTTGTCAGCCACTGGGAGGGTGTGGGCGATTTTTAATTAAGCATGAACATGGTATTTTAATGCATTTTACGCCATTCATCAAACTAACAAGTACAAACATACCTGGTCATTTTGATTGGTCGAAGTATACAGCAACAACAACAACAACATGGCGGTGTGTTAAGTTGTATTTTATCATGCATTAATACTGCTAACATTTGTTCTTCCCCACCAAAATAATCAATTGTTAATGTGACAAATGTATAAAAACAAATAGATAAATAACTGAAAATAGAAATTAGTTAGAAATTAAAACACGACACATTAAGAGCAAACATGAAATTGACACTATGACTTAAATTATGTTTCTGATGCGTTTTACAGAAAATCAACAAACGAACCGTTCGACCTAAGCAAAACTTTTTACAGAAATCAAAGTCAATCAAATTTAAGGTTGAATTTTCTGGCACAGAAATAAAGCTAATCTGCAATGCCAGTCGCAGGATTTGTTTTCAGAGATTCTCTGGATGAGTGTCACCAAATTGGACTAATGGATTATTCTGATATCGCCGTAACCTTAAAACGTATTTTTGAGTCCAGATTCCGAGTCATTCTTTCTTTTCAAGTAACAAGTAAAATATAAAGATGTAGTCAGTTCATAAACAAGAATAGTCCAAGGCGAGTGCGCTCGTCTAAACGTGGTATTCGTGTGAACAACAGCATTTATGTTTTAAAGTTTAAAAGGGCCATAACCCAGTAAAAAGTCATGCTAGAGTTACGCAGATTAGTATTTGACCTCCAATGGTAACCAACGGTAACCCCGTAGACATGTGTGATGTTTGAAGTGAACCTCTTCAGTAGTTTCAAAGATATAAAAATGCTGTACCTTAAAACTTAACCAAGAAGTGTTACGCCAACGCCGCCGCACAACTGAGTAGTATAGTCCCACTATCCTGCGAACAGACGAGCTAAAATGCAAAGTAATACTTCAGTACTTACCATGAAGCGATGACGTCACATAATGTTGTACTAGTGGGAACCAGTATTGATGTTAATGACGTTAGGATGGTTACCTGCACAAATATATAAAATTAAACAGAAAAAAATCAGGTAAATATAAAATTAATTATATTAAAAAACTTTTCCTAAGTTTACTACGCAAACACTATCTTTATGTAAGTAGACCCACACGGCAAGCTCAGTTGGCAACAAATAGTACTAGGTTAGGGCCGCCCGGCTAGCTTAGTTGGTAACAAATAATTCTACTGATCGAGGGAGGTGGGTTCGATTCCCTGGCGGAGCATACATTCGTGGAGCTTGGTCATGCAATTATTTCTACGGCCATTCTCCCTCCTACCAATGATTCTTGTAGGGCAGTTATTGTCACTGACAAAAGTATGCGCCTAGTACTTGTGTAACAAAGTTGTTCCGCTATTCATAGAGTGGATATAAGCTTATTACGCAGTTTATTAAACTTGGCTCCAACCAAGAGTGCGGGACTCGGTGAGCAAGTCTGATAAAGGGTATCGACGAGAATTGTTAGTTTGGTCTTTGTGCCGAGGTGTTGGTAGTTTCGGGACGGATTAATTTGCAGCGGTGCTCATACCTATTCGTCTCCAGCTCCAACCAAGTGTTCGGGACCCGGTTTGCAAGTCTCAGAATTCCATAGCTATAAGTATCAAGTTCGAAAGGTTCGAACATATAAGTAAAATAAGCAAGAGTCATAGAGTGTTTGAGCTGAGAGTATTAGTTGTACGGTGATTAAGTTTCATACCAATAATTGTTTCATACCGATTATTTCTTTTTAATTTATATTGTTCGATAACCGATCATTTCCAATCATTTTCTAATTGCTAATCAAAAGGGGAAGTAACCTGAGGAAAAACTATATATCTTTTGTGTATATTTGCCTATTGTTGTCTTTCTGTAAAAAAATATCCGCTGGGTCAAATATCCAAATACGCTACACTTGGTAAACTGATATACCCAGAGATTCAGCCTTTCCAGGAACAGTGAGTAGGTTGACTGACCGCCGTCATATGACCTATATAATGTGTTGCTACGGCGATAACCCCCCTCTCCCAAAAAGTACTAGGTTAAAAGTTGTGGTCAAAGGGTCCAGGTCTATTCAAGAAACAAATGACCGCCGCGATTGACAGTAAACCGTAGAAATACGGCGAAGAGCACGAACATTACATAAGGTAACATAATTATAAATTTCTTCATATATACTGCAAACATACTAACCGGAAATAACCCTAATATTGTGGCAACTTTTCTAATTCTAGTTTCATCACCATAATATGTTCTCTGTAGAAACAACACTTCCTCTATAAATATACCTATACATACTATTGTCAACAAACAACCTATAGCTATAAGTACAATAAATAACACATCATCAGATATATCTGAAATAGAAAATAATTATCATAATAAGGTTTGATATAATATAATATTGTTTAATTTTATTTAACTACTGTTGAATTAAGATTCGAACCCACGACCTCGCGAGTCGTAAGTGGACACTTCGTCGTCGCCATAAAAGCTAGCTTACAACAAGTAACGTATTATACCTCTACTACAATTCTACAATTCAATAATGTCATTTTGTTAATATTTTTGCATGTCGCCATGCACAGCGTTTCCTCACACCAATTTATTAGCGAATTTATAAAAATGAAAATATTCTACAAATCAATTCGATTGAAAGGTAACAGTAAAAAATATATACACTACTGCAAAGAAATGGAGATTTCAAACCTAGGACGCGTTGTGTCGTGAGAATGCTCGAATCACACAGGAAAACAAAACAAATCAAATTAATGAACGCACTTACCCTCGTAGAATGTATCTGTACTGGGAAAATCATTTGAACAGATCTCCATCTTTACTTCATTATTATTTTAAATAACATATACGACCAAATAATAGGATGCTGAAAATGAATATAAAAATAAAAAAAATGTTGAAATCAAGTCACAATCTGAAGTACTAGTTTGTTATAAACACTAAAATTTTCATGCAATTTCATTTGTCATTTAAAGTTGTTGCTAGTATATAGAACTTTTCTTACATGAACAGAACAGGACAAAATATTCAGGAACGATCTAGTTTATTAGTTATATACACAGGTGCCAGTCACAAACTTTCCTTATTGTTGACGTACATGTTGTTTGACATCGGACGAATTTTAGAGCTTTTGGGGGATATATGGAACCATTTCATTAATTGTAGATAGATTTTCATCAAATAAAAAAGTATTTTCATGCAGAATAATCATGTTTTGAGAAGAACGTGAAAGCAATTTGACGATCGGGACATTTTTTTAGACTTTTGGGACGATTTGAAAACTATGACCGTTGAACAGGCGTTAGAGACCTTAATTTTCTCTATATACAGTGTATACTATAATAGGGAAATTTGTGACTGGCACCTGTGGTTATATACACACATACTTCAGCCAGTGTCATATTAGATCAATAATTTACGTTTTTAAAGTAACCAATGTTGTTATGACGAACGCGTACTAGACTCTCAGCCTTCATGTGACGATGCTTACATTCTTAAGTCATGGTCAGTTTAACTTGGCTCGAACCTTTAACTTTAAATTAGGAATATATTACTGTAAGACAGGGGGTAATCTTATCCTATGTCATGTCATGTCGGCGGGTATAAATGAAAGGAAAGACCAAAGTACACCAAAATAAGATTATTGAAGATTAAATAAACTCTATTTAAAACATCGCTCACTTTGTATAAATCGTGTATAGTCCAACAGAATTAACCTGAGCTTGACCTTTATACAAGAATATATTAAACAGTATTTACAATCTATTTTTGTGTTCGTTTGTAAATCGCGCTTTATCGGAAGCGTTTGGCAAAATAAACGTACTGAACAATTATTGTTGTTTTCATTAGAATAAATACATTGAAACTGTGACATAACATTGCTGACTTACTTGTTTCCCCCCAAACTAATGTGTCCAAAATTAAAAGTACAATAACATGCCACTTTTAATAAATTGATTTATAGTCACATCAGTTGTTATAAACATGTGTATAACCATATACACACATACCGAAACTCAAGATTTAATGTAAGTGAAGTGTGTAATTATTATAATTAGGTAGTTCAAGCTCAGGTTAATTCTGTTGGACTATAAATGTTTGAAACTAATATCTTAGTATTATCCAGGGCAGCATATTATCAAAAATCTTACGATTATTTAAGTGATACACTACAGAAGGATTTACGAGTAGAATTGGTCGTACGACGCTTGATAATACGATACCCAGCTTGTTACGATTTCAAACAGAACTTAATTGGGTATTAGAACAATAATTCAACAAAATATGCATTCAATGCTAGGAAAGCCTAAAAAATAAATGATTTTCCCACGGTTATTCATAAACTATATATACATGTACTAAAAATGAGTCACCGGTCAAGAGCTAGGTTTATTCAGGTTTATACTCACGTGTGTACTTACTGTATCATTAATATGAATAACTTAACTATAGAAATATAGTATAAAATTCTTACCTCATTTCTGAATTGTTATTTTCAGGTCACATTTGTCACTGCGTATAAAGTTTCACAATGCACATACCTATATAATTTATGCATGTATATTTTGATACAAATTTAAATCCACAGTAGATTGGTCTAGATAAAGTTTGACTTTTGTGTATGGGTTTCCTTTAGTTCATACATGAATGAACACACTATAGGAAAGTTAACTTTCAACCAGTATACATACAGTGCCGTCCAAAAGTTTTCGGTCAAATGAAACCATGAGAAAAAAAATCTAATCAGGCATATAGCAAGTAGTGTTATAGGCCAACAAAATTAACATGAGCTTGACCTTTATGCAAGAATATATTAAACTCAGTATTTACAGTCTATTTTGGTCTTCGTTTGTAAATAGCATTTTATCGGAAGCTGTCGGCAAAATACACGTACTCCACAAATAATTTTGTTTTCATAAGAATATATACTTTGAAACTGTGCAATGATATTGCTAACTTACTTAATTGTTTCTCCCAAAACTAATGTATCCAAAATTAAAAGTACAATAACATGCCACTTTTACAAAATTGATATATAGTCACCAATGTTGTTATAAACACGTGTATAACCGAATACATGCATACGGAAACTCACGGTTTAATGTAAGTTTTAAAAGTGTGTAATTATTATAATTAAGTAGTTTAAGTTCAGGTTAATATTGTCGCACTATACTATAGTTAAAGATTATTCATGTAACACAGTTTGAATCATATGGTTGATAACTAATTGTATCAATGTTGATAATATGATGTTAATGTATGATTAAAATTTTACGTTTAAAAACTGTGACTATTTCTACAATAATTTAAGAGAAAAGTAAGATTGTTGTGCAGCTGTAAGTTATTGTTAGTTTGTTTGTTGGGTTTAACGTCGTAGCAACACATTTTATAGGTCATATAACGGCGGTCAGTCAACCTACTCACTCCTCCTGAAATCTCTGTTATTGTACAGTGCCCTTAAAAATCTTGGACAAATGAAATTTTGAGAAAAACTGATCATAATTATATACCACATGTAATTTTACTAAAATTGATGATTTTACATGAAGCATATTTTGTATAACATAATAAAAAATGTAAGTAGATTTTTTTTAACTTGGTGCGTCGATTTAACCAAAGAATAGTCTGTCAAAAATAGGGATGGCAGAATATATTCAGAAATGTTCTATCATTATCTATATAAAACAAGTGAGTAATATCTACATTCTTATTTACTGAGCTACATGTGCTAAATAATAAATTTTGTTTTCATAAGAATAAATACGTGGTCACTTCTACAAAAAAGTGTGGACTCATGTGTCTCCCCCATAAACAGATGAATCCAAAATTAATAGTAAAATAATATGCCATGTTTTGAAAATTGATTTATAATTAATGTTGGTTTGAAATGGATCAAATGGCTTCATTTCTTTATAAGTTTAAGTGAATCAGTTTATTCTAAAAACAGGATTTTATCCAAGAACTTTTGAAAGGCCCTGTAGAATATTAACCTATATAAACAAGAGTCGATAAAATTATTTTATTTACCCTACCTTCAAGTTGGAAAAAATGAGGTCACATTTAAACATTATAACTATCTAGCTGGTAGATCTAAACGTCTTTACTGAGGTCTTAAATATGACAGGTCAGTTTAACGTGAAGAAATAAATGTTAAAACTTAATGATAAAAAGTTTACATGAAGTTTACATAGTATTATTGTATTTTAGATAAGATGTTACGTTTTTGTTTTAAATTAGTCAGATTGTTTCATAGCTTTATCATCTGTGTTACCTGTCACAGTATCTGGCTATCCCATTGTGTTAACTTATCTTTGAGTATCAGAGTATCTAATTAAGAAGATTCGTTGGTTTATTTGGTCATGGGCCGAATTTTTAGTGAATTTTACCGTTTTTTTTTCAAGCGGGTTTTTTTATGCAAATATTATACGTTCCACAAAAAACGTTCAGTTTTTGGTGCTTAACGCCACAAATAAACAGAACACAACAGAACAGAACAGATGATTTATTACAGTAACGTATTCAAAGGTATCTTGTTACAAACAAATGAATATAATTGATTGAATATATAAAAGATTTGGTCATACTGTGCATGTTGCGGCGGTCAGTCATACTGAGCATGTTGCGGCGGTCAGTCATCTTACTCAATTTCTTAGGATAGGTCTAGATCTCTGGACCCAGGATTTTAACCTAATACTAATACTGCTAAACTGCCCTATTTGATATAGAGGTTGTTACATAATGTAGTAAACTTATCTAATTAATTCTGTTGACATATTAAGGACACATACATTATACAAATGATCAAGTAAGTAGATACATACATATAGCTATAGCTTACTGTGTGTAAAAACTAGCTTAGATGAGCTGGCCGCTCTAAAATGACATAAACGTGAGTTGACATGGTGTAAAACCAAGTAACAAATATATGAAAATGCTACTCACACTGACTGGATCACTCACATGTTTTTATATAAGGATATAATATAACATCGCTTACATAATTTATGCAAATTGAATTCAATGTTAGATGCTTCATGTCACTAAATAATAGAAAATTTCAAACCGTTTTAAAGACTCATCAAGTCTTCATATTTTCGTTAACACCTTTTTACTGAAATATGAGGATATTCAATTAAAATAGGCCTTAACAGTGAGCATATACGTGATGATTTTTTATATTTCAACGTGAATATGAAAGCATAATATTATACAGAAATTTATGCAGGGAACAGGATTTTTGCCGATAAAGAAAAATATCACTATTAAGTTTAACTCATTAGCCAAGAAGATGATTTTTTACCCGTCGCTTTATCGCTATTTGAATTATATTTCTTACCAAGCACCACCAAAATATACAGAAGAAAAAACAGAACAACGTCAAAATCAAACTTCAGCAAATAAAAATTACAATACTACGCATCTGTAAAATAATCTATATTTCTAATTGATCAGTGTTTAAAATGAAGTACTTATAGTATAAGCCCAGATTTAAAAGTTGTCACTTATAGTGTTTATAAATACATAATACAACTAATGGGAGTTAACTCTATACCGAACAATGTTTAATGGACAATTCTATAATAACCTCCCGTTGATTTATAACTCCAATCAGTCCCATATCTGCTATACAATATTCACATTGATATCTTGTTTTAAGATAAACCAATTATCAATTACCCGTAGAAAAAAGCACAGATTTTTTTTTATTTGCTGGGTTTAACGCCGTAGCAACACGTTGTGGAGGTCATATATCGGCGTCCAGCGCTCCTAACCTAGTTTTCCAGGACCCTTGTCTATAACCAGTACTTACTTACCCTTCCACAAGGCCGGAAATTTCTCCATATTAATACCTTATTAATGGAGAAATATTGACATTATTGTCAAATTTTCATGGAAGGGTATAACCTCCCCCAGGTGGGATTCGAAACCCCTTCGACGAAACACAGAGTCATGTGATCTACATTCATTAGTTTATTAACTTTAATTTCAAACAATGGTACAGGAATTTGTTTTAATTGTAGTATTTTTTTAACTTCAACTGTTGTATGGCAATATATAATTAGGGACTTTAGTCAGTTATCTTTCCCTGATAAAATCTGAAGCAATCCAATTGGTAAGTAGGTCCTTACAGTTGGAATCCTTGGATTTTATCATGGAATTCCTATGTAAGGATAACAAAATATTTCATCTAATATCTTTCTTGTTAATGAAGATATTAACAGAAGTGATGGAATTTAGATAGTTCTTTAACTTAAAAATAATTAACTTGAATTTCAAACAAATCAAATTATATACAAAAAAGTTATGTAAGATTAAATTTGGCAAATTAACATTGAAAAGTAAGGGTAAAATCCGAGCAATCCAACTAATTAGACCTGCCTATTTTGAAGAGTATACAAGGGGAAATAACTGACTAAAGTCCCTTATTGATTTGAAATACTAGTGAACTGTTATGTTAGCTCAGCGTTCATTCTCAAAGTTTCTCACAATCTAACTGTTAGTTGACCTTGGAGTTGTAACAGTCACACTTTTTAAACTTTAACTGTTAAATCATACAAAAACTCATACGTTAATCTATGTTATCAATTATTGTCAACTTTCATTAAAATTATCAAAATTATAGTAAATGTCTGTTCTAAAGTCTACCTTAGTTATTGTAAAACTATATTATTTCTTACCATTTACGTGTTTACAAGGTCCTGGGATTTCATATAACAGGGATTTGTAACGATAAGTAAATGTAATAGATTTTCATCAAATTTCACTGTCGTCGCTTTTATTTCGGCCCATACGGAAAACAAGTATAACAAGTTTAAATAAAGATATTCACGTGAAATTTTAAACCAGTACCATTCAAATTGAAATAAATGTTAGGAAAAATGTGTTCTATATGATTTCAAGGTAAATGACGCTCACAGTCTGTTTCGCAAAATAATGCATTTTCCCGCCGATCTGCCATTTTTAGCCCTATTTTACATCACCTCAAGTCATATTTTCGGTCATAATTGCAACAACGTTTTTTCAAAAACTTCAAAAACATTCACAAGTTGCATGGAAGACATGTACAAAAACATAAATCAAGTTTTTAAACTCTGGAATAGTTTGTACAGCCAGCTTCAGTCAGTTATAGACAGTGACGACCGTGAAAATTCAAAAAAGCATTTCGTTACAAATCCCTGTTATAGAGAATTCCTGACAAAGCCCAAATAACTAAATAGAAAAGAAAAATGCCCCATAATGACACGACCATCTAGTGTAATAGTCCTGTGAAAAAAAGATAAAGTGGATCTTTATTGTATACAATTATGTTCTTAAGTCATATCATTTATAATCATGGAAGTAGATGTTCAACAATTTACTAAAACCTTTTATTCGATCTCTATATGCGATGATGTACGTTGCACTTTTAGGACCATCAAAATCGATGGTCGTCATAGCGGGATGATCTAAAACTAGAGACGTTTGCTTCTCAAATTAAACATTTGAGACGGGGCTACTGCACTTTACCGGTACGTAGTAATTCACCGGAAGTAGAAATATAACCATAACCCTAACCCTGTTTGAATAGAAAGGTAAGTGATTTTATTTTAATTTCATGATATTTTCTGTCTTTTATCAGGGGCTGCCGCCCCCGAACCCCCTTCTTACGGTCACCGTCAGTACCGACTCAATGAAGAATGCAAAATGACGCATGCGCAGTAGGCGCGCACCGGTAAAAGGCATTCTAGCCTATAAGACTTCAAAATCGTCAAAAATCACGCAATAATCATGGTGTTCTAAAAAGTGGAACGGTATTATCAAAAGGGACATTTCTTCTCAACATTTGGAACTTCAAAATTGTCAAACCTAGCGCCATGTTGAAATAGCCAGGTGGTCATTATAACGTATTTTTAGACTTTCGGCGATTTCGCCGAAAGGGTTAAGTTTTACCACAAAACGAAAACTATTGACGCTGAAAATGCCTGATCAGTTTAACCTGCGGGGTGATACATGTGTCTCTGATTTACTACGCAGTTAATTTCTAGGCGATAAAAGTAGTTCCGTCAATCAACTGACGCGTATTTGTTTCAATGATCATTGACTGGTGTTTAAGCGTGTGGAAGGGGTGGAATCAAATCTCGTTAATATACTAAACAGTAGTATTTGTCAGTAATAAAGGGTAGAATAAACACTTCGTCCGCATTGTTTGCCCTGCTCGATTTGTACTTGAATCTAATGTGTAAGGAGTAATAATTAGTATGGATTTGTTAGGTTTCAATGTGCACGAGAGTATTTCTGTATTTTAATACTTTGATTTTGTAATATTATACTATTACATGTATTCGACAAAGTCCCTTGTCAACATCACAGGGTCTCATATAACGATATATTCATTCTCGCGAGATTTTCGTCTGGTACGTTGTAAACGAGAAAAGAATTGTTTGATGTAATTAATGACTGGATTGATTTTTTGTAGAAATAACTCATTAATCACGTCGAGCAATATGGATAAATAATACCAGAAAAATTGAATTACCAGGAATTTCATTCAATTCTACCACGAGGAGATACATTTTCTGGTTTAATTTGTCTACTCTCGTTCTTTCAATAAGGTAATTACCAATCTCTCGAAGCCTTTCATCTAATTACTAGATCCCGTGACGTCACCATGGTAATTATTTCTGTACAAAATAACAACAGATACTTGATGTATCAGACAAAACAATTGAATCAATTCATAAATAGATTATAAACAGAACATTTCTCATTTTTTCTTTAATATATTTAATAAATTACATACTTAATATATTGTATTTCCGCATGTTACAGTCTGAAAACAGCAGTAATAATTATGTAAGGTTTAGATATTTGGTTACAAAATGTTTTAAAGTTCAAACTGTTGCTTTACTCATTGTTCTAACTCAAACCGGTTCTTCACCCGCCAAAAAACCTAACAAACTGAAAAATAGAGGAACATACGCACCCACACACGAACACCCCGACGGATTGAGGAACACACGCGCGCGCGTCTGAACCAACGGACAAACAACCGATATACTTGGTGATGGATTATTCAAAGCATTAAAACACATTTGGTCTCCTTACTGGTAGATACAAAACATGGAATTAAATAGCAGGCGGATTTGAGACTTATCACTTTTGATATTTGTTAACCACTAGTACAACTACTACATGTACCCCGATGATGTCATTACAGTTTGTTCCATCTACAGTTTTATTGAAATATGTTATTGTCTGAAACAAGCAACATAACATAGATGCATTTCGAAGTTGTGTTTAAAAAATGAAATACAAATTCGGCCATTTTATTCCACCCAGCGAGGTCGTGATAACTAGGAGTTGCTATTCATCGCAACAAAAATCCAAAGGGAACACTCACGCCAAGTTGTACCTCAATGACAAAAGGTGTCAAAACAAGTATTCTAAAATCGCATATAGTATTAAGGTAGCAGAATGCTCAATGTCGGGACAAGTCAAAACAAAAATGTTTAACAATCAATTTGATTGTCGATTATAGTTCCAGATAATTTCATATATTGATATAATCCGCAGTGTGAAGTCATCACAATATTTGTGTAAAACTAAATCAAATAGATCTTAAAAAGTAGATAAATGTTACCATGTAGATTCTTGTAGCCACGTATATACAAAGTACAAATTAAAATCTATTGGAGCCAGTGATGTTAGGATATATATTTTATATGTATAATAAGTTCGTATGAAAATGATTAGATTTTGTAAAATTAAACTCTGCAGGAAAATAAACTTTGTCTCAAATATTATTAGTTAGATCAATAGACTATCTTCAAATAGCTCCAACTTCTGTCATATTTATAAATCGAACAAGAATTAAAGTTACTCGTTCACAGATTTGAACTAAAATTATTAATTTTTCCTCAAAAAATCTAAAAGCAGAGCTCTGGTAACGACATTTGATTGCAAATTGATAAACGACAATGCAAGAGGACTTTTTGTGACTTTTATTTGATATTCTATACCTTTAATATAAAACAATTCTTGGTCAGCTATGGAAACTGACAGTTAATTTCAAGATAAAAATGACAAAATCTAAGGACAAATAGCTAAAACAACATTGTGTTTTTAGCTTTTAACGCTAGTCATTATCTAACATTATCTATCTAACATTATCTATAGTTTTCTTTTGGAACAAACGTCATGGTATCGGATATTAAAAATCGACGTTTTCAAAAGAACACAAAGTGAGTTAACTTAAAGAAAATGTAATTTTTGAGAAAATTGCTTTTAGAGTTTCATTTGTCAGTATCTCATCTACTTTTGGGTGAATTTGGAAAAAAATACTTGTTATATTAATGAGCCTAATGAAAACTCTTGTAATATGTCCTAAAAATAAGCTTTTTGCCTTGATTGTGTTTTGAAATTTGCTATTTCAGTGTTTATGTCCAGGACATAGAGCAGTTTGTAAACATCTTTTATTGCTGTATAAAATTATTTAAAGATATAATATAATGGCACTGAAAAACTTCTTCAGTTACGTCAGAAAAAAAAATGAAAAAAAGAAGATAGAGCACTTCGGTTTCATCCTCAAGCTAGAGTATACTGTACAATATTTACATTTTCTACAAGTTAAACCAACAAGTATTGTTATTGTTTTCTATAATTGATGTTGTACCGGGTTTCCTATAAGAAAATGTATATGTAGCCTACATTTATATTAGGTTTTCATGTAACAAAGTTTCCAATTTAAATGTTCAGACTTTTTACATCAGTCTTTGGTGCAATATTCTACTGGAAACAATACAGAACATAATTCCAATTATATTACAGTGTTACTCTTACACAAATCAAATTATTAAAAATCTACCCAAGAGGGGATGTAATAAAGACGTTGTTGTAATATGATAGCCTATTAGCCCCTCCTATTCTATGCATGATATCACAAGCAGTAGCCAGTGTGGCTTATCAGGCAGTTTATATTGTACATTCATAGAGTTAACTTGTTATAGTATTCGTTCAATAAAGTTATAGTTAGAGCACAAATCTTATTGTCGTTCTTATAGAACAATACCAATAACATTACATGGTGTCAGAAGTAATTGCTTATAAGCTCATTTGGATTTACTTTGAACATTCTTGTGAAAGAATTTCTTGTTGAACATTCTGTATTATTTAGAATTTCAAAGTGATGGATTTAAACGGTGTTCCGGTACCCAATATAAATTGGAGTAGCACCAATCTTCCTGAGGCATGGAAAAAGTTTACAGATCATTGTAACTTAATTTTCACTGGTCCATTAAAGGACAAGGAAGAGAGTGTCAAGGTTACATACCTGCTGCTATGGATGGGAGAGAAGGGAAGAGACATTTTTGAAACCCTAGCCATAGCAGATAAAACCAAACTTAAGCAAATTTATGATGCAGTGAAAAAACATTTACAGCCTACAATAAACCCAGTGTTTGCAAGGTATCGCTTTAACAATGAAACGCAAGGAAACCAGACATTTGAAGAGTTTATCACTAAATTAAGAATTTTGGCTATTGACTGTAATTTTACAGAACGTGATGACATGATAAGAGACAGAATAGTTTTTGGAATAAGCTCTCAAAAGATTAGAGAAAAACTCATAAATGAAGGCAGTAAATTAACCTTAGATAAATGTGTGCAAATATGTCAGTCAATTGAATATGCACAGGAGCAACTGCGCGAAATGCAGTCCACCAGCACAGGACAATCTGTCAATGCTGTTCAGCAACAGAAAGGCACATGGCCGAAGAAATCTGGTCAAAATTCCTCAGGCCAGAAGACTGGTCAAAATCCCTCAGGCCAGTCGGGGAAGAAGTGGTCAAACAGGGGTAATAGAAACAGTGAAAACCAAGAAAGATGTCAAAGATGTAATCAGAGACATAAACAGGAACAAGTGTGCCCTGCTAAGGGTAAACAATGTTACAAATGCAAGAAGTGGAACCATTTTGGTTCAGTCTGTAAAACTGTGAATGAAATAAATATTTCTAGTAATGATAATAATAATTCACAGGACATATTTGTTGATAGTGTAGAGTCACAAATTATCAATGGACAGGTATTTGCGGATTTTGAGGTAGGTCCGTCTAATCATTCAGTTAGATTTAAATTAGACACAGGTAGTCAGGTGAATATTTTGCCTCACAAAGTATTTTTAAGTCTTGGCACCAAAACATTACCTGAAAAATCCCAAATAAAATTGTCTGCTTACAATGGAAATGAGTTAGACCTCATTGGATGCATTACTATCCAGTGTAATCACCCAAGGACAGGTCAAAAGGGTGAGGTACTATTTTATGTCGTAAACACTAGGTCACCTCCACTAATAGGGCTTCAATCTTGTATTGATTTTGGTTTGATTAAGCTCTCATACTCAGTTAAGTCAGAATCTCTTAAAATGCCACTGACAAAAGCTTCAATTTTACAGGAGCATTCTGAAGTTTTCAAGGGCATAGGTCTTTTACCCGGGGAATGTAAGATCCATATTGATCAATCGGTCACACCTGTTGTGCACCCACCCCGTAAGATTCCTGTAGCACTGCAGGACAAGGTTAAGAAAGAATTGTCCAGAATGGAGCAACTAGGGGTCATCACCAAGGTGATAGAACCTACAGATTGGGTTAGCTCTATGGTTGTAGCTGAAAAAGGCAGTGGGGATATAAGAATTTGTCTAGACCCCAGGGACCTAAATAAAGCTATTCAACGTCCTCATTATCCCATGAGAACACTAGATGATATTTTGCCACAGCTTTCGGGTGCAAAATATTTCACCAAACTTGATGCTAGGTCAGGGTATTGGGCTTTAAACTTGATAATGATTCTTCAATGCTGACATGTTTTAACACCATGTTTGGTCGTTACAGATATTTACGTACACCGTTCGGTTTAAAATTATCTGGTGATCTTTTTGTCCGCAAAATTGATGAATGTTTTGAAGGACTTAAAGGTGTCGTAACTATTGTTGATGACATACTTGTGTTTGGAAAAACTAGGGAAGAACATGACTCAAATCTCAATGATGTCATATTAAGGTCAAAAGAGAAAGGTATTCGATTTAACGAAGACAAACTTGAAGTCGGGTTGTCTGAGGTCGAATATTTTGGTCATGTACTTACTTCAGAGGGTCTCAAACCTGATCCTGCCAAGGTCACCGCCATTGAAAAAATGCAACCTCCCACGAATAAGGCAGAACTAGAAACTATATTGGGTATGGTAAACTACTTATCAAGGTTTGCACCCAACCTATCTCAGGTCACGGCCCCAATGAGACAACTGCTGTCAAAATCTGTTGAGTTCTGTTGGGATAAACCCCAAAGTGATGCATTTGATACAATGAAACAAATCATCACCAAACCAGGTCAAGTATTAGCATACTATGATCACACAAAACCTTTGACCCTCCAAAGTGATGCTAGCAAGTACGGTCTTGGTTGCACTTTGTTACAGGAAGGCAAACCAATTGCATATGCATCAAAAGCTTTAACCCCTTCTGAGGTCAATTATGCACAAATAGAGAAAGAAATGTATGCAATCCTATTTGGCTGTAGAAAATTTCACCATTTCATCTATGGACAGAAAGTTCACGTGATGTGTGATCATTTACCGATTATTTCCATACACAGGAAATCAATCAACTCCGCTCCAGCACGTTTGCAACGTATGCTTCTGCAATTGCAGAGATACGATCTTGATATTAAGCATTATCCGTCAAAACAAGTTCCAGTGGCTGACACATTGAGTCGGAAATTTGTTAGCGACACATTTCCCAACCTATCTGCAGGAATGGATATGCAAGTACATTTAATTATGTCTGCATTGCCAGTATCTGATAGGAAGTTGCAAGAAATTATATCCCTCACAGAAAAAGATAAAAACTTGGTCAAATTAAAGCAGGTTATTCTTGACGGATGGCCGCATGTAAGAAATCAATGTCCACCCGAGGTAGTACCTTACTGGAATTATAGAGATGAACTATCCAGTATTAATGGGTTAATCATGAAGGGCAATAAAATTGTCATTCCTGAATCAATGAGATCTCAAATGCTAGAACTAGTACATTCAGGTCACATGGGTATAGAGAAGTGTTTAAGAAGAGCCAGAGATGTTATGTATTGGCCGGGAATTTCGAATCATATTAAAGACATGGTGCTTTCATGTAGTATTTGTTTGAAACACAGGTCTTCAAATCCCAAAGAACCATTAATTCCTACTGAAATCCCTGATTATCCATGGCAAATCATTGGTACTGATTTATTCACCTGGGATAATAAAAATTACCTTCTAGTAGTTGATTATTATAGCAAGTATTTTGAGGTGAAAGAGCTTAGCAATATGAGAAGTTCTACCGTCATTAACAAGATAAAAGCAATTATGGCCAGGTGGGGTATTAGTCAAAAGGTTATATCTGACAGTGGTCCTTGTTACAAATCTCAAGAATTTGCTGATTTTGCTAAAGAATGGGATTTTAAACATGAGACAATTAGCCCATATCACAGTCAATCAAATGGCCTTGCAGAGAAATATGTTTCAGTTTGCAAAAACATACTTACAAAGGCCAAGGAAAGTAAATCTGATCCTCTAATAGGTATTTTAGAGTACAGAACTACCCCTCTAGAAAATGGGTATTCCCCTGCTCAATTATCTATGGGAAGACAATTACGTTCAATTTTACCAACCACTATGGAAAATTTGAAACCCGAATTTATATCTCTTAATAAGATTAAGAAGGGCATTGAATCAAGCAAACAAAAGCAAAAACATTATTATGATTCTAAAACTAGACAATTAGAACCATTAAATATCGGCCAGTCTGCTAGAATACAGCAACTTGACAAAACTTGGAAACCCGCAACTGTGGTTAATAAAATAAATGAAAGGTCATACATTGTACAGTGCCAAGATGGTGTCATGTACAGGAGAAACAGGAAAGATCTGTTAAAAACAAATGAATCCAATGAAAACCAATCCTTTTCAGATACTGAGATACCCTTGTCCGGTAATTCTCAAACACCTGAGTCTAATTTAAATCAATCTGAGAACAGACGACCTGTTTCCGCAGAAAATGCAAATACCTCACAAGATGAATCTGAGAATAAATTGTACACAACAAGATCAGGACGAACTGTGAAACAGAAAGTCATTGAATCTATGTAATCATGATATTTTATGTCAATCATTAACCACATTTCAAAGTGTTTACAAGCTTGTGAATTTCTTGAACTTTCATTTACAATTTCTCAAAGGTTGTTTTCCAGGAAAGAGAAATTAATGAACTGACCACCGTAAAGTGATAATTACTTTAGATCTTTAGGATCAATAGAATTACTTTACATCTTTGAAATGAATACCATGAAAAGCAATAAAATTCTCATTATGAACTTTGTGTGTCTGATACTTTAGAGGTTTGAATTTTTTAGTTAAAAATTTGCATGTATTTGTATTGTATCAGTTGTATTTATAAACTACATGTTATTATTAAGTTCATATGTGTTATATTTTTGTAAAGGAGAGAGATGTAATATGATAGCCTATTAGCCCCTCCTATTCTATGCATGATATCACAAGCAGTAGCCAGTGTGGCTTATCAGGCAGTTTATATTGTACATTCATAGAGTTAACTTGTTATAGTATTCGTTCAATAAAGTTATAGTTAGAGCACAAATCTTATTGTCGTTCTTATAGAACAATACCAATAACATTACAGTTGTGATTTTAGAATTCTACAAAAGACGTTTATTTAATTCACCTGCTATGAATTTCCAGTAAAATTAATCAAATTACGGTTGCACACAATTTTGTAGTTTAAATTTTCATGGCACAGATAGCTCTACAAAATGTGTGCATAAGAAATAGAACAGAATTATACATTGTGAGTGTATATTTGTCGTGCAAGTCTGCTATAAAGGCTGTTCTATTTACAAGGTAGCTTGTTGAACATTTTGTTTGATATTTAATTTCTTTAATGTTTGTTCGTTGGTTTGTTTTGTTAAAAATGTTATGAGGGTCTGTCTACTCCATAAGGATGCATTATGTGCAGACCCCAGGATGTGACTCTTCATCCCATAAATAATTTATTTTTGAGTCTAAATTAAGTCAAAATTTAAAAGATTTTTGTTCTAATTCATATCAGGATAATTTGTTATTTGCCAAAATGTGTTTTTGTTATTGCCAGTTGTAGGTTATCTCCTTATTGCTAATTTAGCACCATTAAGTTGGATATTTCACATTAATTAGTGTTTTTTACTCTGTACTTTTGGTGCCTTAATGAATTAAATCATATGCCAGACTTAGTATGGTATATTGTTACTGAGTTAGCAGATGACTTTAATTTGTGACTAGGATATTTTATTATCTTAGAATTCGGTTCAATTATATAGAAATAGTCATTGTATAAACTTTTTAATGATCAAAATCCATACTTATATAGTCTTAGTACAACGGAAAGTGTCATTTAATTTTGAACCTAAAGAATAAGGTTCGACTCTAGGCTACGGTTGATAAACACTGGCCACATTGGTTATTACACTATTATGCGAGTATGGACGATCAAGCCCCGGATTCCTAAGTTTGGAAGAAAAAAACATATGTTTAGACCATTACGCAATTACGAACATCGAATTAGGTGGCCCTGTAAGAAGAATTTTACTGTACAAAAGAACTTTTATTTTCAACCTTATAGGGAGCCATTGTCGGCTTTCTTTGTAAGGTTAAATGAGGACTTATAAACATACGTCTACTATGAAAGCTGGTGAAGAGAACTGGTAGCCCAAAATAACTAAATAAAGACGTTGTTTTTCCGTGTTTATTATATTTTAAAGTTGTCTTTCACATATCTGCAGTGAGGAAATATTTTAAATGCATAGAAACCAATTTTATTTTGTTTTTTTTGTTGGGTAACCTTATTACATTTATTTGTATTGAAACTCATTTCACTTTAAGCAGATCGTCCATATTAAAACCCCAATCTCTATCCTTACACTCTTAAAACACTAAATTGCATAAATATTATTATCCCAACGTTTATGTTACAATCAATTTACATTTTCATTAATAAAACTTGAGACAATCTTATTGTTTAGAAATTGTGCATTTATTGATTGATCAGTTTTATTTTGTTTTGATTTATAATTTTGTTATTATATTGTGCTTTTTGCTGATTGATTAAAATGAAAATATTGCTGGGCAGTAAAAAACCACCTCAACAAAAATGTTCTGCATCCAGAATTGAATGAATTCAAAACAGGCTGACAAAATGCAATGATCGATGAGGGAAATAATGCTACATTTTGCAATTTGTGCTGTCCTGTTCCGATCTGTTCCGATAAACACTGCTTTGTTGCGCTCTCTACCTTACTTGATTCGATCTCTTCTTCTGCCTAATGCATTACTCTGCCCTGCTTGTTCTGCTCTTTTCTGTTCTGGTTTACTCTGCTCTGCCATGCTAGTTCTTCTATGTTCAGTTATGTTCTTCTCTTTTCCGGTCTGTCCTGTTCTGTTCTATCCGTTTATGTTATGTATTTTTCCTGCTCTACTCTGTTCTGTTCAATTCTGCTCTCCTATATTCTATACTATAACAATACATAGACCTTATATCGACCCTATAAGGAAGTATTAATTACAAATCATGATTTATAAAATGTCTGGTCCATCATTTACACAAGAGTGACTATAATTGTGTTTATATATATCTCAGAGTTTGTCTTTAACTTTTACTTTATCTTTGATTAACGCGTCTGTGACATTATACAGTTTAACAATAGAAACATTTATTAAGAAATAACAGACTAAAATTTACTATTCACTCCTCACGTTTCCTGCAGATCTCATATTATATAATGATGTATTCTATCCAGACGACTAGACACAGTCTTGGTTATAGATGTTTGCTACTGTTACAAAGACATGGAAGATAAATATGTTTGTTTTTATTGATGGGACGCTGATATTTAAGTATAACAATATTTTATGAAATATTGTCAATGAACAACTGATAAGCACTCTCTGTATGAACTGTACAAAATTAGACAATTCAAAGTTTTCAGCAAAATCAGTATTGCAAGCCTCAAATATCGTGCCAAAACCATACCAGAAAAGCGCATTATTGTGGATTTCTAAATACATGTACAGACAAGTTCCACCATGGTTTTTGATTGCAAAATAGAAGGTTTCTAAGCTTTTTAAGTCCAAATTTATAATATTAGAATATTATTTTCTTAAATTAAGACCATTCTGCTACTACTACGAATTTGATGATCCCATCAGTAAAACTTACCTTTACGTCCAAGGTAGTAAAGAACAACCTTCATCAAAAAGGTATTCCGATTTCAGCGTTCATGTACAGAATATTCTCCGTAAAAATTGATTATAATTGTAGTTCGTTTCACAAACATTAGACGTTATTGTAATGTTTATTTTAATGTCAATATTGGATTAAAGTCACCATACTGCTGGTAAACAATAAAAGTATCTCCAAATTCTTACATCCTAATCATACATTTAAGTTGATAAAGGTGTTTGTTTTTTATTAATGGGACGCTGAGATTTAGATATAACAATATTGTTTGGTACGTCATCAATGATCAACTGTTACGTACTTTATATAAACTCAAAGGAAGCGTAGTCTCATTTGACCCTGACTGTTGAATGGATGGCCTGCACAATGTAAGCGATCTATATAGATAAAACTAACAATATATTTTATCTATATTTCCATGCGTCTTCACAACAAGATGATTTTCACATTAAATACTGTATCAACGAAATGTCTTTTTTTGTTACATCATTTCATTTAAGTATTTTAAAAGTGCTCAAAAGTTAGAATAGTTTCAGACATTTTTGAGTTGAACGCAGTATTAAGTGACTATGATGTCAACATAAATCAAAATCATTACACGGTGGGCAGTGAACCTAACATCTTTTCCTGGACCTTTGTCAATATCCAGTACTTACTTATCTTTCCGCAAGACCGACAAGTTCTCTATATACCTTAACAATGAAGGGGAAACTGAAATTACTGTCAACTTTTTTGGAAAGGTATAATAATCCTTCCTTTTGACGGATTTCTGAATATATCTAAGTTGATAAAGTACGTAATTTTACAGTCAATATTGGACTTAGTTCACCATACTGATAATAAACAATAAAAATATCTCCAATTTCTTACATTCTAATCATATATTTAAATAGGAGCAGGTTATATTCACAAAGTAAATACTCACACGGTACAGAAACAATTAATAAACATAAGTATACAGTAACATTAAACCAATTATTGTGGTTACAAATGTAATTAAGATACTGAGGTCACATGACATTTATATAAATATTGTTTACTTTGTCAAATATCAACTAACGAGTCAGAAGTTCACTTCAAATGAATGTAAAAGTACGCCGTTAAAACTTAGATAAATCAAATATTAATGTCAACAAACACAATTAAAAATCGGCCCCGTATACATTACTGTGTATGAGTCAAAACTATACTTTTATCATAATATATAAGGTAGTGTATATGTATGTATGCACAGGTAACTATATATAGGAACGTACGCATTTTTTATAATCATAAGATATGGATTCTGGTGCCAGTGCCGCAAGGTTTAACTAGAGCAGCGCTGACCATTTAAAATGTCACAATTTCCTTTAAAAGTCCCATATGACGTAAAATTGTAATTTCTCACCAAATCAATTCATATTTATTTCATATTTAAGTTTATGTTGGTCAGAGTGTCATATGGTCACTCCTTATGAGTGCCTTTCTCGTTTGGACCAGTGAATGTTATTTCCCAATCAAAAGATAAAAATAAATGCGTATATCTATTGGAAGCACTGACACCAGAGTCCAAATCTTATTATCATAAAATAATGCGTACGTCCCTATATAACATTCCCTGTGCATACATACATGTACACTACCTTATATATAATAGTGAAAGTATAGTTTTAACTCGCACACGGTAATGCATACGGGACTGATTTTTAATTGTGTTTGTTGACAAAATATTATATGTGTGCGTATTTAACGAGTGTGGGGACTCTGGTGCCAATGATTGGAATTTAGGTTTTACATAGATTTAACCCGGCGACTGTTGAGAGTAAACCACCCAGGTCTTTTTTCTCAAGTTTCCTTTGATTTAATTACATTAGGAGATCATGTTGTAGCTAGACACAGACATTGGCGATGTTTTCAACACGTTGAACAATTCTATTACATTAACCCTGGGCATGCCTGTATATACCAGTATAGTAATTGTAGAAAATTGTCACATAGAGTGATGACGTCAACATAATTAGTGTAATACACCCAGAATTTATTAAACAGACGTGTTGTTGCATTTTTAATCAATATGTTCTTTTTTTCTGGATTGTAATATAGATCTATGACAATGACCTATTATTCTTACTAGCACATATTTGCCAGCATTGGTTCAAAGGTGACAGGACTGTATCACAATGAAATTACCCTGATCTAATTAATTAGATGAGATCTGAAACTTAGAACTTGTTAATATTTTAGAAGCAGTAAAGCAGTGTTCTGATAATGACAATTTTAGTGTAAATTGACAAACAACTGCATAAGATGGCGGTTTTAAGTATAAAGCTGACCCTGTTAGTATTGGTATACATGATTTGAGTTTGTTTTGATAATTTTATTATATGTTCCTCACAATCAATAAGTCAGTTTACCTTAAAATATTAAGAATTCATTTTCTAAACACAACTACAGCCTCTAAGAGGTGATTTTAGAATATCAGAAAAAAACCGCCTGTTGAGTTTCTTAAACTTTACCGATGCTTGTATAAGCTTATCCAATGTTACCAGGTAACAACAATTTAGTCCAAATGTGTTTCTTGCACTATGTATACATCAGATAAGATGATAAGTACAAATTAATCAAAAGTTCCAGTGTGTTCGTCTCGTTTGTTGAGGTCGTTTAACTCTTAACATCTTTCAAAATTAGTTTAATCAATCAGTTCCATACTGGTGCAATATTAAAGACTTTGTGCAATGTTTACACGCTATTATCGAGATGATTGTTTAACAAGCGATCAAATGTCTTTATTAATAAACAAATGGTTTAACCAACAGTAGAGCGATACAACGGAAGCTATTACGTTTGAACCAAAAAGTAATTGGTTTGACTAGTAGATGCCAACGGTTTAACCAACTTACACATGAAGATACTATGTAGCATGAGAACAGTTGGCCAATGACTAAGAGGAAAACTTAGAAAAGTGGTAGACGAACAGTTGAGCTTGCGAAAGTACGGATGAACTACATTGTAATTGGTGAACGATAGACGAACGAGTTGAACACAATTATAAAAGGTTTAACTGTACGAGTAATTTCTGTACAAAATAACTACAGATACTAGAAATATCAGACAAAACAATTGAATCAATTCATAAATAGATTATAAACAGAACATTCGTCATTTTTTCTTTAATATATTTAATAAATTACTTACTTACTATTTTGTATTTTCGAATGGTACAGTCTAGATTGCATTAGTTATAATTATGTAAGTCTTAAATATTTGGAGACAAAAATGTTATTGAAATAAACCCTTAGCTTTAAACATGGTCCTAACTCAAACAGGTTCTTCACTCGCTAATCAAACTAGAGAAACAAATAAACAGAGGGACACACGCACCAACACACGGACACCCCGACGGATTGGGGAACACAGACGCGCGCGTCTGAACCAACGGACAAGCAACCAATCTACTTGGTGATGGACTATTCAAAGCATTGAGACACATTTGATCCCCTTACTGGTAAATACAAAACATGGTATATATATTAACAGGCGGATTTGAGACTCATCACTTTTAAAATTTGTTAACCACTTATTGTTCTGGAGTAATTACTCGATTAAAGTAAAATTTGTAGAACATGTTCTTGACCATATTCTTGTATTTTTTGTAATCAAGCGAACCGTGAGTTAGCACGAGGAGTTAGAAAATAAAATGGCGAAAAACGAGACGTCTTGTCAATTGTTTTGTGTTTAATCCTTATATATAGAAATAGTTATCGACAACATTTATACAACATCTGTCCCGATGATATCATTACAGTTTGTTGCATCTACAGTTATATTGAAAAACGTTATTGTCTGAATATAGATGCACTTCGAAATTGTGTTTAAAAAAAGGAAATAAAAATTCGGCCATTTTGTTCGTCCCCAGCGATTTCATGATAACTAGGAGTTGGCTATTCGTCGCAACAAAATCCAAACGGAACACTCACTCCAAGTTGTACCTGAATGATAAAAGGTGTCAAAACGTGTATTCTAAAATCGCATATAGCATTAAGGTAGCAGAATGCTCAATATCTGTACAAGTCAAAACAGAAATGTTTAACAATCAATCTGAGTGCCGATTATAGTTCCAGGTAATTTCATATATTGATAAAATCCGCTGTGTGAAGTCATCACAATATTTGTGCGAAACCATATAAAATAGATCTTAAAATGTAGATAATTATTACCATGTACATTATGTGAAACTTATATACAAAGCACAAATTGAAAAATCTATTGGAGCAAGTGATGTTTGAATATATATACTTAATACGTACAATAAGTTCGTTTGAAAATGATTAGATTTTGTAAAATTTAACTCCGCAGGGAAATAAACTTTGTCTCAAATATTATTAGTTAGATCAATAGACTATCTTTAAATAGCTCCAACTTCTGTCATATTTATAAATCCAACAAGAATTAAAGATACTCGTTCACAGATTTGAACTAAAATATCAATTTTTCTTCAAAAACTCAAAAAGCAGAGCTCTAATAACGACATTTGATTGCAAATTGACAAACGACTATGCAAGATGGTGATTTATAAGCTATGAGAAGAGAGTAACGGTTAGAACTGTGTGAGCGTTATCATAAATAACATTATTGTATTATTATTATTATTATCATTACTATTAAGTATTGACACTGGACTTTGTTAGATTACAAACTTATTTAAATTACTAATGTAATACTGTACTGATCACGGATAATCATTAAATGTTATCTACAGAAGTAGTGTTGCTATTAACTATCTCGTTAGAATTGATGTTGGTGACAATGCAATACCGTATGTAGACTGAATATGTTAAACTACTTATTTAAAGTAGTTAGATATATGCTACAAATAGTTTCAAATTACTTAAAAATGAAATTTCTCACTAAATCAGCTAAGACATATTTCATATTTGAATTTATCTTGGCATAACTGTTGAATATGGTCACTTATAGCGTAGTTTAATTGAAATATGTTACTGTCTGAAACTTTTAAAATAATATAGATGCACATCGGACTTCTGAATAGGAAAATTTGTCTAAAGGAACATGTTTCGGCCATATTTTTCCTCCCTAGCAATGTCATGATAACCAGGAGTTGACTATTCATTGCAACAAAAATCTTATCACGCCAAGTTGTACCTATATGACAAAAGGTGTCAAAAACGTGCACTTGTATACTTAAATTTTCCCATTGCATCGAAGTAGCAGAATGCTGCTCAATGTTTGGACAACTCAGAACAATAATGCTAAAAAATCAATCCGAGTGCCGATTATAGTTTCAGATAATTTCATATATTGATAAAATCCGCAGTGTGAAGTCATCACAATATTTGTGCAAAACCAAATCGAATAGATCTTGAAATATAGATAAATATTATCATGTAGATTCTTGTAGCCACTTATATACAAAGTACAAATTGAAATATGTTGGAGCAAGTGATGTTTGAATATACATACTTTATAGGTATAATAAGTTCGTATGAAAATGATTAGATTTTGTAAATTAAACTCCACAGAGAAATAAACTTTGTCTCCAATATTATTAGTTTGATCAATGGACTATCTTTAAACAGCTCCGACTTCTGTCACATTTATAAATCGAACAAGAATTAAAGATACTCGTTCACAGATTTCAACTAAACTATCAAATTTTCTTCAAACACTCTCAAAGGTTTGTGAAGAAACACTTTAAAGCAGTGTTTTGATAACGACATTTAATTGCAAATTGACATATGATTATGCAAAGTAGTGATTTATATAAAATTCTCACTTTTAAATGACGATATAAATGACTTATGGACGTTTTTGTGAATTTTATTTGATATTTTATACCTATAATATAAGAAAAATCTTGGTACATTTGTGGTAACTGGCAGTTGATTTCACGATAATACTAACAAAATATATGTACAACTAGCTTAAACAACTTTGTATTTTTAGATTTTAACGCCAGACATTATCTAACATTATCTACAGTTTTCTTATGGAACAAACGTCATGGTATCGGATATTAAAAATCGACATTTTTAGAAGAACACAAAGTGAGTCAACTTAAAGAAATTGCAATCATGCCACACTTGCCACACACATGTTTGCAGTCATACAGCGGTCCCTAGATAGTAGATAAGTTTAGTTCACTGAATACAATCTTGAAACTTAATAAGATATACATGCATGTATACAGACACGTCTGGATTGAAATTGAACCCAAGACCCATTGAATCCTAATCAGATGTGCTACCGTTGTGAAACTACTTTTAAATATATAAAAAACACATTACTGATGTAATAACGTAAAAATATTGACAAGTTGGTATTTAGAATTTAAATTTAGATAACTTATAAATATAGAGATTGTGGTTCTGATTAAAGTGATATAAAATCTATATACATCTCACCTTATTCATCCTCAAGATAGAGTATACTGTACAAAATTACATTGTCTACATACGAAACCAACAATTGATATTGTTTTCTATAATTAATGTTGTTCCTTGAATAAGATAATATATATGTAGCCTACATTTATATTAGGTTCCAATGTACTATTGTTTCCAATTTAAATGTTCAGACTTTTTACATCAGTCTTTGGTGCAATATTCTACTGGAAACAATGCAGAACATAATTCCAAATATATACAAGTATTACTCTTACACAAATCAAATTATAAAAAATCAATCCAAGAGGGGATGTAATAAAGACTTTGTGCTTTTAGAATTCTACAAAAGACGTTCATTTAATTCACCCGCTATGAATTTCCAGTAAAATAAATCAAATTTCGGTTACACGTAATTTTGTAGTTTGAATTTTCATGGCACAGATAGCTCTACAAAATGTTTACATATGAAATAGAAAAGTATTATACATGGTATATTGTTACTGAGTTAGCAACAGACTTTAAGTTGTGACTAGGATATTTTATTATCTTAGAATTCGGTTCTATAAAAATGCCAGAAATAGTCAATGTTTTAACTTATTTAAGGATAAAAATCCAACATATATAGTCTTAGTACAACGGAAAGTGTCATAGAATTTAAACCTGACGAACAAGATCGACTCTATGCTACGGTTGATAAACTCTGTAAAGACCACATTAATATTTTCAATATTATGCAAGTATGGACGATCAAGCCTTGGATTCCTAAGTCTGGTAGAAAAGAAACTTATATTTAGAGCATTACGCAATTACGACCATCGAATTAGGTGGCCCTATTAGACGAACTTTACTTTACAAAAGAACTTTTATTTTCAACCTTATAGTGAGTCATTGTCGGCTTTCTTTGTAAATGAGAGTTTATAAACATGCGTCTACTATAAAAGCTGGTGATGAGAACTGGTAGCCCAAAATAACTAAATAAAGACGTTGTATTTCAGTGTTTATTATATTTATAAGTTGACTTTCACATATCTGCAGTGAGGAAATATTTTAAATGCATAGAAACCAATTGTATTTTGTTTTTTGATGCGTAACCTTATTACTTGTATTTGTATTGAAACTCATTTCACTTTAAGCAGATCGTCTATATTAAAACCCCAATCTCTATCCTTACCCTCTTAAAACACTAAATTGCATTAATATTATTATCCCAACGTTTATGTTACAATCAATTTACATTTTCATTCATAAAACTTGAGACAATCTTATTGTTGATAAATTGTGCATTTATTGATTGATCAGTTTTATTTTGTTTTGATTTATAATTTTGTTATTATATTGTGCTTTTTGCTGATTGATTAAAATGAAAATATTGCTGGGCAGTAAAAAACCACCTCAACAAAAATGTTCTGCATCCAGAATTGAATGAATTCAAAACAGGCTGACTAAATGCAATGATCGATGAGGGAAATAATGCTACATTTTGCAATTTGTGCTGTCCTGTTCCGATCTGTTCCGATAAACACTGCTGTGTTGCGCTCTCTACCTTACTTGATTCGATCTCTTCTTGTGCCTAATGCATTACTCTGCCCTGCATGTTCTGCTCTTTTCTGTTCTGGTTTACTCTGCTCTGCCATGCTAGTTCTTCTATGTTCAGTTATGTTCTTCTCTTTTCCGGTCTGTCCTGTTCTGTTCTATCTGTTTATGTTATGTATTTTTCCTGCTCTACTCTGTTCTGTTCAATTCTGCTCTCCTATATTCTATACTATAACAATACATAGATCTTATATCGACCCTATAAGGAAGTATCAATTACAAATCATGATTTATAAAACGTCTGGTCCATCATTTACACAAGAGTGACTATAATTGTGTGTATATATATCACAGAGTTTGTCTTTAACTTTTACTTTATCTTTGATCAACGAGTCTGTGACATTGTACAGTTTAACAATAAAAGCATTTATTAAGAAATAACACACTAAAATCTACTATTCACTCCTCACGTTTCCTGCAGATCTCATATTTTATAATGATGTATTCTATCCAGACGACTAGACACAGTCTTGGTTATAGATGTTTGCTACTGTTACAAAGACATGGAAGATAAAGGTGTTTGTTTTTATTGATGGTACGCGGTGATTTAATTATAACAATATTTTATGAAATATTGTCAATGAACAACTGATAAGCACTCTCTGTATGAACTTAACAAAATTAGACAATTCAAAGTTTTCAGCAAAATCAGTATTGCAAGCCTCAAATATCGTGCCAAAACCATACCAGAAAAGCGCATTATTGTGGATTTCTAAATACATGTACAGACAAGTTCCACCATGGTTTTTGATTGCAAAATAGAAGGTTTCTAAGCTTTTTAAGTCCAAATTTATAATATTAGAATATTATTTTCTTAAATTAAGACCATTCTGCTACTACGACGTCGAATTTGATGATCCCATCAGTAAAACTTACCTGTACGTCCAAGGTAGTAAAGAACAACCTTCATCAAAAAGGTATTCCGATTTCAGCGTTCATGTACAGAATATTCTCCGTAAAAATTGATTATAATTGTAGTTCGTTTCACAAACATTAGAAGTTATTGTAATGTTTATTTTAATGTCAATATTGGATTAAAGTCACCATACTGCTGGTAAACAATAAAAGTATCTCCAATTTCTTACATCCTAATCATACATTTAAGTTGATAAAGGTGTTTGTTTTTTATTGATGGGACGCTGAGATTTAGATATAACAATATTGTTTGGTACGTCATCAATGATCAACTGTTACGTACTTAGTATAAACTCAAAGGAAGCGTAGTCTCATATGACCCCGACTGTTGAATGGAGGGCCTGCAAAATGTAAGCGATCTATAAAGATAAAACTAACAATACATTTTATCTATATTTCCATGCGTCGAGCTATCTTCACAACAAGATTATTTTCACATTAAATACTGTATCAACGAAATGTCTTTTTTTGTTACATCATTTCATTTAAGTATGATGAAAGTGCTCAAATGTTAGAATAGTTTTATACTTTTTTTAGTTTAACGCAGTGTTAAGTGACTATGTTGTCAACACAAATCAAAATCATTATACAGCGGGCAGTGAGCCTATAACATTTTTTCCTGGACCTTTGTCAATATCCAGTTACTCATCCTACCGCAAGACCGACAAGTTCTCTATATACCTTAATAATTAAGGGGAAACTGAAATTACTGTTAACGTTTTTGAAAGGTATAATAATCCTTCCTTTGACGGATTTCTGAATATATCTAAGCTATTAAAGTACATACAACCTTCATCCCCAATATATTCATACTTCAGCGTCCATGTATAACAAATTCTCAGTAAAAAATGATTATGATTGTAGATCGTTTTACAGACATTAAATGACATTATAATGTTTATTTTACTGTCAATATTGGACTAAGTTTACCATACGGATAGTAAACAATACAATATCTCCAATTTCTTACATTCTAAACATACATTTAAGTTGATAAAGGTGTTTGTTTTTTATTGATGGGACGCTGAGATTTAGATATAACAATATTGTTTGGTACGTCATCATTGATCAACTGTTACGTACTTTGTATAAACTCAAAGGAAGCGTAGTCTCATATGACCCTGACTGTTGAATGGAGGGCCTGCACAATGTAAGAGATCTATATAGATAAAACTAACTATACATTTTATCTATATTTCCATGCGTCGAGCTATCTTCACAACAAGATTATTTTCACATTAAATACTGTATCAACGAAATGTCTTTTTGTTACATCATTTCATTTAAGTATGATAAAAGTGCTCAAAAGTTAGAATAGTTTCAGACATTTTTTAGTTTAACGCAGTGTTAAGTGACTATGTTGTCAACATCAAAATCATTATACGGCGGGCAGTGAGCCTATAACATTTTTTCCTGGACCTTTGTCAATATCCAGTTACTCATCCTACCGCAAGACCAACAAGTTCTCTATATACATTATTAATGAAGGGGAAACTGAAATTACTGTCAACTTTTTTGGAAAGGTATAATAATCCTTCCTTTTGACGGATTTCTGAATATATCTAAGTTGATAAAGTACGTACAACCTTCATCACCGATATTCATATTTCAGCGTATAAAAAATTCACAGTAAAAATTGATTATAATTGTAGATCGTTTTACAGACATTAGATGACATTATAATGTTAATTTAACAGTCAATATTGGACTTAGGTCACCACACTGATAGTAAACAATAAAAAATATATCCTATTTCTTACATTCTAATCATACATTTAAATAGGAGCAGGTTATATTCACAAAGTAAATACTCACACGGTACAGAAACAATTAATAAACATAAGTATACAGTAACATTAAACCATCTGTTGTGTTTACAAATGTAATTAAGAGACTGAGGTCACACGACATTTATATAAATATTGTTTACTTTGTCAAATATCAATTAACGAGTCAGAAGTTCATTTTACTTTAAATGATTGTAAAAGTACGCCTTTAAAACTTAGATAAATCAAATAATAATGCAGATTTATATTGGTTAATAAGAAATTGAAAGACTGAACATGAATTGGTTTTGTTGCGTCATTCTAGAAGTATTGCAAGGCACTGGCACTAGAGTTTACACACTAGTTAAATACGCACACATATAATATTTTGTCAACAAACACAATTAAAAATCGGCCCCGTATATATTACCGTTTACGAATTATAACTACTTTCATTATAATACATAAGATATTGTACATGTATGTTTGCACAGGGAACTATATATCGGGACGTACGCATTATTTTATAATCATAAGATATGGACTCTGGTGCCAGTGCCGCAATGTTTTACTAGAGCACTGCTGATCATTTAAAATGTCACAATTTCCTTTAAAAGTCCCAAATGACATAAAATTGTAATTTCTCACCAAATCATTTTAGACGTATTTCATATCTAAATTTATGTAAGCCAGACTGTTGAATATGGTCACTCCTTTGAGCGCACTTGCTCGTTTGGACCAGTGTATGGTATTTCCAAATCGAAAGATAAAAATAAATGCATATATCTATTGGAAGCACTGGCACCAGAGTCCGTATCTTATTATCATAAAATAACGCGTATTTCCCTGTATAGAATCTATAGTTCCCTGTGCATACATACATGTACACCACCTTATATATAATAATGAAAGTATAGTTTTAACTCGCACACGGTAATGTATACGAGCGATTTTTAATTGTGTTTGTTGACAAAATATTATATGTGTTCGTGTTTAACGAGTGTGAGGACTCTGGTGCCAGTGATAGGAAGTAAGGTTTTACTCAGATTTAACCCGGCGATTTTTAGATTTAACCATCCAAGAGTTTTATCTCAAGTTTCCCTTGATTTAATTACATTAGGAGATCATGTTGTAGCTAGACACAGACATTGGCGATGTTTTCAACACGTTGAACAATTCTATTACATTAACCTAGGGCATGCCTGTATATACCAGTATAGTAATTGTAGAAAATTGTCACATAAAGTGATGACGTCAACATAATTAATGTAATACATCCAGAATTTATCAGACAGACGTGCTATTGCATTTTTAATCAATATGTTCTTTTTTCTGGATTGCAATATAGATATATGACAATGACCTATTACTAGCACATATTTGCCAGCATTGGTTCAAAGGTGACAGGACTGTATCAAAAGGAAATTACTCTGCTTCATTGAGACCTGGAACTTAAAATTATATAGAAATATTTTAGAAGCAGTAAAGCAGTGTTCTGATAATGACAATTTTAGTGCAAATTGACAAACCACTGCATACGATGGTGGTTTTATGTATAAAGCTGACACTGTTAGTATTGGTATACATGATTTTACTACTTAAAGTAAAGGGTCCCTTTAAAGGTGATGTTTCGATACCTTTGGGGATGTATTAAGGGCCCTTTAAACGAGATGTTTCGACACCTTTAGGGAATTGTCTGATTAACAGTGGTGTTATGTTACACTGTTCAGGACTAGTCCGGTTTACAGTAGCATCATGTTATACTGTTCAGGACAACAACTTATAATATCAATTAAATAAAAACAAATGTAAAAATAAAGTGAACTGTGATTAATGTAGGTCCTGTAAACTTGATATATGAAAAACAAAATGCACAATCATACTATATAACATCATGTGCTTTAAGTTTTTGGTTTTTTTTTGTAATTGTATATATTCATGGTGGAGGGTTTTTACTTATTTTTTATTGTTATTATTATTCTTTTTGTACAACGCCACTGAATATGTAATATAGAAATAGGCGTCTAATCAAATGAAGAAGTTTAAGTTTAAGTTTATTTTAGTTTGTTTGCTAATAATTTTATCTCATGTTCCGCACAATCAATAAGTCAGTTTGCCTTAAAATATTCATAATCCATTTCCTTAACACAATTACAGCCTCTGAGAGGTGATTTTAAAATATCAGAAAAAAAATCGTCAGTTGAATTGCTTAAACTCTACCGATGCTTGTATAAGCTTATCCAACATTACCAGGTTACAACAATTAAGCCAAAATGTGTTTATTGAACTATGTATACATCAGATAAAATGATAAGATGGTCAATATGAGATTATTTCTGTTGTAAGATCACCTGGTGTGTTAACTATATATTTTGTGAACTTTTATCACTTCTATTATCAATATTAACTGTTTTAGTAGAGTCCAGACATTGCTCAGACGTTTCAAACCAATCTACTAAGTACAAATTAATCAAAAGATCCAGTGTGTTTGTCTCGTTTGTTGAGGTCGTTTAACTCTTTAACATCTTTCTAAAATTAGTTTAATCAATCTGTTCCATACTGGTGCAATATTAAAGACTTTGTGCAATGTTTACACGCTTTCATTATCGAGATGATTGTTTGACAAGCGATCAAATGTCTTTATTAATAAACAACTGGTTTAACCAACAGTAGAGCGATACAACGGAAGCTATTACGTTTGAACCAAAAGGAATAGGTTCGACTAGTAGATGCAACGGTTTAACCAACTTACACACGAAGATACTATGTAGCATGAGAACAGTTGGCCAACGACTAAGAGTAAAATTTAGAAAAAAAGTGGTAGACGAACAGTTGAGCTTGCGAAAGTACGGATGAGCTACATTGTAATTGGTGAACGATAGACGAACGAGTTGAACACAATTATAAAAGGTTTAACTGTACGAGTAATTTCTGTACAAAATAACAACAGATACTAGAAATATCAGACAAAACAATTGAATCAATTCATAAATAGATTATAAACAGAACATTCGTCATTTTTTCTTTAATATATTTAATAAATTACTTACTTACTATTTTGTATTTTCGAATGGTACAGTCTAGATTGCATTAGTTATAATTATGTAAGTCTTAAATATTTGGAGACAAAAATAAACCCTTAGCTTTAAACATGGTCCTAACTCAAACAGGTTCTTCACTCGCTAATCAAACTAGAGAAACAAATAAACAGAGGGACACACGCACCAACACACGGACACCCCGACGGATTGGGGAACACAGACGCGCGCGTCTGAACCAACGGACAAGCAACCAATCTACTTGGTGATGGATTTTTCAAAGCATTGAGACACATTTGATCCCCTTACTGGTAAATACAAAACATGGTATATATATTAACAGGCGGATTTGAGACTCATCACTTTTAAAATTTGTTAACCACTTATTGTTCTGGAGTAATCACTCGATTAAAGTAAAATTTGTAGAACATGTTCTTGACCATATTCTTGTATTTTTTGTTATCAAGCGAACTGTGAGTTAGCACGAGGAGTTAGAAAATAAAATGGCGAAAAACGAGACGTCTTGTCAATTGTTTTTTGTTTAATCCTTATATATAGAAATAGTTATCGAGAACATTTATACAACATCTGTCCCGATGATATCATTACAGTTTGTTGCATCTACAGTTATATTGAAAAACGTTATTGTCTGAATATAGATGCACTTCGAAATTGTGTTTAAAAAAAGGAAATAAAAATTCGGCCATTTTGTTCGTCCCCAGTGATTTCATGATAACTAGGAGTTGGCTATTCGTCGCAACAAAATCCAAACGGAACACTCACTCCAAGTTGTACCTGAATAAAAAAGGTGTCAAAACGTGTATTCTAAAATCGCATATAGCATTAAGGTAGCAGAATGCTCAATGTCTGTACAAGTCAAAACAGAAATGTTTAACAATCATTCTGAGTGCCGATTATAGTTCCAGGTAATTTCATATATTGATACAATCCGCAGTGTGAAGTCATCACAATATTTGTGCGAAACCAAATCGAATAGATCTTAAAATGTAGATAATTATTACCATGTACATTATGTGAAACTTATATACAAAGCACAAATTAAAAAATCTATTGGAGCAAGTGATGTTTGAATATATATACTTAATACGCACAATAAGTTCGTTTGAAAATGATTAGATTTTGTAAAATTAAACTCCACAGAGAAATAAACTTTGTCTCCAATATTATTAGTTTGATCAATGGACTATCTTTAAACAGCTCCGACTTCTGTCACATTTATAAATCGAACAAGAATTAAAGATACTCGTTCACAGATTTCAACTAAACTATCAAATTTTCTTCAAACACTCTCAAAGGTTTGTGAAGAAACACTTTAAAGCAGTGTTTTGATAACGACATTTAATTGCAAATTGACATATGATTATGCAAAGTAGTGATTTATGTATAAAATTCTCACTTTTAAATGACGATATAAATGATTTATGGACGTTTTTGTGAATTTTATTTGATATTTTATACCTAAAATATAAAAAAATCTTGGTACATTTGTGGTAACTGGCAGTTGATTTCAAGATAATAATAACAAAATATATGGACAACTAGCTTAAACAACTTTGTATTTTTAGATTTTAACGCCAGACATTATCTAACATTATCTATAGTTTTCTTATGGAACAAACGTCATGGTATCGGATATTAAAAATCGACATTTTTAGAAGAACACAAAGTGTGTCAACTTAAAGAAATTGTAATCATGCCACACTTGCCACACACATGTTTGCAGTCATACAGCGGTCCCTAGATAGTAGATAAGTTTAGTTCACTGAATACAATCTTGAAACTTAATAAGATATACATGCATGTATACAGACACGTCTGGATTGAAATTGAACCCAAGACCCATTGAATCCTAATCAGATGTGCTACCGTTGTGAAACTACTTTTAAATATATAAAAAACACATTACTGATGTAATAACGTAAAAATATTGACAAGTTGGTATTTAGAATTTAAATTTAGATACCTTATAAAAATAGAGATTGTGGTTCTGATTAAAGTGATATAAAATCTATATACATCTCACCTTATTCATCCTCAAGATAGAGTATACTGTACAAAATTACATTGTCTACATACGAAACCAACAATTGATATTGTTTTCTATAATTAATGTTGTTCCTTGAATAAGATAATATATATGTAGCCTACATTTATATTAGGTTCCAATGTACTATTGTTTCCAATTTAAATGTTCAGACTTTTTACATCAGTCTTTGGTGCAATATTCTACTGGAAACAATGCAGAACATAATTCCAAATATATACAAGTATTACTCTTACACAAATCAAATTATAAAAAATCAATCCAAGAGGGGATGTAATAAAGACTTTGTGCTTTTAGAATTCTACAAAAGACGTTCATTTAATTCACCCGCTATGAATTTCCAGTAAAATAAATCAAATTTCGGTTACACGTAATTTTGTAGTTTGAATTTTCATGGCACAGATAGCTCTACAAAATGTTTACATATGAAATAGAAAAGTATTATACATGGTATATTGTTACTGAGTTAGCAACAGACTTTAAGTTGTGACTAGGATATTTTATTATCTTAGAATTCGGTTCTATAAAAATGCCAGAAATAGTCAATGTTTTAACTTATTTAAGGATAAAAATCCAACATATATAGTCTTAGTACAACGGAAAGTGTCATAGAATTTAAACCTGACGAACAAGATCGACTCTATGCTACGGTTGATAAACTCTGTAAAGACCACATTAATATTTTCAATATTATGCAAGTATGGACGATCAAGCCTTGGATTCCTAAGTCTGGTAGAAAAGAAACTTATATTTAGAGCATTACGCAATTACGACCATCGAATTAGGTGGCCCTATTAGACGAACTTTACTTTACAAAAGAACTTTTATTTTCAACCTTATAGTGAGTCATTGTCGGCTTTCTTTGTAAATGAGAGTTTATAAACATGCGTCTACTATAAAAGCTGGTGATGAGAACTGGTAGCCCAAAATAACTAAATAAAGACGTTGTATTTCAGTGTTTATTATATTTATAAGTTGACTTTCACATATCTGCAGTGAGGAAATATTTTAAATGCATAGAAACCAATTGTATTTTGTTTTTTGATGCGTAACCTTATTACTTGTATTTGTATTGAAACTCATTTCACTTTAAGCAGATCGTCTATATTAAAACCCCAATCTCTATCCTTACCCTCTTAAAACACTAAATTGCATTAATATTATTATCCCAACGTTTATGTTACAATCAATTTACATTTTCATTCATAAAACTTGAGACAATCTTATTGTTGATAAATTGTGCATTTATTGATTGATCAGTTTTATTTTGTTTTGATTTATAATTTTGTTATTATATTGTGCTTTTTGCTGATTGATTAAAATGAAAATATTGCTGGGCAGTAAAAAACCACCTCAACAAAAATGTTCTGCATCCAGAATTGAATGAATTCAAAACAGGCTGACTAAATGCAATGATCGATGAGGGAAATAATGCTACATTTTGCAATTTGTGCTGTCCTGTTCCGATCTGTTCCGATAAACACTGCTGTGTTGCGCTCTCTACCTTACTTGATTCGATCTCTTCTTGTGCCTAATGCATTACTCTGCCCTGCATGTTCTGCTCTTTTCTGTTCTGGTTTACTCTGCTCTGCCATGCTAGTTCTTCTATGTTCAGTTATGTTCTTCTCTTTTCCGGTCTGTCCTGTTCTGTTCTATCTGTTTATGTTATGTATTTTTCCTGCTCTACTCTGTTCTGTTCAATTCTGCTCTCCTATATTCTATACTATAACAATACATAGATCTTATATCGACCCTATAAGGAAGTATCAATTACAAATCATGATTTATAAAACGTCTGGTCCATCATTTACACAAGAGTGACTATAATTGTGTGTATATATATCACAGAGTTTGTCTTTAACTTTTACTTTATCTTTGATCAACGAGTCTGTGACATTGTACAGTTTAACAATAAAAGCATTTATTAAGAAATAACACACTAAAATCTACTATTCACTCCTCACGTTTCCTGCAGATCTCATATTTTATAATGATGTATTCTATCCAGACGACTAGACACAGTCTTGGTTATAGATGTTTGCTACTGTTACAAAGACATGGAAGATAAAGGTGTTTGTTTTTATTGATGGTACGCGGTGATTTAATTATAACAATATTTTATGAAATATTGTCAATGAACAACTGATAAGCACTCTCTGTATGAACTTTACAAAATTAGACAATTCAAAGTTTTCAGCAAAATCAGTATTGCAAGCCTCAAATATCGTGCCAAAACCATACCAGAAAAGCGCATTATTGTGGATTTCTAAATACATGTACAGACAAGTTCCACCATGGTTTTTGATTGCAAAATAGAAGGTTTCTAAGCTTTTTAAGTCCAAATTTATAATATTAGAATATTATTTTCTTAAATTAAGCCCATTCTGCTACTACGACGTCGAATTTGATGATCCCATCAGTAAAACTTACCTGTACGTCCAAGGTAGTAAAGAACAACCTTCATCAAAAAGGTATTCCGATTTCAGCGTTCATGTACAGAATATTCTCCGTAAAAATTGATTATAATTGTAGTTCGTTTCACAAACATTAGAAGTTATTGTAATGTTTATTTTAATGTCAATATTGGATTAAAGTCACCATACTGCTGGTAAACAATAAAAGTATCTCCAATTTCTTACATCCTAATCATACATTTAAGTTGATAAAGGTGTTTGTTTTTTATTGATGGGACGCTGAGATTTAGATATAACAATATTGTTTGGTACGTCATCAATGATCAACTGTTACGTACTTAGTATAAACTCAAAGGAAGCGTAGTCTCATATGACCCCGACTGTTGAATGGAGGGCCTGCAAAATGTAAGCGATCTATAAAGATAAAACTAACAATACATTTTATCTATATTTCCATGCGTCGAGCTATCTTCACAACAAGATTATTTTCACATTAAATACTGTATCAACGAAATGTCTTTTTTTGTTACATCATTTCATTTAAGTATGATGAAAGTGCTCAAATGTTAGAATAGTTTTATACTTTTTTTAGTTTAACGCAGTGTTAAGTGACTATGTTGTCAACACAAATCAAAATCATTATACAGCGGGCAGTGAGCCTATAACATTTTTTCCTGGACCTTTGTCAATATCCAGTTACTCATCCTACCGCAAGACCGACAAGTTCTCTATATACCTTAATAATTAAGGGGAAACTGAAATTACTGTTAACGTTTTTGAAAGGTATAATAATCCTTCCTTTGACGGATTTCTGAATATATCTAAGCTATTAAAGTACATACAACCTTCATCCCCAATATATTCATACTTCAGCGTCCATGTATAACAAATTCTCAGTAAAAAATGATTATGATTGTAGATCGTTTTACAGACATTAAATGACATTATAATGTTTATTTTACTGTCAATATTGGACTAAGTTTACCATACGGATAGTAAACAATACAATATCTCCAATTTCTTACATTCTAAACATACATTTAAGTTGATAAAGGTGTTTGTTTTTTATTGATGGGACGCTGAATTTTAGATATAACAATATTGTTTGGTACGTCATCATTGATCAACTGTTACGTACTTTGTATAAACTCAAAGGAAGCGTAGTCTCATATGACCCTGACTGTTGAATGGAGGGCCTGCACAATGTAAGAGATCTATATAGATAAAACTAACTATACATTTTATCTATATTTCCATGCGTCGAGCTATCTTCACAACAAGATTACTTTCACATTAAATACTGTATCAACGAAATGTCTTTTTGTTACATCATTTCATTTAAGTATGATAAAAGTGCTCAAAAGTTAGAATAGTTTCAGACATTTTTTAGTTTAACGCAGTGTTAAGTGACTATGTTGTCAACATCAAAATCATTATACGGCGGGCAGTGAGCCTATAACATTTTTTCCTGGACCTTTGTCAATATCCAGTTACTCATCCTACCGCAAGACCAACAAGTTCTCTATATACATTATTAATGAAGGGGAAACTGAAATTACTGTCAACTTTTTTGGAAAGGTATAATAATCCTTCCTTTTGACGGATTTCTGAATATATCTAAGTTGATAAAGTACGTACAACCTTCATCACCGATATTCATATTTCAGCGTATAAAAAATTCACAGTAAAAATTGATTATAATTGTAGATCGTTTTACAGACATTAGATGACATTATAATGTTAATTTAACAGTCAATATTGGACTTAGGTCACCACACTGATAGTAAACAATAAAAAATATATCCTATTTCTTACATTCTAATCATACATTTAAATAGGAGCAGGTTATATTCACAAAGTAAATACTCACACGGTACAGAAACAATTAATAAACATAAGTATACAGTAACATTAAACCATCTGTTGTGTTTACAAATGTAATTAAGAGACTGAGGTCACACGACATTTATATAAATATTGTTTACTTTGTCAAATATCAATTAACGAGTCAGAAGTTCATTTTACTTTAAATGATTGTAAAAGTACGCCTTTAAAACTTAGATAAATCAAATAATAATGCAGATTTATATTGGTTAATAAGAAATTGAAAGACTGAACATGAATTGGTTTTGTTGCGTCATTCTAGAAGTATTGCAAGGCACTGGCACTAGAGTTTACACACTAGTTAAATACGCACACATATAATATTTTGTCAACAAACACAATTAAAAATCGGCCCCGTATATATTACCGTTTACGAATTATAACTACTTTCATTATAATACATAAGATATTGTACATGTATGTTTGCACAGGGAACTATATATCGGGACGTACGCATTATTTTATAATCATAAGATATGGACTCTGGTGCCAGTGCCGCAATGTTTTACTAGAGCACTGCTGATCATTTAAAATGTCACAATTTCCTTTAAAAGTCCCAAATGACATAAAATTGTAATTTCTCACCAAATCATTTTAGACGTATTTCATATCTAAATTTATGTAAGCCAGACTGTTGAATATGGTCACTCCTTTGAGCGCACTTGCTCGTTTGGACCAGTGTATGGTATTTCCAAATCGAAAGATAAAAATAAATGCATATATCTATTGGAAGCACTGGCACCAGAGTCCGTATCTTATTATCATAAAATAACGCGTATTTCCCTGTATAGAATCTATAGTTCCCTGTGCATACATACATGTACACCACCTTATATATAATAATGAAAGTATAGTTTTAACTCGCACACGGTAATGTATACGAGCGATTTTTAATTGTGTTTGTTGACAAAATATTATATGTGTTCGTGTTTAACGAGTGTGAGGACTCTGGTGCCAGTGATAGGAAGTAAGGTTTTACTCAGATTTAACCCGGCGATTTTTAGATTTAACCATCCAAGAGTTTTATCTCAAGTTTCCCTTGATTTAATTACATTAGGAGATCATGTTGTAGCTAGACACAGACATTGGCGATGTTTTCAACACGTTGAACAATTCTATTACATTAACCTAGGGCATGCCTGTATATACCAGTATAGTAATTGTAGAAAATTGTCACATAAAGTGATGACGTCAACATAATTAATGTAATACATCCAGAATTTATCAGACAGACGTGCTATTGCATTTTTAATCAATATGTTCTTTTTTCTGGATTGCAATATAGATATATGACAATGACCTATTACTAGCACATATTTGCCAGCATTGGTTCAAAGGTGACAGGACTGTATCAAAAGGAAATTACTCTGCTTCATTGAGACCTGGAACTTAAAATTATATAGAAATATTTTAGAAGCAGTAAAGCAGTGTTCTGATAATGACAATTTTAGTGCAAATTGACAAACCACTGCATACGATGGTGGTTTTATGTATAAAGCTGACACTGTTAGTATTGGTATACATGATTTTACTACTTAAAGTAAAGGGTCCCTTTAAAGGTGATGTTTCGATACCTTTGGGGATGTATTAAGGGCCCTTTAAACGAGATGTTTCGACACCTTTAGGGAATTGTCTGATTAACAGTGGTGTTATGTTACACTGTTCAGGACTAGTCCGGTTTACAGTAGCATCATGTTATACTGTTCAGGACAACAACTTATAATATCAATTAAATAAAAACAAATGTAAAAATAAAGTGAACTGTGATTAATGTAGGTCCTGTAAACTTGATATATGAAAAACAAAATGCACAATCATACTATATAACATCATGTGCTTTAAGTTTTTGGTTTTTTTTTGTAATTGTATATATTCATGGTGGAGGGTTTTTACTTATTTTTTATTGTTATTATTATTCTTTTTGTACAACGCCACTGAATATGTAATATAGAAATAGGCGTCTAATCAAATGAAGAAGTTTAAGTTTAAGTTTATTTTAGTTTGTTTGCTAATAATTTTATCTCATGTTCCGCACAATCAATAAGTCAGTTTGCCTTAAAATATTCATAATCCATTTCCTTAACACAATTACAGCCTCTGAGAGGTGATTTTAAAATATCAGAAAAAAAATCGTCAGTTGAATTGCTTAAACTCTACCGATGCTTGTATAAGCTTATCCAACATTACCAGGTTACAACAATTAAGCCAAAATGTGTTTATTGAACTATGTATACATCAGATAAAATGATAAGATGGTCAATATGAGATTATTTCTGTTGTAAGATCACCTGGTGTGTTAACTATATATTTTGTGAACTTTTATCACTTCTATTATCAATATTAACTGTTTTAGTAGAGTCCAGACATTGCTCAGACGTTTCAAACCAATCTACTAAGTACAAATTAATCAAAAGATCCAGTGTGTTTGTCTCGTTTGTTGAGGTCGTTTAACTCTTTAACATCTTTCTAAAATTAGTTTAATCAATCTGTTCCATACTGGTGCAATATTAAAGACTTTGTGCAATGTTTACACGCTTTCATTATCGAGATGATTGTTTGACAAGCGATCAAATGTCTTTATTAATAAACAACTGGTTTAACCAACAGTAGAGCGATACAACGGAAGCTATTACGTTTGAACCAAAAGGAATAGGTTCGACTAGTAGATGCAACGGTTTAACCAACTTACACACGAAGATACTATGTAGCATGAGAACAGTTGGCCAACGACTAAGAGTAAAATTTAGAAAAAAAAGTGGTAGACGAACAGTTGAGCTTGCGAAAGTACGGATGAGCTACATTGTAATTGGTGAACGATAGACGAACGAGTTGAACACAATTATAAAAGGTTTAACTGTACGAGTAATTTCTGTACAAAATAACAACAGATACTAGAAATATCAGACAAAACAATTGAATCAATTCATAAATAGATTATAAACAGAACATTCGTCATTTTTTCTTTAATATATTTAATAAATTACTTACTTACTATTTTGTATTTTCGAATGGTACAGTCTAGATTGCATTAGTTATAATTATGTAAGTCTTAAATATTTGGAGACAAAAATAAACCCTTAGCTTTAAACATGGTCCTAACTCAAACAGGTTCTTCACTCGCTAATCAAACTAGAGAAACAAATAAACAGAGGGACACACGCACCAACACACGGACACCCCGACGGATTGGGGAACACAGACGCGCGCGTCTGAACCAACGGACAAGCAACCAATCTACTTGGTGATGGATTTTTCAAAGCATTGAGACACATTTGATCCCCTTACTGGTAAATACAAAACATGGTATATATATTAACAGGCGGATTTGAGACTCATCACTTTTAAAATTTGTTAACCACTTATTGTTCTGGAGTAATCACTCGATTAAAGTAAAATTTGTAGAACATGTTCTTGACCATATTCTTGTATTTTTTGTTATCAAGCGAACTGTGAGTTAGCACGAGGAGTTAGAAAATAAAATGGCGAAAAACGAGACGTCTTGTCAATTGTTTTTTGTTTAATCCTTATATATAGAAATAGTTATCGAGAACATTTATACAACATCTGTCCCGATGATATCATTACAGTTTGTTGCATCTACAGTTATATTGAAAAACGTTATTGTCTGAATATAGATGCACTTCGAAATTGTGTTTAAAAAAAGGAAATAAAAATTCGGCCATTTTGTTCGTCCCCAGTGATTTCATGATAACTAGGAGTTGGCTATTCGTCGCAACAAAATCCAAACGGAACACTCACTCCAAGTTGTACCTGAATAAAAAAGGTGTCAAAACGTGTATTCTAAAATCGCATATAGCATTAAGGTAGCAGAATGCTCAATGTCTGTACAAGTCAAAACAGAAATGTTTAACAATCATTCTGAGTGCCGATTATAGTTCCAGGTAATTTCATATATTGATAAAATCCGCAGTGTGAAGTCATCACAATATTTGTGCGAAACCAAATCGAATAGATCTTAAAATGTAGATAATTATTACCATGTACATTATGTGAAACTTATATACAAAGCACAAATTAAAAAATCTATTGGAGCAAGTGATGTTTGAATATATATACTTAATACGCACAATAAGTTCGTTTGAAAATGATTAGATTTTGTAAAATTAAACTCCACAGAGAAATAAACTTTGTCTCCAATATTATTAGTTTGATCAATGGACTATCTTTAAACAGCTCCGACTTCTGTCACATTTATAAATCGAACAAGAATTAAAGATACTCGTTCACAGATTTCAACTAAACTATCAAATTTTCTTCAAACACTCTCAAAGGTTTGTGAAGAAACACTTTAAAGCAGTGTTTTGATAACGACATTTAATTGCAAATTGACATATGATTATGCAAAGTAGTGATTTATGTATAAAATTCTCACTTTTAAATGACGATATAAATGATTTATGGACGTTTTTGTGAATTTTATTTGATATTTTATACCTAAAATATAAAAAAATCTTGGTACATTTGTGGTAACTGGCAGTTGATTTCAAGATAATAATAACAAAATATATGGACAACTAGCTTAAACAACTTTGTATTTTTAGATTTTAACGCCAGACATTATCTAACATTATCTATAGTTTTCTTATGGAACAAACGTCATGGTATCGGATATTAAAAATCGACATTTTTAGAAGAACACAAAGTGTGTCAACTTAAAGAAATTGTAATCATGCCACACTTGCCACACACATGTTTGCAGTCATACTGCGGTCCCTAGATAGTAGAAAAGTTTAGATCACTGAATACAATCTTGAAACTTAATAAGATATACATGCATGTATACAGACAAGTCTGGATTGAAATTGAACCCAAGACCCATTGAATCCTAATCAGATGTGCTACCGTTGTGAAACTACTTTTAAATATATAAAAAACACATTACTGATGTAATAACGTAAAAATATTGACAAGTTGGTATTTAGAATTTAAATTTAGATACCTTATAAAAATAGAGATTGTGGTTCTGATTAAAGTGATATAAAATCTATATACATCTCACCTTATTCATCCTCAAGATAGAGTATACTGTACAAAATTACATTGTCTACATACGAAACCAACAATTGATATTGTTTTCTATAATTAATGTTGTTCCTTGAATAAGATAATATATATGTAGCCTACATTTATATTAGGTTTCAATGTACTATTGTTTCTAATTTAAATGTTCGGACTTTTTACATCAGTCTTTGGTGCAATATTCTACTGGAAACAAGACAGAACATAATTCCAAATATATTCAAGTATTACTCTTACACAAATCAAATTATAAAAAATCAATCCAAGAGAGGATGTAATAAAGACTTTGTGCTTTTAGAATTCAACAAAAGACGTTCATTTAATTCACCCGCTATGAATTTCCAGTAAAATTAATCAAATTTCGGTTACACGTAATTTTGTAGTTTGAATTTTCATGGCACAGATAGCTCTACAAAATGTCTACATAAGAAATAGAAAAGTATTATACATGGTATATTGTTACTGAGTTAGCAACAGTCTTTAAGTTGTGACTAGGATATTTTATTATCTTAGAATTCGGTTCTATAAAAATACCAGAAATAGTCAATGTTTAAACTTATTTAAGGATAAAAATCCAACATATAGTCTTAGTACAACGGAAAGTGTCATAGAATTTAAACCTGACGAACAAGATCGACTCTATGCTACGGTTGATAAACTCTGTAAAGATCACATTAATTTTTTCAATATTATGCGAGTATGGACGACCAAGCCTTGGATTCCTAAGTCTAGAAGAAAAGAAACTTATATTTAGAGCATTACGCAATTACGACCATCGAATTAGGTGGCCCTATTAAACGAACTTTACTTTACAAAAGAACTTTTATTTTCAACCTTATAGTGAGTCATTGTCGGCTTTCTTTGTAAATGAGAGTTTATAAACATACGTCTTCTATGAAAGCTGGTGATGAGAACTGGTAGCCCAAACTAACTAAATAAAGACGTTGTATTTCAGTGTTTGTTATATTTTTAAGTTGACTTTCACATATCTGCAGTGAGGAAATATTTTAAATGCATAGAAACCAATTGTATTTTGTTTTTTTGTTGGGTAACCTTATTACATGTATTTGTATTGAAACTCATTTCACTTTAAGCAGATCGTCCATATTAAAACCCCAATCTCTATCCTTACCCTCTTAAAACACTAAATTGCATTAATATTATTATCCCAACGTTTATGTTACAATCAATTTACATTTTCATTCATAAAACTTGAGACAATCTTATTGTTTAAAAATTGTGCATTTATTGATTGATCAGTTTTATTTTGTTTTGATTTATAATTTTGTTATTATATTGAGCTTTTTGCTGATTGATTAAAATGAAAATATTGCTGGGCAGTAAAAAACCACCTCAACAAAAATGTTCTGCATCCAGAATTGAATGAATTCAAAACAGGCTGACAAAATGCAATGATCGATGAGGGAAATAATGCTACATTTTGCAATTTGTGCTGTCCTGTTCCGATCTGTTCCGATAAACACTGCTGTGTTGCGCTCTCTACCTTACTTGATTCGATCTCTTCTTGTGCCTAATGCATTACTCTGCCCTGCTTGTTCTGCTCTTTTCTGTTTTGGTTTACTCTGCTCTGCCATGCTAGTTCTTCTATGTTCAGTTATGTTCTTCTTTTTCCTATCTGACTTGCTCTGTCCTGTTCTGTTCTATCCGTTTATGTTATGTATTTTTCCTGCTCTACTCTGTTCTGTTCAATTCTGCTAACCTTTACTATATAATATAACAATACATAGATCTTATATCGACCCTATAAGGAAGTATCAATTACAAATCATGATTTATAAAATGTCTGGTCCATCATTTACACAAGAGTGACTATAATTATGTATATATATATATCACAGAGTTTGTCTTTAACTATTACTTTATCTTTGATCAACGCGTCTGTGACATTATACAATATAACAATAAAAGCATTTATTAAGAAATAACTGACTAAAATCTACCATTCACTCCTCACGTTTCCTGCAGATCTCATATTTTATAATGATGTATTCTATCTAGACGACTAGACACAGTCTTGGTTATAGAGGTTTGGTACTGTTACAAAGAAATGGAAGATATAGGTGTTTGTTTTTTATTGATGGGACGCTGAGATTTGAATAAAACAACACCTTGTGGAATACTGTTAATGAACAGCTGATAAGCACTCTCTGTATGAATTCTACTAAATGAGACGATTCTAGTTTTCAGCAACATCAGTAGTGCAAGCCTCAAATATCGTGTCTAAACTATACCAGAAAAGCGCATAATTGTAGATTTCTAAATACATGTACAGGCAAGTTCTACTATATATGGTCTTTGATTGCAAAATAGAGCGATTTCTAAGTTTTTTAAGTCCAAATTTATACTATTAGAATATTATTTGTCTTTTATTTGGACCATTCTGCTACTAAGACCGTCGAATTTATGATCCCATCAGTGAAACTTAACTGTACATCCAAGGTAGTAAAGTTCAACCTTCATCACGAAGGTATTCCGATTTCAGCGTTCCTGTACAGAATATTCTCAGTAAAAATTGACTATAATTGTAGATCGTTTTATAGACATTAGATGACATTATAATGTTAATTCTATAGTCAATATTGGACTAAGGTCACCACACTGATAGTAAACAATAAACATATCTCCAATTTCTTACATTCTAATCATACATTTAAATAGATAAAGGTGTTTGTTTTTTTATTGATGGGACGCTGAGATTTAGATATAACAATATTGTTTGGTACGTCATCAATGATCAATTGTTACGTACTTTGTATAAACTCAAAGGAAGCGTAGTCTCATATGACCCTGACTGTTGAATGGAGGGCCTGCACAATGTAAGCGATCTATATAGATAAAACTAACAATACATTTTATCTATATTTCCATGCGTCGAGCTATCTTTACAAAAAGATGATTTTCATATTAATTAACGAAATGTCTTTTTTGTTACATAATTTCATTTAAGTATGATAAAAAGTGCTCAAAATCAAAAGTTAGAATAGTTTTAGACTTTTTTTAGTTGAACGCAGTATTAAGTGACTATGTTGTCAACATAAATCAAAATCATTATACGGTGGGCAGTGAACCTAACATTTTTTCCTGAACCTTTGTCAATATCCAGTACTTACTATTCCTTCTGCAAGACCGACAAGTTCTCTATATACCGTAATAATGTAGGGGAAACTGAAATTACTGTCAACGTTTTTGGAAAGGTATAATAATCCTTCCTTTCCGTCTGAATATATCTAAGCTGTTAAAGTACGTACAACCTTCATCACCAATATATTCATATTTCAGCGTTCATGTATAAAAAATTATCAGTAAAAATTGATTATAATTGTAGATCGTTTTACAGACATTAAATGACATTATAGTGTTAATTTTACTGTCAATATTGGACTAAGTTCACCACACTGATAGTAAACAATAAAAATATCTCCAATTTCTTACATTCTAATCATACATTTAAATTAGAGCAGGTTATATTCACAAAGTAAATAGTCACACGGCACAGAAACAATTAATAAACACAAGTATACAGTAACATAAAACCATTTATTGTGTTTACAAGTGTAATTAAGAGACTGAGGTCACACGACATTAATATAGGTATTGTTTACTATGTCAAATATCAATTAACGAGTCAGAAGTTCATTTTACTTCAAATGAATGTAAAAGTACGCCGTTAAAACTTAGATAAATCAAATATTAATACAGATCTATATTCAATAATAAGAAATTGAAAGACTGAACATGAATTGGTTTTGTTGCGTCATTCAAGAAGTATTGGTGACCACTAGGCACTGGCACTAGAGTCCACACACTAGTTAAATACGCACACATATAATATTTTGTCAACAAACACAATTAAAAATCGGCCCCCCTTATCCATTACCGTTTACGAGTTATAACTATTATAATAAGATATTGTACATGTATGTATGCACAAAGAGCTATATACGAGTATAGGAACGTACGCAATTTTTTATAATCATAAGATTTGGTGGACTCTGGTGCCAGTGCCGCAATGTTTTACTAGAGCAGCGCTGATCATTTAAAATGTCACAATTTCCTTTAAAAGTCCCAAATGACACAAAATTGTAATTTCTCACCAAATCATTTTAGACGTATTGCATATTCAAATTCATGTAGGCCATATAGTAACTCCTAATAGTGCCTTTCTTGTTTGGACCAGCGAATGGTATTGCCCTATCAAAAGATAAAAATAAAAGCGTATATCTATTGGAAGCACTGGCACCAGAGTCCATATCTTATTATTGTAACGTGTATCCGAGCGGTCAACTATATATAAATGTATTTTCCTCGAGCTACTTAGCTTAATGATTGGTAAAATAAAATAAAAAGAGTATTTGTACAAGTCATGAAATATAAGACACACTTAACAACAGTAACTATACAACATATCTATAAATACAATGATATACATGATCACGAAGAGCATCACAAAGCACGAGATTAATAAAAGGTCAAAAGTAAAACACGTTAAACAACATCACCAAATATATTCATAAGACATCGAAAGCAAGAACGATGCTACAACAAACAATATCATACAAGAGTATCAATTATTGCAGACAAACAAACATGGACAATTATATACATTGCAAAATGACTTGGATAACTATGATAGACGAGAGTTTCTCTGAAGCTCGTCCTTGTTATCAAATGAACGGGCGATCAGAGTTGCCTGTCTCCGTCGCCGAGCTATTCATGACAATATATGATGGCAAAGAAAGTACAAGTGGATAGGACAAACAGAAATGATTCCAAATATGCTACAGAAGTTGAGCTATCAGCTCGTCTTAAAATAATCTATGGACGGGCGAACAACATTCGCAGCCGCCGTCACTTATATGTTAATAAACTACAAGGAGGTGGACGCTGTTATACAAAAGACGGGATAACTATACTGATGAGCTAAAATATCTACATAGCTCGTGCATATATCAAGTTGACGAGCGACAGGAGTCGATCATCTCTGTCGCTGAGTTACTAACAATATATTCGATGACCAGTATAAAACATAAACATTAAGTGGGTTTGGGATGTATAAAATGTGCCGGGCTACCATAAGCTTCTAACAAAATAATCAAGGCTATATCCAATAGCTAATCTCTATTACTGAATCTTCGACACAAAATCACTAAACCACCAACTTAAATCCACAGTGTCTCTAGCCTTTCAACGTAATATATTATTCAACTAGTATAAGATTAAGCTGGCAACCACTAAAAACTCTACAATAGTTTTAGTTATATATCTAACACGGCTCCAGGCCTTAGCCAGCATCTCTGTTTCGGCCCTCAGCCTTAACAATATTCACAAACAACAGCTAAAGAATACTGCTGCGATCCGGTCGTTTCTCCAGTTGTATACCACTCTGGGGAAGCGAGGCTTCCGCAGAGTTTCGGCAAACAACAAGGAGGACAATTGACCCTGGGTTTCCCAGGTATTTCTCATAGTGTTGTTTAACCAACAATCATATTATTCAACTAGTAAAACACTAAGCTGGCAACGACATAAACTCAACAATAGTTTCATTCATAGACACATATCTAACACAGAGTCCTAAGCCAGCAACTCTGTTTCGGCTCTCAGCCTTAACAATATTCACAAACAACAGCTATAGAACACGGCTGCAATCCGGGCGTTTCTCCAAATTGTATACCACTCTGGGGAAGCGAGGCTTCGGCAGAGTTGCGGCAAACAACAAGGAGGACAATTGACTTCGGGTTTCCCAGGTTATTCTTATAGCGTTTTCTCACCAACCATCACTTACGCGTACCCACTATAACAACTATCAATTTCAGTAAAACATATAACCGGAAGTAGATAAATATTTATTAATTAATTCTGGGGTTCAGAGGGTCGGACGTGCGCGTCTGCTGCCAACTGCAGACTGAATATATTTAACTAATTTTCTCCTTTTATACTCTTCGAAACAATTATATTCAATGAGCGTCTTAAAACAAAGACGTACTAATGCATCCTTTGACCCAGAAGAACTGACGTCACATTGGACAATGTTAAAACCCGTATCTCCGTACCAATAATCGTCACATTATCATAAAATAATGCGTACGTCCTTATTATAGTTCCCTGTGCATACATACATGTACACTACCTTATAGATAATAATGAAAGTATAGTTTTAACTCGCACACGGTAATGTATGCGGGACCGAGTTTTAATTGTGTTTGTTGACAAAACATTATATGTGTGCGTTTTAACGAGTGAGAGGACTCTGGTGCCAGTGATAGGAAGTAAGGTTTTACTCAGATTTAACCCGGCGATTTTTGAAAGTAAACCAACCGAGACTTTTTTTCTCAAGTTTCCTTTGATTTAATTACATTAGGAGATCATGTTGTAGCTAGACACAGACATTGGCGATGTTTTCAACACGTTGAACAATTCTATTACATTAACCCTGGGCATGCCTGTATATACCAGTATAGTAATTGTAGAAAATTGTCACATAAAGTGATGACGTCAACATAATTAGTGTAACACATCCAGAATTTATCAGACAGACGTGTTGTTGCATTTTTATTCAATATGTTCTTTTTTCTGGATTGCAATATCCATGACAATGACCTATTACTTGCACATATTTGCCAGCATTGGTTATGTAGACAGGACTGTATCACAATGAAATTACCCTGCTTTAATATATTAGATGGGATCTGAAACTTAGAACTTGTTAATATTTTAGAAGCAGTAAAGCAGTGTTCTGATAATGACAATTTGAGTGCAAATTGACAAACAACTGCATAAGATAGCGGTTTTAAGTATAAAGCTGACCCTGTTAGTATTGGTATACATGATTTTACTTTGTTTGATGATAATTTTATTATATGTTCCTCACAATCAATAAGCCAGTTTACCTTAAAATATTATGAGTTCATTTTCTGAACACAACTACAGCCTCTGAGAGGTGATTTTAAAATATCAGAAAAAAAATCGTCGGTTGAGTTGCTTGAACTCCAGTGATGCTTGTATAAGCTTATCAAACGTTACCAGGTAACAACAATTAAGCCAAAATGTGTTTAATGAACTATGTATACATCAGATAAGATGATAAGATGGTCAATATGAGCTTTTTTCTGTTGTAAGATCACCTGGTGTGTTAACTATATATTTTGTGAACTTTTATCACTTCTATTATCAATATCAACTGTTTTAGTAGAGTCCAGACATTCATAAGATCCAGTGTGTTTGTCTCGTTTGTTGAGGTCGTTTAACTCTTTAACATCTTCCCAAAGTAAGTTTAATCAATCAGTTATGCTGGTGTAATATTAAAAACTTTGTGCAATGTTACCACGCTTTCATTATCGAGATAATTGTTTGACAAGCGATCAAATGTCTTTATTAAATAAATAAACAAATGGTTTAACCAACAGTAGAGCGATACAACTAACGATATAACATTTGAACCAAAAGAGTAATTGGTTAGACTAGTAGATACCAATGGTTTAACCAACGAGCACCCGAAGATACTATGTAGCATGAGAACAGATGGCCAACGAGTAAGAGTAAAACTTTGAAAGTGATAGACGAACAGTTGAGCTTACGAGAGTACGGATGAACTACATTGTAATTGGTGAACAATAGACGAACGAGTTGAACACAATTATAAAAGGTTTAACTGTACTTAACTGTACGAGTAATTTCTGTACAAAATAACAACAGATACTAGAAATATCAGACAAAACAATTAAAACAATACATAAATAGATTAAAAACAGATTATTCGTCATTTTTCTTTAATACATTTGATAAATTACTTACTTACTTTTTTGTACTTTCGAATAGTACAGTCTGGATATCATTAGTTATAATTATGTAAGTCTTAAATATTTGGAGACAAAATGTTAAAGAATTAAACCCGTAGTTTTAAACATTTTCCTAACTGAAACAGGTTCTTCACTCGCTAAACAAACTAGAGAAACAGACAAACAGAGGGAAACACGCACCCACACACGGACACCCCGACGGATTGAGGAACACAGACGCGCGCGTCTGAACCAACGGACAAGTAACCAATCTACTTGGTGACGGATTATTCAAAGCATTGAGACACATTTGGTCTCCTCACTGGTAGATACAAAACATGGAATTAAATAACAGGCGGATTTGAGACTTATCACTTTTTGTTAACCACTAGTACAACTACTACATGTACCCCGATAATGTCATTACAGTTTGTTTCATCTACAGTTTTATTGAAATATTTTATTGTCTGAAACAAACAACATAATATAGATGTACCTCGAAGTAAAAAAGAAAATACAAATTCGGCCATTTTGTTCCTCCCTAGCGATGTCATGATAACCAGGCATTCGGAACTCCTCGGTCATTCGCTACGAATAACCTCATACATATTTAGACGCCATTTTGGAAAAACCGGTGTTGAAGTAAACAAATGCACGATCGTTTAGGCGATGACTGAAGTTTCGTTTTTAGTCCGTAAATTTGAAATTTCACAGTTCAATGATATCGACGAGCAATATTTAGTTCAATTCATAACAAAGAAATACATATATGTTTAGACAAAGATCTGCGTGTAAACTATAAGAACTTTTTTGTGTTACCGTTACGTGCTTCGCCTCGCGTAGGTAGTAAAATCCCAAAAAACCTAGGGAAGACCCCCCCACAAATCCTTCTGAAATTGTTCATTCATGAAAGGTCGAGGTGTTCCGAATGGATAACCAGGAGTTGCTATTCATCGCAACAAAAATCCAAAGCAAACACTCACTCCAAGTCGTACCTCAATGACAAAAGGTGTCAAAACAAGTATTCTAAAATCGCATATAATATTAAGGTAGCAGAATGCTCAATGTCTTGACAAGTCAAAACAAAAATGTTTAACAATCAATTTGAGTGCCGATTTTAGTTCCAGATAATTTCATATATTGATAAAATCGGCAGTGTGAAGTCATCACAATATTTGTGCGAAACCAAATCGAATAGATCTTAAAATGTAGATAAATATTACCATGTAGATTATGTGAAACTTATATACAAAGCACAAATTAAAAAATCTATTGGAGCAAGTGATGCTTGAATATATATACTTAATACGTACAATAAGTTCGTTTGAAAATGATTAGATATTGTAAAATTAAACTCCGCAGGGAAATAAACTTTGTCTCAAATATTATTAGTTAGATCAATAGACTATCTTTAAATAGCTCCAACTTCTGTCATATTTATAAATCGAACAAGAATTAAAGATACTGGTTCACAGATTTGAACTAAAATATCAATTTTCCTTCAAAAACTCTAAAAGCAGGACTCTGATAACGACATTTGATTGCAAATTGACAAACGACTACTAGTATGCAAGGTAGTGATTTATAATCCATGAGAAGAGAGTAACGGTTAGAACTGTGTGAGCGTTATCATAAATAACATTATTGTATTATTATTATTATTATCATTATTATTAAGTATTGACACTAGACTTTGTTAGATTACAAACTTATTTAAATTACTAATGTAATAATGTACTGATCACGGATAATCATTAAATGTTATCTACAGAAGTAGTGTTGCTATTAACTATCTCGTTAGAATTGATGTTGGTGACAATGCAATATCGTATGTAGACTGAATATGTTAAACTACTTATTTAAAGTAGTTAGATCTATGCTACAAATAGTTTCAAATTACTTAAAAATGAAATTTCTCACTAAATCAGCTAAGACGTATTTCATATTTGAATTTATCTTGGCATAACTGTTAAATATGGTCACTTATAGCGTAGTTTAGTTGAAATATGTTACTGTCTGAAACTTTTAAAATAATATAGATGCACATCGGACTTCTGAATAGGGAAAATTTGTCTAAAGGAACATGTTTCGGCCATATTGTTCCTCCCTAGCGATGTCATGATAACCAGGAGTTGACTATTCATTGCAACAAAAATCTTATCACGCCAAGTTGTACCTATATGACAAAAGGTGTCAAAAACGTGCGCTTGTATACTTAAATTTTCCCATTGCATCAATGTAGCAGAATGCTGCTCAATGTTTGGACAACTCAGAACAATAATGCTAAAAATCAATCCGAGTGCCGATTATAGTTTCAGATAATTTCATATATTGATGAAATCCGCAGTGTGAAGTCATCACAATATTTGTGCGAAACCAAATCGAATAGATCTTGAAATGTAGATAAATATTATCATGTAGATTCCTGTAGCCACTTATATACAAAGTACAAATTGAAATATGTTGGAGCCAGTGATGTTTGAATATACATACTTTATAGGTACAATAAGTTCGTATGAAAATGATTAGATTTTGTAAATTAAACTCCACAGAGACATAAACTTTGTCTCCAATATTATTAGTTGACTATCTTTAAACAGCTCCGACTTCTGTCACATTTATAAATCGAACAAGAATTAAAGATACTCGTTCACAGATTTCAACTAAACTATCAAATTTTCTTCAAACACTCTCAAAGGTTTGTGAAGAAACACTTTAAAGCAGTGTTTTGATAACGACATTTAATTGCAAATTGACATATGACTATGCAAAGTAGTGATTTATGTATAAATTTCTCACTTTTAAATGACGATATAAATGACTTATGGACGTTTTTGTGAATTTTATTTGATATTTTATACCTGTAATATAAAAAAAAATCTTGGTACATTTATGGTAACTGGCAGTTGATTTCAAGATAATAATAACAAAATATATGGACAAGTAGCTTAAACAACTTTGTATTTTTAGATTTTAACGCTAGACATTATCTAACATCATCTACAGTTTTCTTATAGAACAAACGTCATGGTATCGGATATTAAAAATCGACATTTTTAGAAGAACACAAAGTGAGTCAACTTAAAGAAATTGTAATCATGCCACACTTGCCACACACATGTTTGCAGTCATACTGCGGTCCCTAGATAGTAGATAAGTTTAGTTCACTGAATACAATCTTGAAGCTTAATAAGATATACATGCATGTATATAGACACGTCTGGATTGAAATTGAACCCAAGACCCATTGAATCCTAATCAGATGTGCTACCGTTGTGAAACTACTTTTAAATATATAAAAAACACATTACTGATGTAATAACGTAAAAATATTGACAAGTTGGTATTTAGAATTTATATTTAGATAACTTATAAATATAGAGATTGTGGTTCTGATTAAAGTGATATAAAATCTATATACATCTCACCTTATTCATCCTCAAGATAGAGTATACTGTACAAAATTACATTGTCTACATACGAAACCAACAATTGATATTGTTTTCTATAATTAATGTTGTTCCTTGAATAAGATAATATATATGTAGCCTACATTTATATTAGGTTTCAATGTACTATTGTTTCCAATTTAAATGTTCAGACTTTTTACATCAGTCTTTGGTGCAATATTCTACTGGAAACAAAGCAGAACATAATTCCAAATATATTCAAGTATTACTCTTACACAAATCAAATTGTAAAAGATCAATCCAAGAGGGGATGTAATAAAGACTTTGTGCTTTTAGAATTCTACAAAAGACGTTCATTTAATTCACCCGCTATGAATTTCAAGTAAAATTAATAAAATTTCGGTTACACGTAATTTTGTAATTTGAATTTTCATGGCACAGATAGCTCTACAAAATGTCTACATAAGAAATAGAAAAGTATTATACATGGTATATTGTTACTGAGTTAGCAATAGACTTTAAGTTGTGACTAGGATATTTTATTATCTTAGAATTCGGTTCTATAAAAATAACAGAAATAGTCAATATTTAAACTTATTTAAGGATAAAAATCCAACATATATAGTCTTAGTACAACGGAAAGTGTCATAGAATTTAAACCTGACGAACAAGATCGACTCTATGCTACGGTTGATAAACTCTGTAAAGACCACATTAATTTTTTCAATATTATGCGAGTATGGACGATCAAGCCTTGGATTCCTAAGTCTGGAAGAAAAGAAACTTATATTAAGAGCATTACGCAATTACGACCATCGAATTAGGTGGCCCTATTAGACGAACTTTACTTTACAAAAGAACTTTTATTTTCAACCTTATAGTGAGTCAATGTTGGCTTTCTTTGTAAATGAGAGTTTATAAACATACGTCTACTATGAAAGCTGGTGATGAGAACTGGTAGCCCAAAATAACTAAATAAAGACGTTGTATTTCAGTGTTTATTATATTTATAAGTTGACTTTCACATATCTGCAGTGAGGAAATATTTTAAATGCATAGAAACCAATTGTATTTGGTTTTTTTTGTTGGGTAACCTTATTACATGTATTTGTATTGAAACTCATTTCACTTTAAGCAGATCGTCTATATTAAACCCCCAATCTCTATCCTTACCCTCTTAAAACACTAAATTGCATTAATATTATTATCCCAACGTTTAGGTTACAATCAATTTACATTTTCATTCATAAAACTTGAGACAATCTTATTGTTGATAAATTGTGCATTTATTGATTGATCAGTTTTATTTTGTTTTGATTTATAATTTTGTTATTATATTGTGCTTTTTGCTGATTGATTAAAATGAAAATATTGTTGGGCAGTAAAAAACCACCTCAACAAAAATGTTCTGCATCCAGAATTGAATGAATTCAAAACAGGCTGACAAAATGCAATGATCGATGAGGGAAATAATGCTACATTTTGCAATTTGTGCTGTCCTGTTCCGATAAACACTGCTGTGTTGCGCTCTCTACCTTACTTGATTCGATCTCTTCTTGTGCCTAATGCATTACTCTGCCCTGCATGTTCTGCTCTTTTCTGTTCTTGTTTACTCTGCTCTGCCATGCTAGTTCTTCTATGTTCAGTTATTTTCTTCTCTTTTCCGGTCTGTCCTGTTCTGTTCTATCCGTTTATGTTATGTATTTTTCCAGCTCTACTCTGTTCGGTTCAATTCTGCTCTCCTATATTCTATACTACAAATCATGATTTATAAAATGTCTGGTCTATCATTTACACAAGAGTGACTATAATTGTGTGTATATATATCACAGAGTTTGTCTTTAACTTTTACTTTATCTTTGATCAACGAGTCTGTGACATTGTACAGTTTAACAATAAAGAATTTATTAAGCAATAACAGACTAAAATCTACCATTCACTCCTCTCGTTTCCTGCAGATCTCATATTTTATAATGATGTATTCTATCCAGACGACTAGACACAGTCTTGGTTATAGAGGTTTGGTACTGTTACAAAGAAATGGAAGATATAGGTGTTTGTTTTTTATTGATGGGACGCAGAGATTTGAATAAAACAACACCTTGTGGAATATTGTTAATGAACAGCTGATAAGCACTCTCTGTATGAATTCTACTAAATGAGACGATTCTAGTTTTCAGCAACATCAGTTGTGCAAGCCTCAAATATCGTGTCTAAACTATACCAGAAAAGCGCATAATTGTAGATTTCTAAATACATGTACAGGCAAGTTCTATATATGGTCTTTGATTGCAAAATAGAGCGATTTCTAAGTTTTTTAAGTCCAAATTTATACTATTAGAATATTATTTGTCTTTTATTTGGACCATTCTGCTACTAAGACCGTCGAATTTGATGATCCCATCAGTGAAACTTAACTGTACCACCAAGGTAGTAAAGTACAACCTTTATCACGAAGGTATTCCGATTTCAGCGTTCCTGTACAGAATATTCTCAGTAAAAATTGATTATAATTGTAGATAGTTTTACATACATTAGATGACATTATAATGTTAATTTTATAGTCAATATTGGACTAAGGTCACAACACTGACAGTAAACAATAAAACTATCTCCAATTTCGTAGATTCTAATCATACATTTAAATAGATAAAGGTGTTTGTGTTTTATTGATGGGACGCTGATATTTAGATAATATAACAATATTGTTTGGTACGTCATCAATGATCAACTGTTACGTACTTTGTATAAACTCAAAGGAAGCGTAGTCTCATATGACCCTGATAGTTGAATGGAGGGCCTGCACAATGTAAGTGATCTGTATAGATAAAACTAACAATACATTTCATCTATATTTCCATGCGTCTTCACAACAAGATGATTTTCATATTAAATACTGTATCAACGAAATGTCTTTTTGTTACATCATTTTATTTAAGTATGATAAAAGTGCTCAAAAGTTAGAATAGTTTTAGACTTTATTTAGTTTAACGCAGTGTTAAGTGACTATGTTGTCAACACAAATCAAAATCATTATACGGCGGGCAGTGAACCTAACATTTTTTCCTGGACCTTTGTCAATATCCAGTACTTACTAATCCTTCTGCAAGACCGACAAGTTCTCTATATACCTTATTAATGAAGGGGAAACTGAAATTACTGTCAACGTTTTTGGAAAGGTATAATAATCCTTCCTTTTGACGCATTTCTGAATATATCTAAGTTGATAAAGTACGTACAACCTTCATCACCAATATATTCATATTTCAGCGTATAAAAAATTCACAGTAAAAATTGATTATAATTGTAGATAGTTTTATAGACATTAGATGACATTATAATGTTAATTTTATAGTCAATATTGGACTTAGGTCACCATACTGATAGTAAACAATAAAAATATCTCCAATTTCTTACATTCTAATCATACATTTAAATAGGAGCAGGTTATATTCACAAAATAAATACTCACACGGTACAGAAACAATTAATAAACATAAGTATACAGTAACATTAAACCATTTGTTGTGTTTACAAATGTAATTAAGAGATAGAGGTCACATGGCATTTATATAAATATTGTTTATGTCAAATATCAATTAACGAGTCAGAAGTTCACTTCACTTCAAATGAATGTAAAAGTACGCCGTTAAAACTTAGACAAATCAAATATTAATGCAGATCTATATTCGTTAATAAGAAATTGAAAGACTTAACATGAATTGGTTTTGTTGCGTTATTCTAGAAGTATTGATGACCGCAAGGCACTGGCACTAGAGTCCACACACTAGTTAAATACGCACACATATAATATTTTGTCAACAAACACAATTAAAAATCGGCCCCGTATCCATTACCGTTTACGAGTTATAACTATTATAATAAGATATTGTACATGTATGTATGCACAGAGAACTACATAAAGGGACGTACGCACTTTTTTATAAACATAAGATATGGACTCTGATGCCAGTGCCGCAAGGTTTTACTAGAACAGCGCTGACCATTTAAAATGTCACAATTTCCTTTAAAAGTTCCAAATGATGTAAAATTGTAATTTCTCACCAAATCATATTAGACGTATTTCATATTTAAATTTATGTAAGCCGAACTGTTGAATATGGTCACTCCTATGAGTGCCCTTTCTAGTTTGGAGCAGCGAATGCTATTGCCCAATCAAAAGATAAAATAAATGCGTTTATTGCATATGTTACTATAAATAGTAACAAAATCGACGTGGAAGTGCGCCAATATAGCCTCAATGTGGGCAATACATTCCGGTATTGAGCAAGTGTGCCAAAATATCGATATTTGGCCCACTTCCTAGTGTGCCAAAAATCGATATTGAGGCAACTTTCGGTCATTACGCACCTGCAGTCCAACAACCGCAGACTTTCCGCACGTGAAATTCGTACGTAATTAGCAACAAGAAGCTATAATATTCAATTTTAAGACGTGTGTTTTTTCAAAGTGAAAATAAATAAGATAATTAACAATTTATCAAGACTTACGTTTTATAATAAGCGTTCATAAGATTCCGACGTTTCGACGTTGAATAAACAAAACAATACATGTGACGTAACGTCAACGTGCAAAATAGCGCGGTACATCGAGAAAATGTATTTTTGTTGTAGAAAAGTCATCGTTTCATGAATTGGTCAACATATGCAATAAAAAGGTTATGAAACAGGGCAAGTGGGCCTTAAGTCGATATCGGCACACTTTCACCGGCATTGGCCCTCGGGCTAAAGCCCTCGGGCCAATACCTAAGCAAGTGTGCCGATATCTTCCTTTAGGCACACTTGCCCTGTTTAATAACCTATACATATCTATTGGAAGCACTGGCACCAGAGTCCATATCTTATTATCATAAAATAATGCGTACGTCCCTAAAGTTCCCTGTGCATACATACATGTACACTACCTTATATATAATAATGAAAGTATAGTTTTAACTCGCAGACGGTAATGTATACGTGACCGATTTTTAATTGTGTTTGATGACAAAATATTATATGTGTGCGTTTTAACGAGTGTGAGGACTCTGATGCCAGTGATCGGAAATAAGATTTTACATAGATTTAACCCGGCGATTTTTGAGAGTAAACCACACAGGACTCTTTTCTCAAGTTTCCTTTGATTTAATTACTTTAGGAGAACATGTTGTAGCTAGACACAGACATTGGTGATGTTTTCCACACGTTGAACAATTCTATTACATTAACCTAGGGCATGCCTGTATATACCAGTATAGTAATTGTAGAAAAATGTCACATAAAGTGATGACGTCAACATAATTAGTGTAATACATCCAGAATATATCAAACAGACGTGTTGTTGCATTTTTGATCAATATGTTCTTTTTTTCTTGATTGTAATATAGATCTATGACAATGACCAATTACTCTTACTAGCACATATTTGCCAGCATTGGTTCAAAGGTGACAGGACTGTATCGCAATGAAATTACCCTGCTTTAATATATTAGATGAGATCTGGAACTTAGAACTTGTTAATATTTTAGAAGCAGTAAAGCAGTGTTCTGATAATGACAATTTTTGTGCAAATTGACAAACAACTGCATAAAATAACGATTTTATGTATAAAGCTGACCCTGTTAGTATTGGAATACATGATTTTAGTTTGTTTGATAATAATATTTTTTTTATGTTCCTCACAATCAATAAGTCAGTTTACCTTAAAATGTTAAGAATTCATTTTCTAAACACAACTACAGCCTCTGAGAGGGGATTTTAGAATATCAGAAAAAACCGCCTGTTGAGTTTCTTAAACTCTACCGATGCTTGTATAAGCTTATCCAATGTTACCAGGTAACAACAATTTAGTCCAACTGTGTTTCTTGAACTATGTATACATCAGATAAGATGATAAGTACAAATTAATCAAAAGATCCAGTGTGTTTGTCTCGTTTGTTGAGGTCATTTAACTCTTAACATCTTTCTAAAATTAGTTCCATACTGGAGCAATATTAAAGATTTTGTGCAATGTTTACACGCTATTATCGAGATGATTGTTTAACAAGCGATCAAATGTCTTTATTAATAAACAAATGGTTTAACCAACAGTAGAGCGATACAACGAAAGCTATTACGTTTGAACCAAAAGAGTAATTGGTTTGACTAGTTGATACCAAGGGTTTAACCAACTTACACACGAAGATACTATGTAGCATGAGAACAGTTGGCCAACGAGTAAGAGTAAAACTTAGAAAAGTGGTAGACGAACAGTTGAGCTTGCGAAAGTACGGATGAACTACATTGTAATTGGTTAACGATAGACGAACGAGTTAAACACAATTACAAAAAGTTTAACTGTACGAGTAATTACTGTACAAAATAACAACAGATTCTAGAAATATCAGACAAAACAATTGAATCAATTCATAAATAGATTATAAACAGAACATTCGTCATTTTTTCTTTCATATATTTAATAAAATACTTACTTACTATTTTGTATTTTCGAATGGTGCAGTCTAGATAGCATTAGTTATAATAATGTAAGTCTTACATATTTGGAGACAAAAATGTTATATTGAAATAAACCCTTAGCTTTAAACATGGTCCTAACTCAAACAGGTTCTTCACTCGCTAATCAAACTAGAGAGACAGACAAACAGAGGGACACACGCACCCACACACGGACACCCCGACGGATTGAGGAACACAGACGCGCGCGTCTGAACCAACGAACAAGCAACCAATCTACTTGGTGATGGATTATTCAAAGCATTGAGACACATTTGGTCTCCTTCTGGTTGATACAAAACATAGAATTAAATAACAGGCGGATTTGAGACTCATCACTTTTGATATTTGTTAACCACTAGTACAACTACTACATGTACCCCGATGATGTCATTACAGTTTGTTTCATCTACAGTTTTATTGAAATATATTATTGTCTGAAACAAACAACATAATATAGATGTACCTCGAAGTAAAAAAGGAAATACAAATTCGGCCATTTTGTTCCTCCCCAGCGATGTCATGATAACCAGGCATTCTGAACTCCTCGGTCATTCGCTACGAATAACCTCATACATATTTAGACGCCATTTTGGAAAAACCGGTGTTGAAGTAAACAAATGCACGATCGTTTAGGCGATGACTGAAGTTTCGTTTTTAGTCCGTAAATTTGAAATTTCACAGTTCAATGATATCAATGAGCAATATTTAGTTCAATTCATAACAAAGAAATACATATATGTTTAGACAAAGATCTGCGTGTAAAATATAAGAACTTTTTGTGTAACTGTTACGTGCTTCGCCTCGCGTAGGTAGTAAAATCCCAAAAAACCTAGGGAAGACCCCCCACAAATCCTTCCGAAATTGTTCATTCACGAAAGGTCGAGGTGTTCCGAATGGATAACCAGGAGTTGCTATTCATCGCAACAAAAATCCAAAGCAAACACTCACTCCAAGTCGTACCTCAATGACAAAAGGTGTCAAAACAAGTATTCTAAAATCGCATATAGTATTAAGGTAACAGAATGCTCAATGTCTGGACAAGTCAAAACAAAAATGTTTAACAATCAATTTGAGTGCCGATTTTAGTTCCAGATAATTTCATATATTGATAAAATCGGCAGTGTGAAGTCATCACAATATTTGTGCGAAACCAAATCGAATAGATCTTAAAATGTAGATAAATATTACCATGTAGATTTTGTGAAACTTATATACAAAGTACAAATTAAAATCTATTGGAGCCAGTGATGTTAGGATATATATTTTATATGTATAATAAGTTCGTATGAAAATGATTAGATTTTGTAAAATTAAACTCCGCAGGGAAATAAACTTTGTCTCAAATATTATTAGTTAGATCAATAGACTATCTTTAAATAGCTCCAACTTCTGTCATATTTATAAATCGAACAAGAATTAAAGATACTCGTTCACAGATTTGAACTAAAATATCAATTTTTCCTCAAAGACTCTAAAAGCAGAGCTCTGGTAACGACATTTGATTGCAAATTGATAAACGACAATGCAAGAGGACTTTTTTGTGACTTTTATTTGATATTTTATACCTTTAATATAAAACAATTCTTGGTCAGCTATGGAAACTGACAGTTAATTTCAAGATAAAAATGACAAAATCTAAGGACAAGTAGCTAAAACAACATTGTGTTTTTAGCTTTTAACGCTAGTCATTATCTAACATTATCTATCTAACATTATCTATAGTTTTCTTTTGGAACACACGTCATGGTATCGGATATTGAAAATCGACGTTTTCAAAAGAACACAAAGTGAGTTAACTTAAAGAAAATGTAATTTTTGAGAAAATTGCTTTTAGAGATTCATTTGTCAGTATCTCATCTACTTTTGGGTGAATTTGGAAAAAAATACTTGTTATATTAATGAGCATAATGAAAACTCTTGTAATATGTCTTAAAAAAAAGCTTTTTGCCTTGATTGTGTTTGGAAATTTGCTATTTCAGTGTTTATGTCCAGGACATAAAGCAGTTTGTAAACATCTTTTATTGCTGTATAAAATTATCTAAAGATATAATATAATGGCACTGAAAAAATTCTTCAGTTACGTCAGAAAAAAAAATGAAAAAAAAGAAGATAGAGCACTTCGGTTTCATCCTCAAGCTAGAGTATACTGTACAATATTTACATTTTCTACATGTTAAACCAACAAGTATTGTTATTGTTTTCTATAATTGATGTTGTACCGGGTTTCCTATAAGAAAATGTATATGTAGCCTACATTTATATTAGGTTTTCATGTAACAAAGTTTCCAATTTAAATGTTCAGACTTTTTACATCAGTCTTTGGTGCAATATTCTACTGGAAACAATACAGAACATAATTCCAATTATATTACAGTGTTACTCTTACACAAATCAAATTATAAAAAATCTATCCAAGAGGGGATGTAATAAAGACGTTGTGATTTTAGAATTCTACAAAAGACGTTTATTTAATTCACCTGCTATGAATTTCCAGTAAAATTAATCAAATTACGGTTGCACACAATTTTGTAGTTTAAATTTTCATGGCACAGATAGCTCTACAAAATGTGTGCATAAGAAATAGAACAGAATTATACATTGTGAGTGTATATTTTTCGTGCAAGTCTGCTATAAAGGCTGTTCTATTAACAAGGTAGCTTGTTGAACATTTTGTTTGATATTTAATTTCTTTAATGTTTGTTCGTTGGTTTGTTTTGTTAAAAATGTTATGAGGGTCTGTCCACTCCATAAGAATGCATTATGTGCAGACCCCAGGATGTGACTCTTCATCCCTTAAACAATTTATTTATGAGTCTAAATTAAGTCAAAATTTAAAAGATTTTTGTTCTAATTCATATCAGGATAATTTGTTATTTGCCAAAATGTGTTTTTGTTATTGCCAGTTGTAGGTTATCTCCTTATTGCTAATTTAGCACCATTAAGTTGGATATTTCACATTAATTAGTGTTTTTTACTCTGTACTTTTGGTGCCTTAATGAATTAAATCATATGTCAGACTTAGTATGGTATATTGTTACTGAGTTAGCAGATGACTTTAATTTGTGACTAGGATATTTTATTATCTTAGAATTCGATTCAATTATATAGAAATAGTCATTGTTTAAACTTTTTAATGATCAAAATCCATACTTATACAGTCTTAGTACAACGGAAAGTGTCATTTAATTTTGAACCTAAAGAATAAGGTTCGACTCTAGGCTAGGGGTTGATAAACATTGGCCACATTGGTTATTAAAATATTATGCGAGTATGGACGATCAAGCCCCGGATTCCTAAGTTTGGAAGAAAAAAAATATGTTTAGACCATTACGCAATTACGAACATCGAATTAGGTGGCCCTGTAAGAAGAATTTTACTGTACAAAAGAACTTTTATTTTCAACCTTATAGTGAGTCATTTTCAGCTTTCTTTGTAAATGAGAGTTTATAAACATACGTCTACTATGAAAGCTGGTGATGAGAACTGGTAGCCCAAAATAACTAAATAAAGACGTTGTATTTCAGTCTTTATTATATTTATAAGTTGACTTTCACATATCTGCAGTGAGGAAATATTTTAAATGCATAGAAACCAATTGTATTTTGTTTTTTGTTGGGTAACCTTATTACATGTATTTGTCTTGAAACTCATTTCACTTTAAGCAGATCGTCCATATTAAAAACCCAATCTCTATCCTTACCCTCTTAAAACACTAAATTGCATTAATATTATTATCCCAACGTTTATGTTACAATCAATTTACATTTTCATTCATAAAACTTGAGACAATCTTATTGTTGATAAATTGTGCATTTATTGATTGATCAGTTTTATTTTGTTTTGATTTATAATTTTGTTATTATATTGTGCTTTTTGCTGATTGATTAAAATGAAAATATTGCTGGGCAGTAAAAAACCACCTCAACAAAAATGTTCTGCATCCAGAATTGAATGAATTCAAAACAGGCTGACAAAATGCAATGATCGATGAGGGAAATAATGCTACATTTTGCAATTTGTGCTGTCCTGTTCCGATCTGTTCCGATAAACACTGCTTTGTTGCGCTCTCTACCTTACTTGATTCGATCTCTTCTTCTGCCTAATGCATTACTCTGCCCTGCTTGTTCTGCTCTTTTCTGTTCTGGTTTACTCTGCTCTGCCATGCTAGTTCTTCTATGTTCAGTTATTTTCTTCTCTTTTCCGGTCTGTCCTGTTCTGTTCTATCCGTTTATGTTATGTATTTTTCCTGCTCTACTCTGTTCCGTTCAATTCTGCTCTCCTTTATTCTATACTATAACAATACATAGACCTTATATCGACCCTATAAGGAAGTATCAATTACAAATCATGATTTATAAAATGTCTGGTCCATCATTTACACAAGAGTGACTATAATTGTGTTTATATATATCTCAGAGTTTGTCTTTAACTTTTACTTTATCTTTGATCAACGCGTCTGTGACATTATACAGTTTAACAATAGAAACATTTATTAAGAAATAACTGACTAAAATCTACCATTCACTCCTCACGTTTCCTGCAGATATCATATTTTATAATGAAGTATTCTATCCAGACGACTAGACACAGTCTTGGTTATAGATGTTTGCTACTGTTACAAAGACATGGAAGATAAATATGTTTGTTTTTATTGATTGGACGCTGATATTTATGTATAACAATATTTTATGAAATATTGTCAATGAACAACTGATAAGCACTCTCTGTATGAACTTTACAAAATTAGACAATTCAAAGTTTTCAGCAAAATCAGTATTGCAAGCCTCAAATATCGTGCCAAAACCATACCAGAAAAGCGCATTATTGTGGATTTCTAAATACATGTACAGACAAGTTCCACCATGGTTTTTGATTGCAAAATAGAAGGTTTCTAAGCTTTTTAAGTCCAAATTTATAATATTAAAATATTATTTTCTTACATTAAGACCATTCTGCTACTACAACGTCGAATTTGATGATCCCATCAGTAAAACTTACCTGTACGTCCAAGGTAGTAAAGAACAACCTTCATCAAAAAGGTATTCCGATTTCAGCGTTCATGTACAGAATATTCTCCGTAAAAATTGATTATAATTGTAGTTCGTTTCACAAACATTAGAAGTTATTGTAATTTTTATTTTAATGTCAATATTGGAATAAAGTCACCATACTGCTGGTAAACAATAAAAATATCTCCAATTTCTAACATTCTAATCATACAATTAAATAGATAAAGGTGTTTGTTTTTTATTGATAGGACGCTGAGATTTAGATATAACAATATTGTTTGATACGTCATCAATGAACAACTGTTACGTACTTTGTATAAACTCAAAGGAAGCGCAGTCTCATATGACCCCGACTGTTGAATGGAGGGCCTGCAAAATGTAAGCGATCTATATAGATAAAACTAACAATACATTTTATCTATATTTCCATGCGTCGAGCTATCTTAACAACAACATAATTTTCACATTAAATACTGTATCTACAAAATGTCATTTTTGTTACATAATTTCATTCAAGTACGATAAAAGTGCTCAAAAGTTAGAATAGTTTTAGACATTTTTGAGTTTAACGCAGTGTTAAGTGACTATGTTGTCAACACAAATCAAAATTATTATACGGCGGGCAGTGAACCTAACATTTTTTCCTGGACCTTTGTCAATATCCAGTACTTACTCATCCTTCCGCAAGGCCGACAAGTTCTCTATATACTTTATTAATGAAGGGGAAACTGAAATTACTGTCAACTTGTTTTGGAAAGGTATAAAAATCCTTCCTTTTGACGGATTTCTAAATATTTATCTAAGTTGATAAAGTACGTACAACCTTCATCACCGATACATTCATATTTCAGCGTTTATGTATAAAAATTCTCGGTAAAAATTGATTTTAGTTGCAGATCGTTTTACAGACATTAAATGACATTATAATGTTAATTTTACAGTCAATATTTGACTAAGGTCACCACACTGATAGTAAACAATAGAAATATCTCCAATTTCTTACATTCTAATCATACATTTAAATAGGAGCAGGTAATATTCACAATGTAAATAATCACACGGTACAGAAACAATTAATAAACATAAGTATACAGTAACATTAAACCATTTATTGTGTTTACCAATGTAATTAGGATACTGAGGTCACACGACATTTATATAAATATTGTTTAATTTGTCAAATATCAATTAACGATTCAGAAGTTCATTTTACTTTAAATGAATGTAAAAGTACGCCTTTAAGACGTAGATAAATGAAATATTAATGCAGATCTATATTAATTAATATAAGAAATTGAATGACTGAACATGAATTGGTTTTGTTGCGTCATTCTAAAGGTATTTATGACCGCAAGGCACTGGCACTAGAGTCCACACACTAGTTAAATACGCACACATATAATTTTTGTCAACAAACACAATTAAAAATCGGTCCGTATACATTACCGTTTACGAGTTATAACTACTTTCATTATAATATATTATAATATATTGTACATGTAAGTATACACAGGGAACTATATATAGGGACGTACGCTCTTTTTTATAAACATAAGACTCTGGTGCCAGTGGTGCAAGGTTTTATTAGAGCAGCGCTGATCATTTAAAATGTCGCAATTTCTTTTAAAAGTCCAAAAGGATGTAAAATTGTAATTTCAAACCAAATCATTTTAGACGTATTTCATATTTAAATTGTTGAATATGGGCATTCCTATGAGCGCACTTGCTCATTTGGACCAGCAAATGGTATTGCCCAATCTAAAGATAAAAATAAATGCGTCTATCACTTGAAAATAAGGTTTGAGTCAGAATTAACCCGGCGATTTTTTAGAGTAAACCATCCAAGACTTTTTTTCTCAAGTTTCCTTTGATTTTTATTACATTAGGAGATCATGTTGTAGCTAGACACAGACATTGTTGATGTTTTCAACACGTTGAACAATTCTATTACATTAACCCTGGGCATGCCTGTATATACCAGTATAGTAATTGTAGAAAATTGTCACATAAAGGGATGACGTCAACATAATTAGTGTAATACATCCAGAATTTATCAAACAGACGTGTTGTTGCATTTTTAATCAATATGTTCTTTTTTCTGGATAGTAATATAGATCTATAACAATCACCTATTACTAGCACATATTTGCCAGCATTGGTTCAAAAGTGACAGGACTGTATCAAAATAAAATTACTCTGCTTCAATATATTAGATGAGATCTGGAACTTAAAATTATGTAGACACATTTTGAAGCAGTAAAGCAGTGTTCTGATAATGACAATTTTAGTGCAAATTAACAAACAAAAGCATAAGATGGCGATTTCATGTAAAAAGCTGACCATACAAGTATTGGTATATATAACCCGGGTCAATAGCGCAGTTAATAGCGCGCCGGGATTTGGAATCTCGTTCCCGAAGGGAGTGCGGGTTCGAATCCCACCAGGGGAGGTTATATCCTTCCATGAAAATTTGACAATAATGTCTATTTTCATCCATTGATTAGATAATATGGAGAAGTTTCCGGTCTTGTGGAAGGGTAGGTGAGTACTGGTTATAGACAATGGTCCAGGAAGCTAGGTTCGGTGCCCTGGATGCCGTAAAATGACCTTAATTGTGTTTACACGGCGTTAACTCTAGCAAAAAAGTATTGGTAAACTGATTTTAGTTTGATTTGATAATTTTTATTTTATGTTTCTCACAATCAATAGGTCAGTTTACCTTAAAATATTAAGAATTCATTTTTTGAACACAATTACAGCCTCTGAGGGGTGATTTTAAAATATCAGGAAAAAAATCGTCGGTTGAGTTTATTAAACTCCAATAATGCTGGTATAAGCTTATCCAACGTTACCAGGTAACAACAATTTAGCTCAAATGTGTTTATTGAACTATGTATACATCAGATAAGATGATAAGATGGTCAATATGAGCTTTTTTCTGTTGTAAGATCACCTGGTGTGTTAACTATATATTTTGTATATTTTTATCATTTCTATTATCAATATTAACTGTTTTAGTAGAGTCCAGACATTGCTCAGACGTTTCAAACCAATCTATTAAGTACAAATTAATCAAAAGTTCCAGTGTGTTTGTCTCGTTTGTTGAGGTCGTTTAACTCTTTAACATCTTCCCAAAGTAAGTTTAATCAATCAGTTATGCTGGTGTAATATTAAACACTTTGTGCAATGTTACCACGCTTTCATTATCGAGATAATTGTTTGACAAGCGATCAAATGTCTTTATTAAATAAATAAACAAATAGTTTAACCAACAGTAGAGAGATACAACGGAAGTTATTACGTTTGAACCAAAGAGTATTTGGTTTGACTAGTAAATTTCTTAAATAAGAAATAAATAATTTCCTATTTCTGTTCGTTTATTCATTTATACAACAGAACATCAGAATGATCGTCTAGAAGTTTATTTAAGACTTTGAAAGGTCATTGCTAAATGCCGAGTCTGTATGTTATACTTTGTCAAGCCTCATAAAACTCTCCTTAAGTAAAATCTTGCTTTATCCTCGGAAGGCTTTTGATATCTTAATAATCATTACGGAATATGTCGAAGTTCACCGATTTTTCACGAGATTAAACAGACAATGTATTATATTGAACTTTTAATACATCACGAAGCCAGCATCATTCTTATTGAGATTTTACGATAAAATACCACATTATGAAAACGTGTTCAGTATAAAAATTGAACATTTTGTAATGATGTTTGATTTCATGGAAAAATACGATATCCAGTCAGTTAGCTTTTGTAACAAAATGCTGGTATCACTGAAGTAGAGTCAATGCTTGACAATTTTCTTCCAATATCTAACGTTCCTCGCTGACTGTAAAATCGTAGATTAGTTTTTCATTGGATATCAGATGATGCCAGGTAGAAGTCTGTGTCTAGCAGATTTAACGTTTGTGAAAACTTATTCGATTTTTTCCTAGTTATATAATTATTTAAAGTGGATGTCTTAAGGAATTATATAAAAACAATATTATAATATTATTGGATAAAACATTTGGAGACAATTGTATCAGGTATGTGTTAGTTAATAGTATTATTATATTGTTGTATTGAAAATATAGGCATTATTGTTAATCATATCTTACATAATTATACACTATATTCAGTTCAGCATAATTGAATACTAAATATAATAAATATTATATAATAAATATAATATTAGACATTGCTAATGAAGCTATAAGCTGTTCGTTCGCAGTTTTAAACTTAAATTTAAACTTCTAAAACTCTTTAAATTGTATTGAACCATTTTTGAAGCAGAAAAGACGTTTTCTGAAATGGACAATTTAACTGCAAATTGACATACAACTATCAAAATATGGTGATTTTTATACAAAATGACCCCGTTAGTGATGATATGGATGCTTTTAATGATATTTTGTTACTTTTTTTATATAATTCTCACAATTTATAATTCAGTTTGCCTTATGCTATTTACACTTTATCTGAAGTTAACCATAGAATACAAGGTCATTGGTGTCTCTTTGTGGTTAAGAGATTCAAATATACACGGTCCATATTGTTAAATTGTTTTATTTATTTATCAAGTCTGGTACAATTAATTAGTTTAAACACAATCTCTGGATGTATACTTCAGCAGTTCTTCCACAAATCTAAATTTGAATATCATTTTTTCTAAAACTTTGAAAATTTTACAAAACATTTTTGAAGCTGTAATTCAGTTTTCTGTGTTTGAATGTTAAGAATTCATTTTCTGAATACTAATGCAGATGCTGGTGGTTAATTTTAAAGTATCAAAAAAGTTTAACAACCAAATTATTGAATGTGCATAGTTTTAAAGACAACTTTAAGCCTTGTATGCTTTTGTATCTGCTTGAATTTTTATAGTATTGTCTAAGTGTCATCTTGATGCATGTTCACTTCCTTTACGTCTATTGCCTCTATTGTGCTATCTATATATCAATTTCTATATGAAGTATTTAATTTCGCTTATGTGCAGCCTACATATTATGCAACGGAATTATACCATCCTCGCAGGTACTCATTGGATTAATGCAATTGCAGTAATTTCTTGCTCAAGAAAACAAAACAGTGTCCCTAGAGGGGTTCGAACTAAGGACCTCTCGATCTCTGAGTGCGAGTCCTATAACTAGACTACTGCACCCGATGTAACATATGTACTATTTATTCCATATAATAGTTTTCAAACACTTTCATGAATTCAAACTTCTCACATAACGCTGAGATTATTAAGCAAACTTGTTCTAAGGTCTCTGAAGATATTCACTTAATTAATTAATACTTTACAGAAATGGTCGATGCGCAGAATTAAATCCAGAAAGTGATTTTAAAGAAAGTTGAAATGTTCACTTTCAGTGAAATATTAGTGTAATTATATTTTCTCGCGAAGCAGTTCGTAGAAATAGTTCAATGCGTGAACAATTCAACAAATCAGGTGCGAAATTCTAGTTTTTTTGCTTGATTGGATTGCGCACCTTTTTCTTGAGAAAAAAATATTGAAGAACAAAAACATTATTGTTGATTTCAATGTGTGAATCCCGACTCAAAGTAATTAAGCTGGATTCGTAATGGATACTTCGTTTTGTAGAAAAAGTCGAAAAATTGCTTCAAAGAGAAAATACGGAGTTATTTTGTATTGTTTTGCTTCCTTTCATGAGCATGTATTTATAAATATTTAGTTTAGCACGTGGGGTGAAATTGGTTTTCTAATGGGTATCTGGGTAGACAGGTGCAATGTTGTAGGCGGCAGGAAAGATGTTTTTTTGAAGCGGAAACAGCGTGAAACTTGATAATTATTATATTTTGAATTTCTTGTTAAAGTCTAGGTAAAGTTATGCACTGTTAGCAAAGGAGTTCATTACAAGTAAATTGGATGAGTTACAGTAATTAGGAAAACATGATTTTATACATTCCTGTGTCATGTACATGTCAGACCATGAATGGTTCGAATATCTGAACTTGGGAGGCAATTTGGTGCTCGTTTTTTTATACCCTATCGGGATGAGCTTGGCCTGTCTCATATAAATTTTCAGATATAAATATGCGACAGGCTTATCTTATTGAACATTGAATGTGGCTTATATAATGTCAGTTGCTTTAGCATAACCATATGATAGAAGCCCCTTTATAAATTTAAGAATATGAGTCAAAGTATGTGATAATGATCATACATCATAATTCAGGAATATTTAAAACGAAATGAGCCTTGTTTCATTTTTCTTTCTTTTACTTGTTTATATTAGATGGAACCAATTAATCTTGTTCCGTTTCTTTATAAACGACCCTTATAAACATATTACTGATTCTACTACAAACGATGTCTGTATATACATGTACAAGTGTATGAATATAAACCCTACAGTTGAAGTCGCAACAATCATCAGTTATATTGAGGCAATAATCATTAGCTAGTGAGTCAAGCTATCCGTTTAATCTAGGAAAGAATTTTTTAACGATTTTCTTTAAAACTCCAGATTTTATAAGTTGCATGCTTGGAGTCGAAATATCTTATATGACCCTTATACTCTCAATGCAGCGTTAAAATATCATGAAACCATGTTTTGATACGAAAACACTATTATATTCAAGTATGGACTCAGCAAATTCTACATGAGAGCTAGTATTGGCTTAAAGATAAAAGATCTAAAGTACCTACTCTATATTATATGATGCATGTACCTCATATATTGCATTCACTGACATTCTAGGTCAGTTTATTACATGATTTACATTCAGACGTTCTATCAATCAATCATTTCAGAAAATGAGCAAATATAGCAAAGATGCACAATATATATAGATACAGTGCCCTCCAAATGTCCGGAGACTAATTTCTATGTTTAGGATAAAATGTTCCGCCAGTTGCATAATTAATCTGTTAATTGTGACATTCCCAGTCTCACTGTGTTTAGAAACTGTATTTTTCACTCTGTACATAGTGCTGTGTTTTTAATACTATATATATATAATGAACGAACGAACGAACGAACGAATTCACACTCATTCATGAAAACAACAAAGAGCCATTTAAGCAAATTCCAAAATCAGCATTAATTAGATTATCAACATAATTTTGATTCAAACAATTTATTGTTACAATAAGTAAGCTTTAACGTCAGTTAAACGAATTCGTGCTATGTATATTCATTTTTTTTCTCAGAGTTTAATTTGTCTAAGAAATTTTGTTACGTATTATACAATAATCATAGGCGGATCCAGCGGGGGGTCAGGGGGTCCGGACTCCCCTAAAATTTCCAAAATGTACCTGTCCATTTGTGTATTTCTCGACTGTAAGTCATTTTAAAGTAGCATAAAACAATTTTTCTCGGTGCTTAACATGGAATTATTGGTTATGTAGTTTTTTTAGTTAATATGTAGCATTATTCTGCAAACAGTGTATAATGTGGTTGTGGTTCGAAAGTTCGGACCTTCCCTAGAAAAAGTTCGGACCCCCCTAGAAAAGAGTCCTGGATCCGCCCCTGATAATTGTTGTTGGATGCAAAGATATCATAACTTCATTATTGTTGTTGTTTAAAGTATCTTGTCCCATGTTTCTTAAAACGTTATAATAACTTGATTTCTCCAGGAAACTTTTGGCGGGTCACTGTAAGTAGGTAATCTTGTCTGAGTGAAGTATGGGAATGGATAACAGATATAAAGATTATGAGAGATGAACAAAGTAATGTTTACTTTATTGATTTTCTCTCAATACCATTTCCGAGATTTATAAATCACATAATAATAGGGGATTTACGTATTATTTACTAGTAGGTTCGTGCACATTCGGCCAAACTCGGAACATTAATGGTATCTATTCGGCAAATTCCGGAACCTAAGTATATGCTTTATTTAACATATTTGAAACACTTCGCCGAACAAAAAAGATTTGCCGAGAACAATTACCCAGGAATTTCAGAGCCTTGAACAAAACAATGATTTCTACTTGGCAATTCCCGTAAAATGACACGCCCGATCTAGTACAGAGTGAACAAAACAAAATTAAGTGAATTAAGAAAGTCCTATGACAGTATATTCAAAGTTTACGAAAATAGCCGAATGTTTACGGAATTAGTCGATGTACAATCGGAATAAATTGACTATTTCCGTCACAATATAAAGAAATTTGGGAAAAACCTAAAATAGATGCTGTTTGTTCTGTTATAAAATACGAAGATTGCCGAATATAAACGATTGTGTTCGGAGATGAGTCTGGAATTCTAAGACAATTAGTGGATTTCCGGACCGGAAGAGTGTCTCGTAGAATTAAGGTTAATGTAGATCTAAAGGTAGTTGAACTGTTTACTTCTAGTAGATTATTGACTAATGAAGAAAACGTATAATTCAGCTTTGCGTGACAAACTTTATTTAACCATTTGATTCCTTATTTTGATTCCTTATTTTTTGAATATTTGATTTTTGGCTGTTTTTATGATCACTGAGTTACAATATATTGTATAAGGAGGAAGTCATATAACTATTTACATAATATCAAACTAATTATTCGAAGTCATATGTAAATTCTAAGAATTTAATAATGCAGAATAATCTCACGATCTGTTTAAACTTGTAAATAAAAAAAATGTAATTGCGATAAGAATGTCTTTATGGCATTAAACCACAGTATGATAGACCTATAATTCATGATTTATGTATTAAAGTTTATATTTTAAATGTCTTGGTACTAGAGCTTTTTAACTATATTCAAAGGGTTCATAATTGTAAAACATATAGTTCCCGATGCGTATCAGTACAAAAAACAGCTAGAAATTAGGTGATTTCGCCCTTAAATATGTTCCACAAATATACGAACTGAAATAATCATTTATATAATATAGTATAAAAACTCCACCATGTTACAATATACAGCCAAACAATGGAGAATTCATCACGCAGTAAGGTCATTCCAGCTCTAATCTGAGGATGATCATCAACGTAGAAAGTCTCATCATCATTTTCAGTAATCGCCTCACTCTTCATAGAGCATAATCGCGATTAAATGCTTATGTACATGCGCAGCAATTGGGTATCTTTTTACAGTCAAATTGTTTTCTATATACATCTTTTAAAATATGGTTAAAAACTGGCAATGACTTTAAGATCTTTAAGGTCTTTAAGGCTTAGCTTGGCTGCTATAAAATATACACATGCATATATAGTTTAGGATAAAGAAAAGCAAAAACTATATCAGAAAAAAACAGAGCACTCAATACACGTCATGTATAACATAGACATAAAATGGTCGAATACCCATCAAATAAAAATAATGTGCATTGTCTAGGCCAAGAAATAATTGGTTATATATACAGGACCCGCCAAAAGTCCAGCCACAAAATTCTTTCAGTAGAATGAACTGATATAGATTTACCCATGCTAGAAAAAAGGAACACATCGTGTAATCTGAACATATTTCATTAATAAGTGAATCAACATAATGTTTTAAACTGTGATATACGAGTAAGCTTTAATTATAGTACAATCCATCGAACTGAAATGATTTTTTTCTCGAAGTTACATTTGTCCAAGAAATTTTGGAGGCCAATGTAAAATTATCATAGTTGGACTAACAGCCAACATATTTAGAAATCCCAGACTGTTGTTGTTTAAAGTTTCCTGCCCAATGCCTCTTGGAATTGTAGTTATAATCATTCCATGTAAGTTCTACAATTTTCAAATAATTTCCGGAGTTTGCTAGAATTTCATTATGTCTGTGATCTGTGATGTTCAATCAAAGACAAAACAATCATAGACTATCTTATACACATGTATATCTAAGATACACATTTCTCATCTCGTATCTCATTTATAGGATTTTATATATTCTGAGTGTATAGCCTTAAAAGGTATACGTCTATATCTTTTAATTATCAAATTGACAAAGTTACTTTAATATTGTATGTGTATCGTGTTAAAATCAACCATAAAGACCATAATCGTAACATACATTGTCAGAAATGCTCTTAATTATCTGAATTTGAAATAGAAAATATTCCGTTTTATAGTTTTATTCCGAAGCAACTTAGAAAACGCTAATTGTCAAACAATCACGAAGATTGACGAAATAAGTAGATTACTGAACACAACAGAATCTTTTATTCATTTCGTTATGGTTTACATGTAGTAAAAACATGTGAATATGCCTACATGTTGAGTAAAGGCATGTTCGTAATATAATCCCGTCTGAAATCATTTTAATTTTCGGTTTGACAACCATAAATAAGGATTTAATGATCAACTTTTTTATTAGTTCTCAAACATGTATTCAGACTAATTTTATTTGTGCTCTGGTCATTTGTATGAAGTTTTCATAATAATAAAATTTCACCTAGTTATTTTAAGACCCCTTTTTCATATTGATTTCAATCTCTATATATTGTGTGAGTAAACGATTGATACTTGTGTATAACTATTGATGTTTTGTTTTATTTCCTGAAAGTCTTTAACTAAAGTAGTAATCATACCGTCAAGCATTACAAAGTTAGTGTCTCTCTCTGAATGGATGCCGGAAGTTAGATTTGTATTCTCAGTAAATATAACCACTCTTCAATCTGAATGTTAAATATGGTATATTGAATATACACGTGAGTGTCAATATCGGAACACTTTCACCATTACAACATGAGTGTTGATACTTCAGTTTGTCATTAGGGCATTGAACACATGCTTGTTAATTTTTTAATGAAACTAACGGTATTTTCACTAATACACCATGACTCAATCTGTTCTTAGAAAACCTTGGACACTTGGAGTTTAATTATTAAACAACATATATTTATTCTGTCTAAGGACTGTATATTGTTACTTGGTCATAGAGTGTAGACAATAGAGATAGACATGTTCACAATAGTTGTCAGACTCATTTTGCCTCAGTCTTCATTCTACATGTCGCTTCAAGTCTTCTTAGTGTCCTGTCAGCTCATCACCGCTGTCATTGTCAAATTTTCCATGTGCTGTGTCAGACGCCTACAACCAAGTTACCAAGACGCCACTTCTATTTTTCTTAATGTTTCAATATTATCTCTAGCATATACAGTGTCCTCCGAAACTTCTTGGACAAAACAAGTTTATCAGCATTAACCGATGGTCATAAACCTATGAAAAAAGCCATTTCATCTGAAGAAATTTCAACATCAGCATTAATTAGTTTATTTATATATGACTCAACCTATGTTACCAGAATAGGTTTTAACAGTAAAATTTCTCGTAGCGTGCATGATCAATTTTACGTTTCTTAAAATGGAATTTGTCTAAGAACGTTTAGAGTGTACTGTACATGGCTCCGGTGCTCATTTGTAAAAAGAAATCTTACAAAACTTAAATCATGGCGTGAAATAAATCAAATATTAAAATCATTGCATGGAAAAAAATCTACAAAAATATTATTCTTTACATGCGCGGAAGTGGCCACTGTGTTCGTATACCTCGCTTGATGCATTAAATCATATCTGACGAGATTTTCTATAGAGATATTAATGGAATTCTTTCTATGATATATTTTTAATTGATATGTACTTGAAACATAGAGTTCTTCTCTAAACAACCCCTGATGTTGATTCAGTCGATCCTTTATAACACTTTGTTTCTGTAGTACTATATAATAACATGTACTAAATCTACTTTGAAAAAAACAACGTGAAATCGATATGTAATATTTGTTAACCAGATCTATTTGCATTTTTTGTTAGTTTTATATTTGTTCATTTTAAAACAAGCAGTAACCAAGTAAATATTTCCAACAAGTTATGAGGGTGTGAGCTGTAAGACAATGTAAGATTATAATAAAGTTGTATATACCTACCACCATTGTAATCAATAAAAACTGAAGGTAGAACGTTGTTCAACATCTGCCTGTTCTCACGTGGAAATATAGAACTTGTAAATATTACAGATCGAACAAATTACCCTAGCTGAAAATAAATCATATTTACTTTAAGGCCAAGTAAAACAATTATATGTTTTTAGTGTTGTGTTTCTTGAAAGAGATTGTCTTGGATTTATGTTTCATGTAGTTAATGGTCTGATAAATATGATGGACTATTTCTGCCACTAGTAACCTCATAACTAACAAATGGTTAGCTAGTTACGTAGTTTTTTTCAATTAGTAAAATATCTTAACCTGAAATGAATGCATATTTATTTATAGGAGTTAACGCCGTGTCAACACAATTTAGGTCATTTTACGACGTCCAGCGCACCTAACCTAGCTTTCCTGGACCATTGTCTATAACCAGTACTCACCTACCCTTCCACAAGGCGGAAACTTCTCCATATTATCTATCAATGGAGGAAAATCGACATTATTGTCAAATTTTCATGGAAGGGTATAACCTCCCCGGGTGGGATTCGAACCCGCACCCCTCGGGCACGAGATTCCAAATCCCGGCGCGCTGCCAACTGCGCTATCGATCCGGGTTGAAATGAATGCAAGTGAGTGCCTAGTGCATTTGCCATTTTTGCATTACTTTAAATACAAGTTTAATTTTAATTGGTTAACTAGTTACGTAACTAGATAATCACTTAATCAACTTGTGAGTTATGTGGTTATCTGATGGTAGAACTATGCCACAATAGGTTTAATTACAGCAGTCAGTTTACAATGTTGATGATAATAATTATGCTTATCAATATTACTTGATTACTTAAAACCATTTACTTTGTATAAATTGATCATGATTCGTTATTGTTGCACCATTTAAATCACAACGCTTTTCTCCCCGTATGCAACACAATTGTGATTAAAAGTGCTAAGTCATGGATTTCAACTTAAATATCAACTTTTCTAAACTTCTCAAAATTGTATAGAAACATTTTGGAAGCAGTAAAAGCTGCAATCTGATTAAAACCCGATCTACAATTTTACCGCTCGCATACTCGCGTGGTCTACTGGATATGTGTTTACGCAGATTGTAAAAGCTGTGATCTGATAATGACGATTTTAGAACAAATTGACATATAATTGTAAAGAAGGTGATTTTATGTATAAAACATACCCGGTTATCAACGGTATAGATGATTTAATTGTGTTTCTTGAGACTTTTATTATATGTTTCTTACTATCTATAGGTAATTCAGCTTTAAATATCATCATCATATTCATTTTAAGATTCTAACAAACTCTGAAAGTAATTTTAGAAAATCTAAAATCACAAAACCTGTGTGCGAATAGCTTCAAAGATAGACGCAACGTTGCAAAATGTTAAACAGAGAATATAACTTTCTGTAACTAAACATTCCCAGTTCATATTTTGATTTTTTTTATGTAACTCTCTAAATTGAAGTCAAATGGAAATTTCAGGCAGATGGAGTCTTATTTTCAATACAATGTATTAAAGATTATATTTATTGAGTTTTGAAAATAAATACATTATAAACATCATTGTTGTTTATTTAAACAAGAATAAGAGCTTGCAGTTTCTATGGTTGCAGGAAAATAATTTAAGATTGGAACTGGGAAGTAGTGCACAATTTTATTATGTCAAAGTTGGTCTTCGTAATGGAACTTTACTTAAGTCAGCATTTTAAAAGTCCTATTAATTTGGGGTAAAAAGCCAACCATTGATTCATCTTCGTCAATAATATTCGCTAATCAACGAGATCAAATAGTGATTACGCGATGTATAATTGGTCATACCAGATTAACACATTCATACCTTCTCAAAAGAGAGGAAGCACCTAAATGTATATCATTTGACGAACATTTCAATGTCAAACACGTTCTTCTTGACTGTCATGATCTTAAATATATCCGTGACAAGCATTTTAAGGTTAACTCACTTAGAGAATTTTTTGAGTCAGTACCATCATATGCGATATTTAAAGGAAATAAATGTTAATCTTAAAATAGAGGATTTTAAATCATTATTATCGATTGAATTAATGGTATCACCAATTGCTTTCGGCGCGATGTGACCTTTTTGTGTTGGTGCGCCGTAAACCCCAAACAAACAAGCAAACAAACATTCGGGGTAATCCCCAAAGCAAAAGAAAAACAAATATTTTTATAATGGCAGCAATTTCTAATTATAGAGTAGACAGATTATCCTACACGAAATATCTTAACAGTTTGGTTTTTGTAATCTTCAAATATATAAACATTTTTGATGAACTGTTGATTTTCAGAACACAGCTTGTTCATTTTTTCGTACAAATATTGTTGTATTCAAAAGTTTTTAGACATCATCCTGATTTTCAGGATTGATTTACAGATCACCAAGGAAAACAATTGAAAAAGAGGCATCTGAGAAATTGCCAAAACAATCATCAATTAACTTATCAATATATGATTCAAATAATGTTACATAAATAAGTTATGATTATAGTGAAATTACTTGAGGCACTGATTATCCAATTTTCCGTGGCGCATATATAAAAACCGCTGGTTTAAATGCTTGAATATTAATGTATTTATTCATACTGGGTTAAACGCCGTATCAACATACGTTTTATGTAATTTTACGATGTTCAGCACACATAACCTAGCTTTTCTTGACCCTTGTCTTACCTACCCTTCCACAAGGCCGGAAACTTCACCCTATACTTTATTAATGGGGAAAATGACATTATTGTCTTATTTTCATGTAAGTATATAACCTCCCTCGGTTGGATTCGAACCCGTACCCCCTTAGGGACACTTGATTCGAAATCCAGGCGCGCTACCAACTGCGCTACCGACCCGGGTTCTCACTAACAGTAATCGAGTTTTCAAATCGTTGAGGTTAATATACCCACCACTGAAAGCGGAGTAAAATTTACTAATGTACATGATCAGATTTTTTCTCAAAATCTAATTTCCTTCAAGAACATTTGGCGGGTACTGTATAATTACAATGGTTGATTCAAGTATATCATATTTAACTTGTTTCTTAGAATTATTGGTTTCTCAAGAATTGAAGTAATTCTGTTATAAGAAGCACCTACTTATCGTGCCGGAAACATAAATCAACGTCAACTATGTATTATAATACAGATCTTAGAACGTCATATAAATCAACGGTTTGAACTTTTGTCTGGTTCCCAGTCGTACTTTGTCAGGTAAAAGTACGTCAGGCAAAGCATGATAATGGCCGGCCAAATGTAGTGAATTAGGTAGTGGATAATTATGTTTTCAAATGGACAATTCTCACTAAACAGGCTTAAATAAAAGAATCATTATACAAGAATTATAGTGGATACCTTTTTCAGTTGGTCGGTTACATTTATGCTAAATACAGTATCCGAAATTCTAACGAGGCTAATCCACGTCCGAATTCTGTTCAAATTAAACATGTTTGTGTAAATCGAATCGTTCGCTAAATATACGTTTAATCAGTAAAATCGAAATCGAAAGACCTATATAGTACCGAACTCCTACTTAAGTAACTATCGTCAGCAAATGATCATGCAAGATCAAGAAAACGCAATACCTGAATAATAACTGAGGAGGCCGCCATGATTACGACTTGCCTGACTCGATAACGATAGTGGAAAGGGGCAGGTAATCCAGACTATTAGAACTTTAGACTTGTACGTACAGCATATTGTACTATGTATATCCCCACTGTACACACTATTGGGTTAAATTTGTGTTGGTGAACTTGATTCAACTGTCAGTGGCATAGACATCAACCCTGCTGATTTAAATACTTGATTAACGATAGTGAGTGCAGAAATACTTTTGTGAGTATTTAAATCAGCAGGGTTAATATATGCGCCTTTGATATGGTTATTTTCTGAACTTATGCGACGATTCACGTTTTTTAAGTCCAAAATGCTGAATATGAGTTGAAAATGATTCGTAAAATAAGACCATTCAGCAATTAAGACGAAAAATTTTGATGGAACTTTTTAAGTAAATTTACTTTATTTCTTTACTATCTTAAGATTACTTGTTACTATACCTCCACGTACTTTTATCAGATTGTCTTCATACAACAGTATATATTGATTGTCAGTTCAATTAAAATTTGAGAATTCGTGATCAAGTGTGCCACATTCTGAGATATATCCATTCAACTATACCAGAAATATATAGAAGTTCATCCGACCTAAGATAAAACATAAAACAAAGCAGTTAATAAATGATAACACTATTTATTTCATTCACAATAATTGGTTATGGTCAATTTCTATCTCTTTTACAATGTATTACATACATATCACAGTCTACGATCTTTGTTGTTTTTCTGGAATAATGAAATAAATTTTCCCAGTAAATCCCCATGGATTGAGTAGAGTGGAAATATATAACAGTAAACAAAGGATAATCACTAAACAATAATCTGTTGGAACATCCTAGCTTTATTTTATTGATATGCTTGTTTATTGAGTATTTATATCATGAGAGGGGGGGGGGCTTGGTCGAGTGGTTACGACGTTGGACTAATAATTATTGCATAGCCAATTCCGAATTGGTTAAATGCCATCCAAATTCTACTTGTTTCATTGTTGTTTTATTGAGCAAGAAATTTATCCTATCATCTTACTATAAGGGGACTAGGATTCAGACATGGAGTGGTTGATCTAACATTTTTAAGAACTTGTTATACGATCGAGTACTGTAATATTTCATAAGTAAAGTCTTTGCAATGTCATCATTTTTCAAATCAGATGTAATTGGCTATTTACTGAGTATGACACTATCTAGCTTTATTCTCTGGTTTTAAAAAAAATCTGGTCAAACCAAAACCATAAGTATGTGATATCAAATCAAGGGTACGAGAGTGCGAAACGCTAGCTGGCGATATGCCTAGAAAACTAGCCACATTACACAACAAATAATCAACTCACATCGCTGTGAGTGATTGTATATTAAAACATATACATGTATATATATTTTCTTACAAATTTGTCTTTATAGAGGCCTCATGCCTTAACAACATTGTTTCAAGGGGCTTTGTCTAGAATACATTGTTATGTCTGGTTGTGCAAAACTACAACATATATCATCCGGTCGTTGGTTTTCTGTTTGTCACCATTCTATATTTGAACATTTTTCCAAGTGGTGCCTTGTGCAATATTCAATTACGGTGTTGTTCTTCTCCGTTCCATATCCATTCCCAAACCAAGGGTATGTATATGTTTTACTTGATTTTAAGGATGTATATTTTATACCTCAATTTCAAAATACATAAATTATCAAATATTTAGTTTAGTTTGAGATTTAAATGTATTTGTTTTAGGTTTGATCGGGGAAAATGTACGTGGCATTTAAATACATCATTTAAAGTGTTTTATTCTAAATATATTTATTCATTCTTCTAGTACTGTAGTCTCTCATGGATCCAAGTTCTCTCGAGAATTAAAGACCATGAGAATCTCCTGATTGAGAGAATACATTTCTTATAACTGTCTTAGGTTTTTATACTTTCACATGAATTCTCTGATTTTTGTAATGTATGCTCAGTTCAAGGAGAAGTTTTTTAGTTATTTAACTTGCTAATATACTTCATGAATACTCTGAAGAAAGGAACCAGCCGTGAGAATTGTTTAAACTATCAATAAAATTCCATATGTTCGAATATTTATTTAATTAGAGAAAGAAGCAAATATTTCTTTAACCTGAAAATGGTATACATGAAAAGTTTTCTATATTTACCCACATAGTAGGTTGGTATAATATATATGTGGTACTCTGTACACAAACTGTGTACAAACAATGAATTCTGTGTACACATTACTATTGTACGTACTCTAAACCGCCTGGTTTGCTCAGTTGGTTGTTCGCATGACAAACGAAACCAAAGAACCGTGGTTTAATACCCGAGTGAGACATATACCTCGTGAAATTAGGTCATTCTATCGCCTACCAGTAAAACAGCAGCGTATTCAGTTACCCTGAGCGTTCCGTAACGAAAGTGTCGGAATAATTCGATCCAAAGACAACTCAATTCCCTACTAACGGATTGAGTTGTCCCAACTTTGAGTTGAGTTATGCATGGGTCGAGTTGTCTTCGGGTTGAGTTCTCCCATACCCATAACGTTAGCTAACAGTCGTTACTGAACACGCAGCAGTTGTTAATCAGTATACAGTTATTTCATGTGTGATAGGGAACAGTCTAACTGTTGGCCCGAGAAGGGAATAGTGCTTTGAACTGTTTCCCGAGGCCGTAGGCCGAGGGTAACAGTTTAAAGCACTATTCCTGACATCGAGGGACAACAGTTTGACTGTTCCCAAATCACACATAAAATAACTGTTTTATTACCTGATCAATTACTATTTTAACAGCACTTGACATGTTTAAAGCGTCTGGTAAAGTCTAAAATCCCATAGCAGTTACTTCCCTTTACATAAGTACAGTAACAGTTCGTGACGTCATTACGTGACGTCATTACGTAACGTCAGAGCACGCGCGGGCAACAGTCAAAACTATTGACCGGTCAACAGTTCACTCAGAAAACAGTTAAAAATATCGAATTACACTTATATAACCAATCAAGTAATAATTACACTTGATATTATGTTCAAAGCTATGGTCAGATATCCAGGTCCATCTAGCGTTATAGGACCACCTACCGCTGCATTTGATTGCAAAATGTCGAAATGTGATGAAAAGAGCCAAACATTACATTTTCTATAAGTTTACTAACTTCGTGTTTTCTAAAAAAGTATAGATTAATTTAGATAAAGTGTCTAGAGTCTAAAGCTGAAAATACACAAAGTGAATAATTCTGATTCGATTTGTAAATATCACAAAACTTGAAGATATTTCAAGATGGTCTATTGATCTTTCTAATAATATGTTAGACAAATTTTTATATTACGTTTTCTCGGTATGTAGCCACGAACTTTAGGGTCCACTTTTGACAATGAGTTTGGTACTCAGGTGCATATGTCATTTTCAACATAAGGCAAACAAAAGTTAATGAAAAAAGTTTCAGTAATTTGAATGTATTTTTTATCTATGCAAATAGTAAACCAAACTTTGGAATAAAGTATGTGAAATATTTGACATTTGAAGTCGAATATGTATTTTGTTTTTAGATGTACTGGTTGCAAATTGTTGTTTGTTATATATTGAGATTTCATTTAAATTTATATTTTAGCTTAGAAACTCGAGCTTAGATATTCTTGTACTCCACAATGAAATGCAACAAGTAAACAGTATGTACAGACTTGTGTCGTACAATGCGAAACAATGTTCAGTTTGTTAGCAGATCTCGACGTACGACCTGCATATCTGGAAATTCTACACGAGTCAACTCTCGTTATCTCGACTACGCTTATCTTGATTTTTCGTTCTGAAACCGGACCCCAAAATGCGTTTGATACCAAATGGCGTTGTAACATAGATACCGATAGTATGTAATATAAGCATTCTTACCACACTATTCCAGCACTGTGCCTTTTATTAAATTATCAACCAAGTGTTAAACTCTACATATTAAATCTAAATTATTCATACAGATGGCTGCGGGGTAAATTTGATTTGAAAATGAAATCGATGTTCAGTTCTCGAGTTATTAGTTTTCTGTATAATTTATGATTGTTCTGTGGTTCATGTATTATACATACAGTGCTGACCAAAAGTTCTTTAACATAATCCTGTGTTAATAATAATTCGATTCACATTTACCTTATTTTATTCAAAGACTTCAGCACAGAACAGTGCTTTTGGTCATAGAACATAATTATTTACATATATATACAAACAAGTAATAAATTACATCATAAAACAAATGTATAAACACGAATAATAATAAGACACTTATGTCTTATATGTCAAATGAAAAATAAATGAAAGTAATAATGTTATGGTAGAATATTGAATGTACTGAGTAAAAATATTATGGGACAGCTAATTCATTAAGAAATTGCTTGCGTTTAATAAATGCTTCTTGAAGAAAATGTGCAATTTTTACTATAGTGTTATCTTTCTGTGAGGCCATTAAATTTGAAAATTTTTGAAGCGTTGGCCAGGATGTATTTCTGAAGACCAATGAAAGTAGAAACAAATAGTTATCTAAACAAATCCAAGAATCACTGTAAAATTCTTATATAACAAATGAGTTAAGCTATGTTACATAAATAAGCTATAACAATTGTAAAATTACTTGCAGTATCTATGATCAGTTTTTGTCTCAAACATATTTTGTCCTAGATCTTTTGGACGGTACTGTATATACATTTACACAGATAAACCAGATCTAGCTAACTAGCAATAGCTAATTACTTTATTTCATAGTAAATTCTTGATATATACAATACCCTTAAAAAGTTCTTGACAATATAAATGAGATAAGCTGACAATGAATATCACAAGACCTTGTACTATAGCCTGATCAAATCATATTAATGTTTTTAGGCTACTTTTCTAGTATCACTCTTCAGTCGACTCTTGACATTACCTTCCTCGATCATCAAGTCACACACCAACTGTTAACAAACAGCACAGATTACAGCCACAGCATGCAGTGCATGACCCCAACAGGTACCAATTTACTCCTGGATAGAGTGAAGTAATCGCAGGTAAATGTCTTGTTCATATGAAAGGAAGTTTACAGTGCCCCTAGTGGGGATCGAACTCAGGACCTCTCGATCACCTAGCGCAAGTCCCACCACTTGACTACTGCTCCTTTTTGATATACATGTATTAGTAGTTTCTATTATATGTTTATTTACTGACTAATATTGGTTTCAGATTAATTAGAGAAGACTTCTGTTTCTTTTATCGGATAAATTCATATCAGTTTATCCTGAAAAACAGGAATTAGTAAAAGGACTTATGTAGAACACTGTATATGAGAATAAACCCTGAGAGTATTGTAATTAGTTTAGCCCACCCTCATAATCCACCTAACTTTGAGAACTTATATTAAAAATAAAAAAAAAATAAAAAGTTTTAGGCATTTTGTTCGCACAGATGTTTTATAAATACAGATTGAAATTATCTTGTAGTAAAATCCAATTCCATGTCGTGGCATGTTCTGAATACATAACTCATGTCGTATGTCGATATAAAACTGTTTCCATTGTTAGATCTAAGGTTTAGATAATTTTATTCATTGATATGATCACACAGTTTATACTTGTACAGGTTGTTGTTCTCTACAGTACCCTCTAAAATTCCTTTGACGAATTTCTGTGATTAAAGCCACTATATGAAGACATATTCATTAACAGTAGACTTGAAAACTGTTTTACAACCATGAAGTTATCAAAATTATAACATGCATTAAAGACACAATTAACAGTTCAAACCATTCTGCTTTCTTAATTTGAGTTTGACAAAGTGTCCAATTCTTAAAAAAGTAGAGTACTTTTATAAGAGCACACTGTATTCATTTATTCGCTGATGTTTAATATACCTGATCCAAAATAGTTTAAAAGCTTAATTATGTAATTTGGAGTAAGTTTTTTCTCTAATATGGCTTCATCTTTATCATACTGTGATAAAAACTACTGTTTCGAGTATTGACAACCGAATTCCACTTCCGGTTTCGATAGATACTTTCACTTTAAAATAAAATAATTAACATGAACATACCTAAGCAATATTTGCATTTATATTAAAAATCTTGTTCATTAGATGTGTTTGATACAGACAAATGTCCTTTTTCTTTGCAGTCAAAAAACAATGTTAGTTTTGATATAGGGGCTATAAGATAAAACGATTCTCCTTTCCCATTAAAAAAGGTAACAGTAGTGGTCTAAGCAAATTTCAAAATCAGCATTAATTAATTTATCAAAATATTACTTAATGTATATTACATGACTACACTTAAACTACACTCATCGATCACCCCATTTAATCCTTATTTTCAAATAACTGAAATAAACCAAGGACTACGGTATTATGGCAATGTTTATTACAGGAACATATATCTGGTATATCCAGGCAAATCATATCATCATATTCTCTATAATAGTGATTTTATACGAGTGTCTTTAACATAGGTATTCATATAAAAAGTCACTAAGTATAGAACATTAGTTGTTACTAATTAATGGGGTAGCCGATTAAAAATTTTGGTAAATAGTGTATAGTAAAATCAATGGTAGAATGCATGTTTACATGTTTTTTGAAAATCTCATTAGACCAAAAACTTTTGGATTGAACTGTATATTGTATAATAGATCGTTGGAGTTAAAGAAACATTGTATACATGGAACCATTCTGATAGAGATGTGAGAATTACGTGTTAATTATGTATAATAATGTTGTCATGTCAAAACATATTGAAAAATGTGCCCTATTTGTAGTGCAAGGTGTTTATGTCGATTTTTAATGTTCTATTTACACGAAAATATACTATAAATGGTGTATAAAACATCAATTAATGTTATGTAAGCGTTTTGTGAAAATTATATAAGGTATAGATATTCTATAAATATTCTTTTAAATGTTCTTGAAATGTTTTATAAACATTATATTACTATTCTTGACAATAAACTTGGTTAACTACTTTCAAGGTGTTTCATACAAATGTTCCACAGATGTTCCACAAATATATATACTAAGCAAAAGTTATAACGCAAATGGTAATTTTCCTTACATTTTTTTTGTTTTATATCATACATTGGTTAAGATGCCATCATTTAGTCTCTTGGTATGGTCAAACATGATAGTGTGTTAAAATTTCTTGTGCTGTCATGCTTGGGTGAACAGGATCGGCAAATCCTGTTCTACTGAGTTTCACGAATCCTGCGCAGCATGTTAGTGTGTACACAAACAAATAAGCTTGCTGAGAACTCTAGAGACCGCGTGACATTGTAGCACTCGCCATCTTGGAAACAAGCCAGTAAATATGCTAAGTTTGAGCATTGAAAAACGAGGATGAGCCGTTTGACGATTACCCCATTAACAATTACCATTAGCGTGTTCAGTAACTAATGTTAGCTAACGTTCGGATACGGAGAAATTCAATCCTAAGACAACTCAACCCGCAGATAACTCAACTCAAAGTTGTGACAACTCAGTCCGTTAGTTAGAGGTTCAGTTTTCACGGGATGAGTTGTCTTTGGGTTATGTTGTTCTGACCCTGACGTTATGGAACGTTACGGAAAGTTCGGGGTTTTTGAGCAGGCTACGGGTCATTGGATGAAAATTATTCAAGCAGTTAATCGAGTAGAGACATTGACCATTCTGCCAAGCTGGGTTTAGTAATGAATAGGAACCACAACGCCCAACGCTACCAGGGTGAAATTTTTTATAACGTCGCCGTTTAATACGTCATCGGACGTCCAGGTCTTTTTCTCTGAAAAGTTAACGGCAGACAACATTCCGCCCGGACAACAGTTCAATTTCTCAGGGCTAATTACAATAAGATTTTAGACTTGTCGTCATTTTTAGTAGACAAGAATCCAATAAAACGTCTTTGGGACGTGTTGGACAGACGCATTTGTCAACGTCTTGAATAGTTCGTGACGATACAGAAACTAAACATTGCTTTACATGAGGATTGGACAAGCAACCCACTACGTTTTTACGACGTCCTTTTTTGTCTTAAAGACTCAGGATTTCAGCAGACGTGAATTCAAATTAGATGCTCGCTCATTGTCAAATCTTGTTAACTTTTTTTCGCCTACTGGGCTTTTGGTTCTGTGAATATTTTTTTTCCGAAAAGCGTCACATATTGTCTTGCTATTGAATACTCATGAAAAATGGTTGTTTTATATTCATGTAAAATTTCACATCATAATATTTACAACTTTTGAAAATAGTTACGTTCGTGTACCCATTTGCGTTATAACTTTTGCTTAGTATATAAATGATCTATACGAGGTTCCATATTTTTTTGTAAATGTCTCAGAAATGATCTTTGTGACATAATAATAATTAGTCAATGTCTTTAAATATCTTATTCATGTTCTAAAAAAACATTGTTTATATGTTTTATGTTCCTTAAATTTTCTATAATTGCAATAAAAGGCTCTTTAAATGTTCAATATATGCTCTTTAAATGATTTTAAATGCTCTTTAAAGTTCTATAAATGCTTTTTCAAGCTTCTATAAATGCTCTTAAGATAAGTACATGTACACGAAAGTATTAGAAATAAAAACATTTTCCTATGAAAAAAAGATATAATGTACAAGCTTAAATGTAATAATAATACTTCTTACAGAAATAAGAAAATAACAAATAAATCTGTAGAAATAATCAAAACATATTCTCTGTAAATTTTAATGGTAAAACTACGAGTATATGTACGAGTATGTTCTTATATGTAAACATCTTAGGTCTAGTGCTTTCTTTTAGATTCCTGAATGAATATTTTGTATGTTTATGTATATTAGATTAATCAGAAATTCATAGAGGAAAGGCTTTGTGAGTTTTAGCAAAATATATGTTTTTTTTTATTTAAATATACGATTTGCAAATTCGTAATTTGCATATTTTAAACCGATATGAATAAGATAACTTGATTATAACTTGAAAACAGGGAAACATCAACAAGTGACATTTCAAAGCTTCAAGCCGTTTTAAGACTGACAAAGTCAGTTTAAAAGTGACTTCCTGCTTTATAAATTAATTAAGAAGCTAGTTTTCTGTACCATGCTTGGTACAAACTTCTATGAGTGTAAATCAATGAATGTCTCAAAGTATCTCTATCATGTATGGAATTAAAACATTTAAAATTTCTTGTGTACATAAATCGTTCTAAATATCTCTGTTTGAGATTCTTACCAGCTGACGTTAATGGCTTATTTAACTAAGAGAAATACATGTGTAAACAGGATGAAGTGAGACACCAGTAAAGTGATTTTTTTTGTGTTTTGAAGAACGAAGCTTCTATAGTCATTCATGTAATTTATACAAATTCAGTGTCTTTTTTTGAATTACAAGAAATTAAACAAATGACAATAAAATCAAACTTTTCAATGATGTAATTCATAAATAACTCGATGCATTTATTCGCAATCAATCTTAAATAGTTTCTTAAATAGTTTCTTATGACAATTTTGACGTAATGTTTAGTTTCACGTCGCATTTCAACAGCCTTTTTAATCATAATAAAACAGCCAATCGTCCTATTTACAGTGCATTGAAAAGACAAGATCTAGGGACCCAATCTTTAACCCTAATACTAAGCATAAATCCTCGAAAGTTGACAACTGACCAACTTGATACACAATTAGGTGTGAGTATGACCGTAGAAAATATTTCATTACCACATTCCATGAAAGTTTGTTGCTTTGGTATCGTGGGTTCGATTCCCGGGCGGGGCATACTTTCGTGGAGCTTGAATATGAAATTATTTCTATGGCCATTCTCCATCCTACCAATGATTTTTAATTATGTAGGGCAGTTGTCAGTCACTAGTAGTTGGCTAACAGCTAAATCCAGAGGTTTAGCCTCTCCAAGAGGAGTGAGTAGGTTGACTGACCGCCGTTATATGACCTATACAATGTGTTGATACGGCGTTAAACCAAACACACAAACAAACAAACGAACATATGACCCCTAAAATCGTAGAGTGCTTTCGACTGAGCTGAGCCATGGGGTATTTTTATGTAATGAAAATTGATGGGCAAGAATTTAAACATCATTGTGTATTAAAATCAATGCTGTTGTAACTTTGTTATACAAGAAACTATTGTTCTAGGCGAATGTTTATTGTTTCACATTATATAACCAATTCTTTGTATTTCCTTTTAAAACGTAAGTGCTCGGATACAAGTGCATCCGTTTTGTTAACATACATTGACGTGCTTTCCTGGAAATTTGCTAGCAAAACTATAAATACATTTTTGATCGTTAAAAGGGATATACAGGCAAACGTCTGTGTCAAAAGTATAAATCCAAGTTTCGTCTTTACAACAGTATTAAGAACGTAAGAAATCACTTACTAATAACATTTGTCACTTATAACATTCAACTGAACGAATTTAAACATGTGGCATACACATTGTTGAAAACGAAAGTAGGATACTGAGGGAATCACCAAGCTATTTATAGATTTGTTATATGCCGTACTTGCTGAAATTAAACATTTACATTGGTCGCTTCTTGTCTTTTCAATATTCTTAGGCGGTTAGGATATCTTTTTAATGGAACAATACATGCACAATAACAAGCTCTAGAATCTTTTCATCAGTAAACGCATATTTTAACACTAATCTATTTTTAGCTAACCTGGCGGACATGAACCTAGTTAGGGAACACCCCAAATATTACGAGAAAATATAGAAATATTTTTCTAAGTAATACACCAGTTTGTCTGTTTCAATCACAATTATAAAAATACAATGCAGAACCAGGAAAATTGGAACTGAAATTTTTGCCCACTAATCCCTTTAAAGCATTTGCTAATGCTTGTCATGTTATTCATGAATATATACAGTGATCTTCAAAAGTTCTTAGAGATATCAAATTTTCAGGAAAAAATGATCAAGCCTTGGATGGCGTGGTATATTTTCGTGTTTTTCATGAAAAATACTTTTATGTCTATATGGGTTGCACCACCTTTTTTTGGTACATGTTTAATATATATAATAGATTGTTGTAAGCTGGGATAAGCAAAGGTGATTATAAATGATTTCACTAAAAAGTTAGGTTTGAAAAAGGAATAAATTTGCTTATCCCAGCAATGCAAATACTTATGTCTTGTATTTTTTATCATTATGGCTTTTTTAATAATATGCGTCATTATAATTATGTATAATAAATGACAAAATCATCATACAATTTGGTCTTTGTCAAATTCTTTATTCCATGTACTATTCAGAACAATCTGCGTCAACAGACAGTAAGGTTGACAACCTGGTTTAATTCCAGTAGTTGTGGATATAAATTATTTTACTGTAATTAATGTTTATTCATTTAAATTTTATGTTGATAAACTAAATAATGTTGATTTTGGAATTTGCTCAAATGGCTTGTGTTTCTTTTTTCATGTATAAATATTAATTGGTATATCTTAACAGCTTTTGTCCAAAGCCTTTCTAAGAGCATCATAAGTACATCAATATAAAGCATATTGATGGTCAATAAAATTGCATTTTAATTGAACATTTTGTTTGAAATCAGTGTAAGACATGTTATCTATCAAACATCAAAACTCGCCGTATATTGTTTGATGATAAAAGTGAAACATTTTAAGTGTTCGAGAAGATTTATTTATTTCGTTGATTTATAAAGTACATTAAACTAATGGATAAAACCTTGAAATGTTACTTTACACTGAACCTTGGACTATTACTGATTCTTATCTTATTATCTTTTTAATAAGTATTGCTTTGTTGAAAACAATTTCAATCAAACCACGAGTTTTATGCTCTTCAAAGATCAGATTCTAATTCAAAACATTTGATAAAAAAAGATACGATTTCAATTAGTATGTTTAACAATAAACTATTTGTTTTTCTTTGAAATGACAATCCGACAAAGTTCTAAATTATTTCAAACATTTAAAATGAAGTTAATGAATGCTAGTGTTTTGTTGTGGCTGTGATAAAAAGGCAAGAATCCAAACAGCTTGCTTTGATGTCCTTTGTTTCAAATAAGGCCACAACAAGTTGATCATATGTTCTACGGATTTTTCTGGGGAAAAAATGGGGCGAGCAAGCGAAGAAAAAAATTAAAAAAGTCTTTATTCACTTGCTTTATATAGCGGTTTGACCAAATTTTTATGGGCGAGCGATGAAATAAAAATATTTCTTTTGTAAAAACCGTCAAAATTAAGGTGCGAGCGAATCCATAGAACATAATATGATCAATTTGTTGTGGTCTAAACTACCAGCCACAATCAATCGTGTTTATATGATAACTGAATAAATTGTCTTATAATTGATGCCATGTTTTGTTCCTCATATCAACAAACAACAATCCTGGTATTATGCAATCTTTTCTAATCTATAATGACAATGGTTTAGTACAATAAGGGTATAAGTGTAAAATGCTCCTTTTTCAATAATCAAGAAAATCTGTCTACAGGTTTGATTTTTTACGATTTTGAGGTAAAGTTTGATTAACTTGTAAAATAAAAAGTTAATACACATTTGAATACTCAGAATCAATTAAATGAGGAATAAAAAAAGTTTAATTATTACACGCGACCTTTCAATATGTTGCAACAAAAATAAGTTTTGGCTCAGTAGAAAGAGTGATCAAATACTCAACCCCTTTTAGCGCTAGTATTAAACTGTTGTAAGTGACAGATAATCCACTGTGGAAAAAAACTAAATGAAAAACTCATTTTAGTACTAGCAGGGTATGTTACTTATCCCGGCATTTTGTCTCGTGCATGTTTCAATTAAGGACAGGGGGTATGTGGTAGTTATAACAGTCTTCCTTCATCTCAATAACCTGATTTTACAAATCGCATTATTTCAAAACATAATTGTACGTATGTACGTACGATATGACCAGATTATCTAAAGACATTACCATGCAAGAAGGTGATGAGAAACACGTATCACCATCGCCATCAATGTATGTTTCTAACTGAACTGTGTTGTATAAAAAAATACAGTAAAGTTCTAATATTAGAACCATCAAAATGGTCTTAGTGGCAGAATGATCTTAATAAAGGGACGGATTAATTTCCTTATATTAAGTATTTGGGACTTGTCAAATATTGTACGATTTATAAACAGCAATAAACAGGGTAATGTTTACAACGGACTTCACTCAAGTGTACGATAATATGAATTAATTATATTTGAATTAAAATTGTTGATATTTATTGATTTGTGTTTTTCGTGTAATGAATCACATGTTTATATGTATACGTGCATGTATTTGTAGACATGTTGTTGGACCAATAGCACTGTTTGCGTCGATGTCCATGAAATAACTTCTACCACTAAGAATGCTAGGTTTATAATGATTGTTTACAGATAATGATTCAGGTCATAGATCGTCAGGTTAGGGTAGTTTACTATTGTACAGACACAGTCACGATGTGAATATACTGTATACATCTACACTAATAATACCTTGTTATCGTAATTATTATATTTAGTGTGAATGTTAGCTTATATAAGATAGAAACTTATTCTTAAAATGTGTGAGTGTAGGACTTGTTTTCCATATAAATGTGGAACCATATTTAGATATAATTAGACAATGTCCTAATGAGATATAACTACACATTATTTCCATCCACAGTAGTGTCACTATACGCATATCGCGGGTTTAGCACAAAACAGTCGTAACTCAATAGAGTTATAAGCGTTTTGCGCTAAACTCACGATATAAAACAAATTTTATTAGATTGGCTTTTACGTTGAATGTAACTTGGTTGGACCACCAATAAGCTTGGCTGTAAACTTTACTTAATCAGTATCGTCTTAGAATCTTACTCAAAGGCAATCAATACGTTCTCAAGCCAAAGACTCGTACTGTGTATTTTGTTCGGTTCCGTACTGGTGGTCTATTAGTTGCATTATATGCAACAGAACAGATCAGATCAGACACTTTATTATAGGGCTTGAGCAATACTCATCTTCTAATAAATACAATATAATGCAACATTAAGTCATGATTGTTATGTCTCAGGGTTCGTTTTTATTAAAATTTAAAACCATGTTAATAGTTTACCAGGTTATTGGCGACCATCTTGTATATATGCCGGTCATTTTGTTAATCATAACTCGGTAGCTTTACAAAGTCGTACAACGACACAGACATTTTCTAAATTGCTAAAATATAAATTGCTAACATGTATCACATCTTGTCTAAAACTGCTCTGGTAGTATAAGAAACTAACTAAAAACTAAAATTTTAAGTAATGACATTATGTTATCACACACATTTTTTACTAAGATAATATGTGAACATTAAAGGTGATAGACAAGATCTTAGATAACTTCCCACTACTTTAAACAATATGTGAACATCTAAAATGTTTTGTCTTTTAAAGTAAATGTTCTGACGCAGAAACAAGCGTCATGTTTGTGGGCGAATTAACTGTTTTGCAATAGCTTAGGTGTTAGATGAAGTTTTGTATGTATTTTTTGTTGTTGAAACTTTGTGAATTTGATGACATTAAAATGTGCTATAATATAACAATATATAATATTTCAATGTTTCTCTTAATTTCACTCAATCCGCTTTATTATCTTTAACTTAACTTAAGACCAAATGAAACTGATACAATTTACAAACTTTTACTTATAGTCAGTATTAAATAAAACATTTAACATTAGCAATGAATAGCTATTAGCGGACATAACGTACGAATGCTAACATTGAATCGAGCGATAAACTTTGTCACGTGCAAAGGTAATTTATGCGGAGGATTCAGAGTAAACAAATTGGGTCTCAGAACAGAACAGTAAGTTTATTTAGAAAAGTACAAAGTACATATTCATAAATACATAGAATATAGGTCTCACAAAATAGTGGAGGCATTTTATTGAACAAAGAAGTATAATACATTGTACTTATTTTATGCACTATTGGAATATTTCCTTTAATATGGCTGTTGCAAAATTGTAACGAAAAAACAAGTGTTTGTTTACATTCTGAAGGTCACATGACAAAAAACAAGTGTTTGTTTACATTCTGAAGGTCACGTGACAAAAAACAAGTGTTTGTTTACATTCTGAAGGTCACATGACAAAAAACAAGTGTTTGTTTACATTCTGAAGGTCACATGACAAAAAACAAGTGTTTGTTTACATTCTGAAGGTCATGTGACAAAAAATCAGTGTTTGTTTACATTCTGAAGGTCATGTGACAAAAAATCAGTGTTTGTTTACATTCTGAAGGTCACGTGACTATATACCTTGTTAATAAAAGTGATGATAAATTAGCATGAAATCCAATAAAAAATGTACTAAAACATTGCATTACAAATTTTAGACGATTAATCAAGATAACAAGTACATAGATATAAAAGGATATAAAAACCTTATATTTAATTCATAGTAATCATCCATGTGACTCCCACACGATTGTCGTACTTTAATTTGCTTCAATGCATATTTTTAAACCTGATTAATCGATTGATAAGTTCTTGTTCATTCCGTGCTATCATTCCAAGATCAATAAACAATATGTTTTCAATTTAATTCTATATTTACATGCAATGACGTAGCTAAAGTGTGGCAAAATGATGACATGTTTTGTTTACTGGGTTTTACCTCGTGCCATCACAAATAATAGTTTCACGAAGGCCAGGTCACCTAACATAGCTTTCCTGAACCCTTGTCAATAACCAGTACTTAAGTATCCTTCCACAAGGCTGACAACTTCTCCATATACAAAAATGTACTTTATTTATGAAGATAATTTACAGTATTTTCAAATTTTCACGGAAAGGTATAAACGCCGGGTTGAATTCAAACCTGTTCACCTTCAGGATACTAGATTCTACATTCCGATGGGCATTAATTTAAATACAATACTCGTATATATATTTTCGACAAATTTAATAATTTTGTAGTTCTCAGACAGGCCAAAAATGTTCTTTGTGGTTAGGAAGAGCTTACGTAGGTTGGAAAATTGCTCAGTTTTCTTGTGTAGTAGCAACAAGAAAAATGCATCTATATTTTATGCGTCTTTGTCTATTGATTATGATATACTATCAGCGTTTGATAAAATTCTGTTTTGTTCTTTAAAATGGGGTTACAATAACACCACGTAAACAACGTTGTTACACGTGCATGTCATGATAAACAAAAATAAAACAACACTTGCTTCATGCTGAGATTCTAATGAAGTTGATAAAACAACACTAACAACAGTCTTATCTTGTGAAAACAAGGAACTAAAACATGACGTCCATCATGTATAATGACTTATTATTTCCTTTTTCTTGTAAATTATTCCAACATTAATCCAGACATTCTGCTCCAAGCTTAAACCTCCGCAATAATTGCTACACATTATGTATAATTAATGTTAATTATTTCATAGTGCTACATATCTGTAAGGTATGTTATTATATCTGCAAAAATCTAATTGATATAGTAATGTTATATGTCTCAATACTTTTACAACTCACAACTGTTCCAGAAATCGACCATCTCTCGTAGATTTGAGATAAAATGATATCATCTCTTTAGATGTAATACAAACTGCCCATAAGTTATGACGTTATGGAAATTAATTTTAAGCTCAATTAAGAAGCTGGTTCTTGCATGTTTTAGTTATTGTTTTAGCTTAATTGTAGAACAAATGCTTGCAGATGATATTAATCACTTTCGTGTCCGCTTTCTATGTGCCTAAGTGTGTTGTAGATTGTTTCTTGCTCAAGGAAACCACAACCTGGACTTTAGATGAGCATGGGAAACAATGAGTATCTAAAGTGAGTTATAACAAAGGTCCAAGCACCTGTTTTGGTCGTAAATCCTTGTATTCCATATTTTAATTACCGTAAGAAGTGTAGTGTTCACTGTTTTGGTTAGCATGTAAGTATAGCAGCCCATTGGCCTTGTTTGGTATTTGTGCGTATTTAATGCATACAACAGATATCCGATAGATCACTGTCGTATAGGATCTCATGTCATTGCTTTGGGGGTCACGTCGAATTGACATTTTTGTCGGTCAATCAATGCGTAGCATACATTTCTTAAATAACCAAGTACCTGAGCGGATAATTTTAGACCGGATTTAATCAGATTGATCTAGTCAAATTCAATTTACTCTGTAGGAATAACTATGAGAACAAAGTAAAAGCTAAACATACATGCCACTTTATTCTACTACTGGTTTCAAACTCATGTGTTTTAAAAGTTTTTATTTGCTCTCTTTTATGTAATAAATGACCAAAGACATTGACAAATGATTATTTTTTAAATTAACATGGTTATATAGTTTGTGCCAATTGACCGTTAACTAAACTATTAAAGTTTATTCCAATGATACCTAACTTTTTTTCTCAGATCAGTTTTCTCAAGCTATAACAAATAATTCTATACATATCGCTCAGTCATGTGTCTTTGTGTGTTTCTGTAACGTCAGTATCGTTTATAAACGTTGCCATGGTAACGACGTATCGTATGTAAAATCGTCATTTATAGATACCCTCTGTTTCTAATTATGTAAATTCTATTTCTTCCAAACAAAAACTGTCGTAAATATATTCTATAAATATTTCATTTGATTTTATTCCATTCTGAAATGTCAAATGCATATTTCACATTATGGAAAAACGATTTTGCAAAACATTTCCTTAAAGAGTTTGAGAATGTGATTGGTAAACGTATACGAGGTTTTAAAATAGTTATGATGACGAACTCGTAACCAAAACAACTATTATATAATATTTGCTTCTAGAAAATTGAGAATATCGTATCCTTCCTGCACAAAACTGGCTGGTACAGTACCGAGAGAAAACCACTTTTCATGCTTAATCATGAAACTCAGATTATAAGATGCCATTGCATTATTTAATTAAAAGGTAGATTTCTTCAAAAAGTGCATTTTCATTACCTTAGTTCAATTAGTGACCTGTTTTTTATAACCGCGGTCGTGGCGTAGTGGTTAGCATGTCTGACTTCGAATCCGGAGATCGCCGGTTCGAAACACGGTCGCGGCAGGTCATACCCTATACATGAGTTGTCGGCCTCATGGTAGGGTAAGTTAGTATTTGTGATACAAAAGTGTCCAGAAAACCTACAGTAGGAAAAGCTGGTCGTCGTTTTTTTTGACCTTTATATGTGTTGAATACGACGTTTATAAAAAATAATAATAAACATTAAAAAAAGTTTTTTTTTATAATAAAATATTTTATTTTACATACCTACAAATGCATAAGAGGCTTAAGATTTGCTTTTTGAAATGACATCGACTTACTCGTATAATGCCAACGTCATCTGATAAATTTCTACGCTGATTTGAGACCCATGCACGATCAACGCATGATATGTTTAGTTGACACAGAAGTCAATTCGAAATATTGACATTTAATGTTAACAGCAAGTTCTAGCGTTTTCATTTTGAACTTTTAAGAGTAAAGAAACTTTCCATTGATTCTAGAATGGTATATTTATAAGTCTGTTGATTTGAAAAACATCAAGCAGAAAATAGATTATACAAATGTATATAGAGTTTCAAAGTTTCAATTATTGTTACAAAAGAATTTATAACATTCTAAAAGACAAACTCAACAGAAGGAGCTAATACAAAGTCAGGACTAATCAGTTTTTTAAGACGTATTATCTATATAACAAAATAAACTCTCATTGCCCTACACAATAGTTCTGATACTCCAGTGACTTAGAAAAAGTCAATTCAAAGTTCATGTCTCCTGGCACCATAATTTTACACGATTCATTGACTAAGAATTATTTATATACATAATATATGACCCAGTAATACTCATAATCATGTTGGAGAAACGTCATTGTACATTGAACTTTCAAGTTAGTTGACACCCCAGCGAACACGTGACTATATTAGTAAATGTTTTATAACTTTGTATAATCCAAGACAAAATAATTAATTATTGATTTTAATTATCTCTCGTGTAATATATGTGAGTCTATTTCAATATTTCATGCAACTAGGATAGGTGAAGATGGAAATGTTCCTTCTTGTTAGAGATTACATCTTGTCTTGACAAACGTCAGTCAGTTAAACATAATCTTAGAAATGTTTCCTGATTTGCCATTTAGGTAAGAGATGTTAAAACGAAGCTGACATTGGACTATATGAACACGGATTATTTTAATATTAGTTTACAAGTTTGTTTAAAAAGGATAATTTGATAAAAAAGAACGTTTTAAAATGTTTTTATTTTTATTTTCTATAAATACCGGAAGGCGTAAGCCCAAGCGGCAAATATAATAAACAATTTAGGTTAGGGGTTAGCACTGATTTGCACAGAAATTCAATTTCTGGAGTATGTACAGAAGGTTTATGTCCTATGTCTAGATGGGTGGTCAAGTTTTATGTACTAGATCATTTCTGGTCCCTGGGTATGAAGTCATATTATATATACATCGAATTGACATGTTTAGATACGTTTATTTGACCACTTGATTCAGGCTTCTTGTAGCTATGTAAGTTAAATTAAGTTATAGTTCATTATATTATTTAAACTTTATTTCTGTACAGTGTCAGCCAAACCAATGTACTCACACAAATTGGTAGATGTACTCAATAAATGTTATAGAAGATAATTAGACCTGGGTTAACATAGTGATCTAAACATGACCCTCAGTGTAAAGTCAGCAGATCCTATAACAGCGATCTATAAGATAGCTGTTTACAGTGATGGTGCTTTGTTAAATGTAGTTAAAGTCAGACAATAGTCTTTACAAGTCTTTCACACAAATCATGGAACATTATTCTATAAAGGTTTGTAAGCTGATAAGGACATATCAATGTCTTATTGACTAAAGCTGACATAACCATGTTTAAAAGCAATGTTTTATCAACAAATGTATTCATTGTATCTAGATAATAACCTTAGTTAGATGTGGGATTATGAACCACAATAGTAAATAAAACAGTAACTAATGTCTGCCTGGCAATATACTGTACAGTGTCCTACGAAAGTTCTTGGAGGAATGACATTTTAGAGAAAATTGATGTTACCTCTGGTAACACATTACATGCATTATTGTCCTCATACATTTGTAAATGTTATGGAAATAAATTAAATACCTATCTGTCTATTACATTAATATGTTGATAAACTAATTAATGCTGATTTTAGTGTTTGACGTTTTTGGGTTTTTTAATGATTAAATGTTGTTAGGTTTTATCGTAAAACATGATTTCGACTGGCACTTTTGAAAGGCACTCTATACATCTACTTCGGAAACAGATGCACCGAGTTAGGAGAAGTTTTAAGGACAAGAATACTTACAGAGAACGAATATAGCATCACTGATTAATGAAATCTATATGGTTGTATTAAATCCAATTTAATTAAAACAGTTTTAAATTGATTCCTAGAGTACTTGCTCATTTTACTTCAAATGTTGATCCCAGAGCGAGACTTAATCAAAGTTAATGTCAACCGATGCACGTAAACGTTCATAAAGGACCTTCTATATTTAGATTGTTTGAGTGTTTCCAGGCTTAGCGGATAGAATACAGCCATGGTTGTATGTTTGAATTGCGTGTAAACAGTCTTTATTTGGACATTACTGATTTTCTATGTTTAAACGAATGTTTAAATCTGGAATTTAATATTGATGAAGTTATACGTGTTGAGTATTTCTGGAAGCGGGTGTCTAATGAAAGTGGTCTATTTATATTCCGTCGTCAATCAAAGACAATGTTCTTTCGGAACAGGGCAGTGATCAATGACATAGTCTGAAACATCCATCTTCGACTTTTTGATTTAGACATTGTTTGTCTCTGAAATAAAAGTTCCTGAACTTAGTTGGCTTTTAGAGAATATGAATAACACTTTCATGATTTACAAAGTTAGCGTTGATTTAATTCTAAACTTAGTTCTACGTTGACTTTCCAATATACATTTATTGCCAGGTTAATTCTTATTGATTACTAAATGTTAGTATGTTGTTTTTTTAGTTTTAGATTTACTCAAAATTCCCCCAAAATAATCAAATGTCAGCCTTATACAGTCATGTATATACCTATCAACTTCAAACATGCTCACGATTTATAAGGCGAGCGTTGGTTTAGATCAAAGTTAAGAAAAACATAAACATTCAAATATACATTCAGATGAATACTTTTAAGTTCACTATACAATGATGTTTAGTGCGTACAAAAAAAAATGTGTTTTGGTAAACATTAAAAATGAGGCAATTCATTTCAGGGGTAGACAGCAATGAAAATATAATTTGTGCTATTCATTTTAACAAAATTAGCATGGTTGATAAACCACCACCACTTGGTAAATCATGCTTGTTATGGTAGAACACTTTCCATTACACCAACAACTAAGACACAAGTAAAACATATCACAATTGTTTATTTTAAAGTCATCCTGGGCATCCCTCTTCGTGGGTTAGATCATTGTATTGTTATTATAAAGTGTTGTTTTTTTGTTCGAACTATATAAGTTATAATCAGAATTTAAAAACAAGTAGATTGTATAATCTAAAATTGTATCAGAGAACATGAGAACATTATCGTGTACAATGAATGACAAATACTCCCTGAGTTACTAATACAAGCTAAAAATAATTAAATATTGATTGTGTCTACTTTTGATCTATGCAAGAGAACTTGATATTCTGTAAGATAAAACGTAAAATTAATTGTTTAAAAAACAACATTAGTTTGCTTTTAAAACTACATTTATAGATGATAAACATTGAGGACGTTTGAGGACATTCATTTAATGTCTTTGACACAAAGTTCACTGTCTGAGTATTACGTCATATTGTACATGGCACAGTGAAGTTATGTTTGAATTTATATAAAAAGTACGAGTCTATGCGTACATGAAAGTCGGTGAATAAATGTATTATCCGGTTGTTTGTGTTGATAAAAAATGGCCGGTACGGTTCCAAGACAAAGACACTATATGTATACAACTGTATATACAGTGACCTCTAAACAAAATTTTGGAAAAACAACTGATCAAGCACATCGTCAATAATTTTACTAATATCATTGTAAGAGTCATCTAAGCTAATTCTTAAATATATAAACTTTTGGAGGGCACTGTTACAACCCGTTTTGTAATGAAATCCCGAATTATTACATTTCAGGTTTTTATTACAAAACGGGTTGTAACAGGGCACTCTGTTTTATATCTCAACTTTTGCACTTACTATACAGTGGCTGACTTCTGCTTAACTTGACAAAGTAAAAGTAGAAAGATTGTCCATTGCTAAAGTGAAGTGACCCAATCTTTGATCATGTCTGATTTACCATGTATTGTATCAAATGCAATATTGTTTCAAAGTATGGTATTACATTACATGAATTTATTATCACGAAGTATGACATTATCACATCCCAGCTCTATGATAGAAAGTTACAAACTCCTCACAGAGGTTACGTCACTCGTTGCTACTTTAAGTTTTTAACCTCTGCCAACACGTAAATCACGTGACCCTAGTAATACCATCTATTTATAGAATGCCAAAGCTTCTCACAGTGCTTACGTCACGCTTTGTTATGTTTACAAATATCTAATTAAACATTTTTATCTAAATGTACTTTGAACATTATCATTTACTACAAGAAGACTTTATCTGTTTAAAATATTGAAATGTCACAGAAAAGATGAAACAATAATTTAAAAAAAGATATTCGGCTCTCTGAGAGACGAATTTACTTGTGGTGGCAGTTCTTATTGATTTAATAAAGGGAAATAACCGCTGCGGGGAGTTTGAGAAATTAATTGAAAGACGCCATGTTGATTTCATTACACATTGTTTTAATTAAAGCCCCACTAACCTACTAAAACAGTGGCTAACTTTAAAACAATGACATTATCACGGAACTCCTGAAAGTGAGAAGATATTAAAACTGTCAGTTTGTCTTTAATGAAACAAAAAATCAGTAAAATGGTCTTTGTAATAAAATAATTTATTGTTTCATGACATGAGATGTATTATTAATGTTAGAGATATAAGAGCTTACGATGATAATGGTGGTTGTTTTATCAGTAAATAATGGTTGCTGTTTTATCAGTAAATAATGGTATAGTTCATTTTTTCTCAACTGTCAAAACATGAATAATTTCACGGTGAATGCATTTGTTAAAATTATTGTCGTCATACATCCATGAGTTTCCGAAAATGTGTATTATGATCGAGTAAAGCTTCTTATACCGTATGATATGTTTTAGTTAAGATATTTTAATAACAATTAGACCACCAGTACAAAAACAATGCATTCAGCCACCGTGAAATTATTCAAGCTTTGACAGTTGAGAAAAAAATGGGCTTATATCATGATTAGACATGATTCTGATAAAATTCCACTTCCTCTGAACCACAGTAGTATACTTCAATGATTGCTTGTATGACTTTGAATGGCTTCAAACAAATTAACAAATGGTTAGTTTATTCTTGGCAGCACATATTTCAAAGGAAACCCCCGTTTTTATTATACTATCAGTAAGTACCTTTGTCACCTATTCGTCTCTTATGCTATGTATCATTGAGTGTATATTACTCAAGTTTCAAAACAGCTACCTCAACAGTTGCTTTTATACATTTCAATCAAATACCAAACATAAATATAAAATCTTATTACTTGTCAAGTACCCAAAGTTCTACACTCTACAGTCACAAGACCCGTGCATTGAGTCCGACGTGAATTCAGGATTCTCAATAGTTCAGCCTACTTAACTGGCTCCTAACGTGAGACCCAAAACTCTTAACTTAGATGATAAACTATGTGACTTCCAATGGGACTCAATCTTTTAGACAAGATGATAAACTATGTGACTTTCAATGGGACTCAATCTTTTAGTCTAGATGATAAACTATGTGACTTTCAATGGGACACAATCCTTTAGCCTAGATGATAAACTATGTGAATTTCATTGGGAACCAATCTTTTAGCCAAGATGATAAACTATGTGAATTTCAATGGGATCCAATCTTTTAGCCAAGATGATAAACTATGTGAATTTCAATGGGATTCAATATTTTAGCCAAGATGATAAACTATGTGACTTTCAATGGGACTCAATCTTTTAGCCTAGATGATAAACTATGTAAATTTCAATGGGATCCAATCTTTTAGCCAAGATGATAAACTATGTGACATTTAATGGGACTCAATCCTTTAGCCTAGATGATAAACTATGTGACTTTTAATGGGACCCAATCTTTTAGCCGAGATGATAAACTATGTGAATTTCATTGGGAACCAATCTTTTAGCCAAGATGATAAACTATGTGAATTTAAATGGGACTCAATCCTTTAGCCTAGATGTTAAACTATGTGACATTCAATGGGACTCAATCCTTTAGCCTAGATGATAAACTATGTGAATTTCATTGGGAACCAATCTTTTAGCTAAGATGATAAACTATGTGAATTTAAATGGGACTCAATCCTTTAGCCAAGATGATATACTATGTGAATTTAAATGGGACCCAATCCTTTAGCCAAGATGATAAACTATGTGATATTTAATGGGACTCAATCCTTTAGCCAAGATGATAAACTATGAATTTAAATGGGACTCAATCCTTTAGCCAAGATGATAAACTATGTGACATTTAATGGGACTCAAACTTTTAGCCTAGATGATAAACTATGTGAATTTTAATTGGAACCAATCCTTTAGCCTAGATGATAAACTATGTGAATTTCATTGGGAACCAATCTTTTAGCCAAGATGATAAACTATGTGAAATTAAATGGGACCCAATCTTTTAGCCAAGATGATAAACTATGTGACATTTAATGGGACTCAATCCTTTAGCCTAGATGATAAACTATGTGACTTTTAATGGGACCCAATCTTTTAGCCGAGATGATAAACTATGTGAATTTCATTGGGAACCAATCTTTTAGCCAAGATGATAATCTATGTGAATTTAAATGGGACTCAATCCTTTAGCCTAGATGTTAAACTATGTGACTTTCAATGGGACTCAATCCTTTAGCCTAGATGATAAACTATGTGAATTTCATTGGGAACCAATCTTTTAGCCAAGATGATAAACTATGTGACATTTAATGGGACTCAATCCTTTAGCCTAGATGATAAACTATGTGACTTTTAATGGGACCCAATCTTTTAGCCGAGATGATAAACTATGTGAATTTCATTGGGAACCAATCTTTTAGCCAAGATGATAATCTATGTGAATTTAAATGGGACTCAATCCTTTAGCCTAGATGTTAAACTATGTGACTTTCAATGGGACTCAATCCTTTAGCCTAGATGATAAACTATGTGAATTTCATTGGGAACCAATCTTTTAGCCAAGATGATAAACTATGTGAATTTAAATGGGACTCAATCCTTTAGCCAAGATGATAAACTATGTGAATTTAAATGGGACTCAATCCTTTAGCCTAGATGATAAACTATGTGAATTTCATTGGGAACCAATCTTTTAGCCAAGATGATAAACTATGTGAATTTCATTGGGAACCAATCATTTAGCCAAGATGATAAACTATGTGAATTTCAATGGGACTCAATCTTTTAGCCAAGATGATAAACTATGTGAATTTCATTGGGAACCAATATTTTAGCCAAGATGATAAACTATGTGAATTTAAATGGGACTCAATCCTTTAGCCTAGATGATAAACTATGTGACTTTTAATGGGACCCAATCTTTTAGCAGAGATGATAATCTATGTGAATTTCATTGGGAACCAATATTTTAGCCAAGATGATAAACTATGTGAATTTCATTGGGAACCAATCTTTTAGCCAAGATGATAAACTATGTGAATTTAAATGGGACTCAATCCTTTAGCCTAGATGTTAAACTATGTGACTTTCAATGGGACTCAATCTTTTAGCCAAGATGTTAAACTATGTGAGTTTAAATGGGACCCAATCTTTTAGCCTTGGTGATAAACTACGTGACTTTAATTTATACCAAAACTCATATCTTAGATGGCAAAACTATGAGGCTTTTAAAAAGTTTGGTGACAGATCTGGTTTACCAAATATTTAAGCTGTGACTCTCAAAATATGCTAAAGGCATCATGATTTACCAAACGTCGCACCTAGATCGCATAATCATTATACTATTCATTTATATGTATTGTGATAGTGGCTCAGCTGGGTTGAGATCAAGTGGCCTATCTTTATATTACTATTGTCTTTAAATGTGTCAGTAGAAACACATTCAATGAAACCATTTACTGATTAGTTTTTCCTTCTTCTAATTATACGTAACACACTTTTTCTTTAAACATTACAACGTTTAGTTCCCAAAGGTTTGTTGTTCTCAATAACTGCATTTTAAATTACATTTATTTTCACGTTGGCTGTGTTTATTATTGACAATTTGATAAACTATTGTTTTTTCTCTCATGAAATTTGTGCATGTTACAAATGTTACTTAATTATACCCAATTTGATGTTCACTACCAAGATACTGTTAAATAACTTAATAGTGTTTTTTATTTCTTCCAACTGATAAAACTGCAGTAAAGTTCCACCATAAGGGCCGTCCAAGTTAATGGTCTTACATGTAATAACAGAATTGTCATATAGGATCATTTCTCTTCTCAAATTATATATCAAGCTATGCTGCATGTAGGAATTAACCATTATAATCCACTGGCACCAGAGTCCATATCTTATGATCATAAAATAATGCGTACGTCCCTATATATAGTTCCCTGTGCATACATACATGTACACTACCTTATATATATTATATAATAAAAGTATATAGTTATACATTGTAACTCGAACACAGTAATATATACGGGGGCGATTTTTAATTGTGTTTGTTGACAAAATATTATATGTGTGGGTTGTTAAAGAATGTGAGGACTCTGGTGCCAGTGTCGTAAACAATTATGACTTTGCAATGACTAATGTTGTCATTAAAGAGGAACTTTATGGTATTTTGACTACATATCATGTTTAAAGCCACTAGATGAAGATAGTTTCATTAAGGATAGACTTGAAAACTGTTTTACAACCACGAATCGATCAAAATATAGCATGAATTAGAGACACAATAAACGGTTAAAGTCATTCTGCTGTCTAAATTTAAGATTGACCAAGTGGTCATATGTTAAAAGTGGGGTACTTAAAGAGCACACTATATTCATTTATACGCTAATGTTCAATATACCTGAACCACATAGTTTTTTACATATGAACAGAGCCGCGGCCGTGGCGTAGTGGTTAGCATGTCTGACTTCGAATCCGGAGATCGCAGGTCATACCTTATACATGAGTTGTTGGCCTCGTGGTAGGGTACGTTAGTACTGGTGATAGATAAATGTCCAGGAAACCTATAATAGGAAGAGCTGGCCGTCGTGTATATGACCTATATAATGTGTTGTATGCGACGTAAAAAACAACAAACAAAACATATGAACAGACTATCGGGGTCATTAAAAAGGATAATGGTAATGTAGGAATGGTCCTTAGAGATCGTTACATCTCAAAATAAACATTTAACAGTTATAAATCGTCATAAATCAAATGACTTTTACATTAGCCAAGATTGTCGTTATAAAAGAACCTTAATATACGAGTAAAAAAGACAATATAATAATGAAACTAGAACGAATGATGTAAAATATAAAAGTGTTGAACTTACGACACAGAATGGTATAAATCAATTGAACGTTATGTCATATAGAACAAAACATCATGTCAGAAATAAATGACTTTTTTCTTATGATGAATTAAACATACACTTGTCTGTCTGAGAGGGTAATATTTTTCTTGAATAAAACATTTTTGTTATTTTAGAATTCATATATAAGTAATTGCTCATTGTCTCCTTCTAATGTTTTTGTCTTAGCTATGTTTTTTTCTTGAATACATACTTTACTTAAGACCAACTTGTATACGTGATCCGTGAGTTCGGTGCAGAGTGAATGCAACTCGCATTTGTGTGTTGTATTGTCGTAAGGGTGTTTCACCAGCACGATAACAACTCGTATAGTTCTATCACCTATTGTCAGTCGGACTAAAACCTTGATTATAAAGTTGAGGTGCGATTTCCATATACATGTTCAGCCACCTTTACAATCTTGTACGATAAATCCTTATCATTGAATCATTGAAATCACCCTTAGACAGGCGATCCCTCACAGTACCCACTTACACTTACACTTACAGTGGAACACTTGAATTTTTTTTCTTGCTGAAGGAAATTAGCAGTGCCCCTAGCAGGGATCCAACCCGGAACCTCTCGATACCTAAGCGCGCGTCTTACCACTGGACCACTGCTCCTCTAAAAGTCTCAAGGAGACAATGAGAGGAAATGTTGAGACGTAGACTGAAAAACTAAACTTGGCATCTTTACAAATCATATAGCTTTTAATCAACATGCTTGGTGATAGATTAAACTATAAATTTGCCAACTGGTCTGTTGATGATTTTTTGTTAGAACCTAGGGTAACCAAGGGTCATGGAAGAGACAATCATTCTAAAATTGAATGCCTGTTTACAATTAATTCTCATGATGTCTTTTTGTTGCTTCTGTTATAAGCTGATGTTATATATGAGAAATGACACATATATATGAGACAAGCCGAAATTAAACCCGATAAACAATGTATTTTCATGATGACTTTTTCTCTGTTCTCTCTAAAAAAAACACTAATGATTTAGTATTGATCAGTGAACTCTCTCGTTTATAGAGAAATTTTTGATGCCAGTTTCTACAACAACAAAAACACATCATCAGTCATGAACATTGAATATTCAATTAATATGATTGATAGATCTATTCCATGGTATAACAAAATAGAAAACTCATTATTTGACAATAATGTCAGTTTTTCTCCATTAATAAGGTAAATGAAGAAGCTGCTGGCCTTCTGGAATGTTATGTAAGCACTGGTTAAAGACAACGGCCAATGTAAACTAGGTTAGGTGCTCTGACTGCCGTTATAAAAAACATTTGCGGTGTAAAAATTCTCATTTTCAACACAATAAGTGCTTGCTACCTTTTGTCTACAGACCTCATTTATAGATTTCAACTTAAAAAATGATTTTTTTCTAAATCTCTAAAACTGAATGGAAAGACTTTGTAACTTGTAAAGCAGTGCTATGACAACATTTTTTTAACGTCGTATTCAACACATATTTAGGTCATATACACGACGGCCAGCTCTTCCTACTATAGGTTTCCTGGACACTTTTTCTATCACCAGTACTAACTTACCCCACCACGAGGCCGACAACTCATGTATAGGATATGATCTACCGCGACCGGGTTCGAACCCGCGATCTGCAGATTCGAAGTCAGACATGCTAACCACTACGCAACGGCTGCCGTTGCTATGACAACACCGGGACAAATTGACATACATGTTCAGTACAAATGTAAAAATGTAAGCTGTTAAAGTATAAACAATTAACCCGTTAGTAACGGTCTAGATAATTTTAAGGCGCGTTTGTGAACTATATTATATGTTTCTCGCAATCCTATCGGTCGCCATAAAATGACAAGAGTTCATTTTAATACAATTACCGACGTTGTTATTAACGTTCAACGTAATCTGCATTCGGAACCCGTGTCGATAGCGCAGTTGGTAGCGCGCCGGGATTTGGAATCTCGTGCCCGAGGGGTGCTGGTTTTCTCCATTGATTGGATAATATGGAGAAGTTTCCGGCCTTGTGAAAGGGTAGATGCGAACTGGTTATAGACATGGTCCAGGAAAGCTAGGTTAGGTGCGCTGGACGCCGTAAAATGACCTAAATTGTGTTGACACGGCGTTAATTCTAGTAAAAAATAAAAACATTCGGAACTACCTCGGCGATCTTCCACGCAGATACACCTCGGATAGCATATTAAGGTGAAAAAAGTAGATCTAGGAATTTGGTTTCTGTGGTAATAATAGTCTGAACTAATCTGAAATACAACGTATTCATGAGACTTTGTACTGATAAAATGATGTGAAAATGCGTGTAAAAATGTCAAGATTAAATGTTGACATGAAAATGACAGTCGCCGGACCTTATAATCTGGTTGTATTCCTACTACGTCTGATTCCCGGGGAATATCTTCGTAGATGCTCGCCGAGATTGTTCCGAATGCATAATCTACCCATATCGATGATCGAGTATCTTTAAAGAGAAAAAATGTGGTGTCAATTTATACTACAAAAAAACATCAACTATCAAGTACATTCAATTAACGTCAAATGATATTCCATGATATGACCAAACGAGAAAATTGAACCCAACCTTAAACACACTTTGTACTTGATAGCAATCTTCCATTCCTTTATTCTCTACATGTCCATGCTGTAAACAAAAGATGCAGTTAGTGAGAAAACTACTCAATATTTTCTCTAGTCTATGGTATGGTGTCACTCAAACAGTCCTCACCTCTATTGTTCTTCGACACATAACTTGTCAAGATATATTGGTTCTGTCTCTGCTTGTAGAATTGATGGAATTTTTCTCGTCCAACTATAGAACGTCGTCTGTTATTCTTCTATCTATGGTATTAGGAACCCTCTCTGGATTTATAGTCAGTTTAGATTTCGATTTTGGTTATTTTGTCTCTTACTTTTTTATAGTATAAAGGATGTATTGTCCTTTATAGTTATCGTGTTAGTACCGATTATAGAACGATGTTTCTTTATTGGCGAATGTTTGTTGGATTTATTTCGGAACTTTCCGACAAAAATAGTTCCATAATAACAAAGTTTAAGTGTTTGTACGATTTATTTTGAATCGTTCTGAATAAAACCTGGGCTAATAAATGTAAAGTTTAACACTTTAAATTACAAACAAATGCCTTTTTGTTTCAAGTTTTTTTTATCATTTAGTTGACTATGTAATGTACATTTATAGGCCGACGTTGTTAACAGAGAAAAAAAGTACAAAAAGGAATCCTTTTTAAGAAATTAAAACTTTGTCAGACATTAAAAGTAGAAAGCAATAAAGTCTGACATGTTTATTGGGTCTCTAATATTTTAATGACTTTACACTTGTAAGACAGTTTCCACAGCTGCAGTATATTAATAATATATTGGTAGACAGACTTCAATAAAATACAACTTGTACCTTACTGGAGATATGGTAACATTTGTAACATTTAAAGTATTATGTTTCTACATCTATTATACAGGCCACCTAATCAAGAAATTTAGGCTTTGATCATAGTGTGTTGTTGCTAACAGAAATTGAAATATATGGAAGCCAAGAAGGGTCATTTAAGAGTTTCAAATCACATATTTTATGCTCTTGAAGAATGGCTTTGACTGTTGACTTCTTCCTTAACAAAGCTTTTTTCAAAATGTATCATTTAAATTGAATATTTAGTGTTTTGAAGTAATGTTGTGACAATTAAATCTAAACTAAGTGTTAGGAATCAAAAGCGGAAAGACAGACGTGAAAATTAGATACGAGACTTTCTTAGCTCGATACAATCAAATGGTCCTCCAAGGAATTCATAAAAGACAGTATCTCACTGCATCCATACAATATTGCAATATGTAGTCACACGCAATAAAACTGCTACAAAAACGTATCAAGAATATATACAGTGACCACCCAAACAGTTTTTTAACAAATGAAAGTTTGAGAAAAATTGGTAACGCATACTACAAGTAATTTTTGTTTGTTTTTTGTTGGTTTTAACACCGTATCAACACATTGTATAGGTCATATAACGGCGGTCAGCCAACCTACTCACTCCTCCTGGAAAGGCTAAATCTCTGAATTTAGCTGTTAACCAACTACTAAGCGCATGCTTTCGTCAGAGACTGACAACTGCCCTACATAATTAAAAACCACTGGTAGGAGGTAGAATGGCCGTAATAAATTCATGACCAAGCTTCACAGAAGTATGCCGAGCCCGGGAATCGAACCACGACCCCTTGATTGTGTGCTAATAACTGAGCTAGCCGGCGGCTATACAAGTAATTTTACTATAATATGATCATTCATGTAATATAGTTCCAATCATATCTTGATGACTTTATTAATGCTGATTCTAAAATTAACTCATATGACTATTTATTTCTTTTTACATGGAAAGATTCGAATCTGTTTTTCCTGAAAACTAAACAGATTCTATGGAATTTTGTTTGACACTGTATATTATCTAACTGTTCAATCTAAAACATGTATTTGCACTCACTCTAACATTGGCATGTTTCTATATGGTACATGTTCAACACTATATCACGTCAAACATTAAAATGGAAACTTCATGTCACTGTTTTATCATGAGTCAAATCATTCGATGTATCTAATATATTCATAAAGTTTCCCAGAGAAACAATTCTTAGGCCTTACAATAAGGTTAAATGAAGATAAAACCATTCCCTGGTATAATAAAGGACAGCATGCACACATTGACATATCTCCTTCCTAACTTGGCAGATAGACAGTACATGACATTTTATATAATGCCAATAGTTTTAAAATTCATGGAGAATAATTGTATGTCAGTCATATGTCTGATTGTTATATATTTGAGAATAAATAAGTAGTTACAGAATAGCATGAGATTGTCTCATTATTTGTTCTAGTTTTGTTGTGACATATATTACCATTCTATACATTGTTTGAGGTTATATTAGGGGGTCTGATCATTTAGATAGGTTTCTTTTTTTCATGAAGATTTATATCAATTCCTAACATTTCCGCCACGCTTATACGCCTACATACATCTTTGTCTTCAAAGTTGACCCCATGAACATATTGATAAATCTCAAATTCAAGGTCATAGTCAGTGGTACATACATAAACCCCGCCGATTTAAATACTCACATTAGTACTTCTGTACTTACTATCGATAAAATGATAGTTAACTTATGTATGGATAATACTTTTCGATCATTTATCGAGTATGCACCACTCAAAGTTGAATAAAAGTTAATATTACAAGTACTGACTTAAAGCAGGATAAATGAATGTCTCTGAAAAAGTTTTCAGACAATCCTCAATAATCAGCATCAATTAGGGTCAAGTCCATCTCTGTTATCTTGGAATTGAATAACCAGGATAAATATAACGAAAACATACACAGTATAAATGACAACAAACTAGATCTCTGAAATAAAATACATTGCTGCGTTTTGAACGAATAAACTTTATTCATAAACGAAAACCATTGCAACGTGTCAAGCTAAAGTACCGGATATATTGCTGTGAAATGTCTGGAGTGGATGCTGAGATAAACTGGTATAATAATATTATCTGCTGTTTCTACTGAGTCATGAAAATATCATAGTTTCTCAGAATGGTCAACTTTCAACAGACATAATTCAATAATTCTTGGAAAATCAAGAAAATTCAATATTGCAATTCAGTGTGCCCTTCGAATGTGTTATTTTTAATTAGGAACATGCCTCCATGTTAAGCGTCCAGGGTTTGCTTCTGTCAGATGATACTATTTCATTGTGATTTGTGAAAAAAAACTTAAAGCAATTGAAAATAAAGTGTCTGATCATTTCTCAATGGTATCTCATTTTTAATGCACCTGTTTTGTTATAACTTTGTTAATCCGCCCGGCTAGCTCAGTTGGCAGCACGCAAGTCTACTGTAACTGATCGAGGGGTCGTGGGTTCGATTCCCGGGAGGGGCATACTTTCGTGGAGTTTGGTCATGAAATTATTTCTACGGCCATTCTCCCTCCTACCAATGATTTTTAATTATGTAGGGCAGTTGTCAGTCACTGACGAAAGTATGTGCTTAGTAGTTGGTTAACAGCTAAATCAAGAGATTTAGCCTTTCCAGGAGGAGTGAGTAGGTTGACTGACCGTCGTTTTATGACTTATAAAATGTGTTGCTACGGCGTTAAACCCAACAAAACAAATAAACAAACAATATAACTTTGTTGCAACGTATATTGTAACATCCTGCTGATTTTGTGGCAGCCAGGTTAATGATTGAACAAACACATTGTGATGGATCTCGCATTGAGAGATCGAGATGTCCATAGTTTTAATTTCACTTTATACTCGATGGCTTCACTTTTAGTGCACAAGATTTGTGTTGACTTCGCTAGAGCGTACACTGCTTCATCATACTGATTTTGTGGCGGCCAGGTCAACGAATAAGCAGATGTGCTGTAATGGAACAAGGAGTCGAGATGTTCTGAGTTAGATTCCTACTAGAAACTCTGTAAAAATATGTCTAATGATCCCGCTTGTTTTACTCCAAAAAGAGTGTAAATTACCTCTAATTAAAAAGATGTCGATGTTCAGGTCTTACGTTACAGTTTGGTATAGTCGAATGAACACGCGCTTGAGAGCAGACTGTGTACTGGACTTAACATATCAACGAACAAAAAAGACTGGATCATGCCAGTAATGCAGATAAATATTAAACTGGTAATCGATTGATATCTGTTCTATAGGTCGTTAAGGATGACTTGAGACAAACAATGTGTTTATTTACATATTTTGGACTCTGGTATTAATTAAAATAGAGAGCTCAGTTGATTTTGTGTAATGAAAGTATTAACCATGTCTTAAATGCGGGGAACGAGTGTTCTTGTAATTTAATACATATAAAACACATTGATAATAGTCGATAATTACATGTACTATACTTAGATTCACCTGTGTATAAAATTGGCATCGTTGTATTTCTCAAGTTATCCTAAACGAGCTATAGTTTGTAACTAGTTTGTGTATAACCGTCGCTTTTATGAAATTACCCAAATATTGTTTAGTTTTAAATATGAATCTACTTAAGGTTTCGAATATTCAATAAGTGTTAGGTTAATAAGTATCGACTATGCTACAATGCTATATTTTTAATTGGAAGGGAGTTGTTGAAATACCATGTGTCCTTTCAATGATAAGTCAATGTTGATGATAAAAGAAGTACCGCTGATGCAAGCTGTTCTCTGTTCACTTATATATCTAAGATGTAACCTAATTATCCCGTGCCATTGCTCGTCTATTCAGCGAAACAATAGGAACAAAGCCTTACTGAGCAATAATTGTATCCATGCATGTTAATGTTTATATAACAAGATGTACGAAGTAACGGATCAATGTGACCGTCTAAATCAAGTTGCACAATTACTTCATTACTATCAAATATTAATATCATCACTTAAGACATCCACTAGATGAATTTTCTGATATGAGATCAGCTAAATATAGAAACTTATCATATTGTATCCATATATAGTGCACTCAAAAAGTATTTTTGATAAAATCCTGTTTTTATGACCTTCCGATTCACTCATAATAAAAGAAACAAACGCTACAGGTCGTATTCTAGGTCATGCGTGTTTTTGTACTTTAAACAATGAACTTGCCCACTAAATAGGTGAATAAGCAATGCATGAACAGCATTAAAACTGATTTAAACACGCCATTTTATGTGTAACATTTATTTTAAATAGTGTATATGCACATTGTAAATTTTGTATAATGATATGTTTATAAAACAAGTGTAAACTAACCAAACTATAAAATTGTTTAAATAATTCACCCCTAAATATTGGTGTGTAATTAAACTGGCCTTGTTTGTATACGCAATGTTTACGTGGACGACCTGTATCTAAGCAAATTTCATAAACAGCATCAATTAGTTTATCAACATATAATTAGAACTATGTTACATAAGTTTCTTTTAATCATAGCAAAACATTTGTCATATACATGATCAGTTTTTCTCAAACTTTCATTCGAACAAGAACTTTAGGAAGGCACTCTATTGTAATTTATCCATACATAAACTGTTCATTGTTGCCATAATATAGCTTTATTTAGAAGTGTTGGTTCCATTTTTGTATCGTATGAGAAATTACACAGCTTTATAACCTAGTTAGGGTTTATTTTAGGTTTGCTTTTAATTAAAGGAATTCTGTTTTGAACTTTGACTGAGTTGACTATTTCTGTTCATCACATTTCAAAGACGATCAATTTGTTAGTGCAGCACTTTATCTTTATATATGTTACTAAGAACAGACAAAATTAATAGCCATACTAAACAAAATGAAACCCGATTTGGAGGATTGCTTAAAGAACGCGAGAGCCCGCCCGGTCGGTAGCGCACAAGTCTACTGATCAAATGGTCGTAGGTTCGATTTCCGGTTGGGGCATAGGCATACTTTCGTGGAGCATGGTCATGAAAAAAATTCTACGGCCATTCTCCTCATATCACTGATTCTAAATAATGTATGGCAATAGTCAGTCACTGACGGAAGTATGTGCCTAGTAGTTGGTTAAGAGCTAAATCCAGAGATTTAGTCTTTCTAGGAACAGTGAGTTGGTTGACTTGCCGCCATGATATAACAATGGTTTTCTACGGCATTAAACCTAACAAACGACATAAAGAACGTGAGGGTTAGATCTCTTTCTTTCATTCGTTTTTTATTGTCATGATCTCGCTGATCTAACTTAAGGGGCTCTTGTCTCTCTCTAAGGTCATGGAGTACTTGCATATAACTTAGGCGATTCTATTAGCTTTTCCTTTTTCATTTGTTTTTGTGATTTTGCACGCAGCGTCGTCGACTGAAGGATGGGTCGATGTTTATTTTATCAATCTGTAACTGTTGGTTCTGTCACGAATCTGTTGGGTCAAGTGTGGGATTGGTGCAGTCTAGAATATGGTTTCAAAATTCCACTAATAATTACTTTGCCAATGTCCGTTACCAAGGCACAAATACCTTAGATTCTTGTTTCGTGTTATTTGTTTGTGCAGTCCTAACTACTAGTATATCAAAAGTTTAAAAAAAACTCTTTCTTTGCTTCTTGGTTGTGTGGAAGGTCTGCGTTTTTACTGTTGCTGTTTATGATGTAATTTCAAACTACTTTTCGTAAACTAGAACTGATGATCTTGGGAACATCAGTTCCACACAATTTTGTATCAAAAAGGTCTTTATAGCATTACTCATGTCATTGTATTTTTCTGCGGTAAAAAAGTTGAGTTTCTAAAATATCTGTCTACATCTTACTACTAGTGGTACATGTTCTATACTGGAGCTTTTGGCGGTCAGCATCAGAACTGCCAAATATAGTACTCGTTAATAGAGAAATAGTCTAAAATGCCAATATTTGCACTCGTAGATATATAGACGTGTTTAGTATTGAAGCATGTAATTATGTGCAAGAATGTTAAAAAAACGCCCAAAGCCTATAGCGTGGTTCCAAACGTAAATTACCTAAGTATTGAGATCCTGATAATCAGATTAGTTTGTTTTGTTTTTTCTTATTCTTAAGTAAAGATAATAGAATTTTTATTGTAAGCAAATATCATCGACAAATTGAACTGCAAGATTAAACATATTGTTGCATTTGTTGGTTGATAATAAAACTCTGTTACAATACGGAACAACCAAGTCTGGGATTTGTTAGCTGTCAAAGTATAGATTATATGAATGGAAATATTACTTGTGGGAATTCAGCATCTCTCGGATGATTTTATGAATGTACTCACTTGTTATCTGCACGTAGATACATGAAGGTAGGAAAATATCTATGGTGTACAATATGTGCCATCTCCATGGAAAGTTAGATTAAATTGACGAGAAACGCTGAAGTGAACTATACTGGAATTCTTTCGCAGACTTTCGCAGAGTTAATTAAAGCCTTTTGTTTAAAAAAGACATCTATGAATGGCAGAGTATGACTTAATAAAGATAATTGAAACGCTTGAATGAAATATGATTGTGATTGTATTATTTGCAATGTTGTGATATTTCATTCTTAAAAACAGTAAAGTTCGTACCTACTTCCCTTTTTCAGAATCTTTGCTAAATGCACCTTTCTAAATATACATATTTTAGTTTTTTTTCAGTAATTATTTATTAAATGGGATAAAATCTACATTGCTCAGAAATACATATTGATGTCTTCTTTGAAACAAAATATCAAATTAAAAGATAAATAATATTGTATTTCTTTTACAAATCAAAGACTTTACGACTGAAGCTCAAAAAACCCACATTTTTTTTCAAAATTTTGTTCGCAATTGATTGTTACAAAAAACAATCCCCTCATTAGCAATAAGGTCATTTTTCAAGACTTGGTCATGAATCATAATTTGTTAGAACTGAGAATCTCCAGAGATTTTGATAAAAAAAAAACAATCTTATAATTGACAAATTTTACATGGACCAGACATTATGTTTCATCGTAAGTTCATGGACGTCGTACGATCGTAGGAGCTGTATGGTTGGTGTAATCTTGGTCAATGGTTAGACAAAAACCTACAGATCTGATTATATTAAGTGTTGATTTATAGACTTGGGGTGTTGTTTAAAACACTTAGTTAATGTCTCTGTACATAATAACGAGAAGATTTCACATATACCAAGAACAAATAACAGACAATAAATGCCTCGAAGATGGTACTAACGCCTCGAATGACAATTTTTTCCCCAATTTTACTGATTATACTCTAGTACTTGCGGTTAAATCTTAGCATGGCATTTCACTCATTTATACTGTTCATAAACATATGGAAAACCGGATATCAAAGAATCTTTTTATTTACTTATTTAAATGAAATATAATTATAAAATCAATATGCTTAGTCAAATTTGAAAAAAGAACCACTACATTTTAGTCAAATCTATAAATAGAATCACTATATTTTAGTCAAATCTATAAATAGAATCACTACATTTTAGTCAAATCTATAAATAGAATCACTACATTTTAGTCAAATCTATAAATAGAATCACTACATTTTAGTCAAATCTTTAAAAAGAATCACTACATTTAGTCAAATCTAAAAATTGAATCACTACATCTTAGTCAAATCTATAAATAGAATCACTACATTTTAGTCAAATCTGTAAAAGAATCACTGCATTTAGTCAAATCTATAAATAGAATCACTACATTTTAGTCAAATCTATAAATATAATCACTACATTTTAGTCAAATCTATAAATAGAATCACTACATTTTAGTCAAATCTATAAATATAATCACCACATTTTAGTCAAATCTGTAAAAAGAATCACTACATTTTAGTCAAATCTATAAATAGAATCACTACATTTAGTCAAATCTATAAATAGAATCACTACATTTTAGTCAAATCTGAAAAAAGAATCACTACATTTAGTCAAATCTAAAAATTGAATCACTACATTTTAGACAAATCTATAAATAGAATCACTAAATTTTAGTTAAATCTATAAATAGAATCACTAGATTTTAGTTAAATCTAAAATTAAATTGCTACATTTTAGTCAAATCTGTAAATACAATCACTACATTTTAGTCAAATCTATAAATAGAATCACAACATTTAGTCAAATCTATAAATAGAATCACTACATTTAGTCAAATCTATAAATAGAATCACTACACCTAAGTCCAGGGCTCGAAATTAAGCTCGCATACTCGCAAAATGCGAGTGGATTCTGAAAATTGCGAGTAACTTCGAAGCGTAACAGCATTGAAATGGCCAGATAGATTGATGGTATTAATTAAAGATTCACAAAAAACATGTTGGGGGTATTTTTGTCTATCCCACAATTATGCCATTGTTCTTTCTAGTTATATGTAGCACTATGTCGTTTTTGTATTGCATATGTGAATAGTTACTATGTATGCTATGGAAATTTGGACAAAAATGCGAGTGATTATTTTCATTTTGCGGGTTGAAATAAAATCAACTCGCAAAAAGTTTCGAGTCCAATTTTTTGTTAAATTCGAGTCCTGGTTAAGTCAAATCTATATATAGAATCTCTACATTTAAGTCAAATCTAAAATAAAAATCACTACATTTGAGTCAAATCTATAAATAAACTCATTACAGTCATGTTAGTCAAATAAAAAATAGATCAAATACGTTTGAGTCAACTTTTAGTAAAGGGTCAATACGTTAGGTTTAACTCACAATAACAAATTTAATTACAACCAGATTTGCACAAATGACTGACAAAGAAGCACAAAACAATAGCGTGTTATTTAATAATCTTTGAACATTTTATATTGACTTTCAGCATTTTTTCCTTTGTCTCTTGACTATATATAGAATATATGATTACGTGTAAATAGACATGTTTACATGTAATAAAGTGGTTACGTAGATACATTATGTCTGGTTCCCCCTCGGGATGAAATATGACATTTATAGTATTTGGTTCCCGGTTTGTATATAATTACTGCATTCTTCAAGTATAAAAAAGAGAAAATGAGGAACAATTGATCTTTAACGACAACATGACACGCAATGAATCAATTAAATCTACAAATCAGGTTTGTTAGGTTAGAGATCAGTACTGTCATAAGACAGTGTAAATTTGGATAATAGCTGATTCTACGACTTTATTACATATTTCCACGTCCATGCTTTTTTGGGATAACTAAAAAAATAACAATACCTTTGCCAAGAACTGAGTACATTAGTACTTACTGATAAGTATTTGATTTATAATCTGTTGAGTTAAGTATGTGTGTCTTGAGATGATGGATATTGTATAAGTCATTAATAACACGCTTCCCTCTCCTGGAAAAGTGTTGGGAATAGTGGGAGAAAAAGAGCAGCGTTTAAAATACCAACGTCCTTCACAATGCTTGGTGTCTTCAAGCTATTGGTCAAATATTGCGAGGACTTCGTACAGTCAGTCAATCTTAAGTAATATTGTGAGATTTTATCTATATTTTTACGATATGAAGTAAGAAATGTCAATTAGTGATTATGTTAATATGTGATGGAAAATATGATTATATTGTTGATAATGAATTATAGGTCACTAGACCAACGTGGTATCTTTGTTTTAGAATCATTAGACGCTGAATGTTTGTGATGTTACTGTATGCATTTATGTGCCTTGAGGCCATTTCACACTAATGAATATCCTATTTAGTAAATACTATGCTATTATTAATCATATTGATGCGTCAATGGGTTGGTGATTAAAATGCATTTCATCAAGTGTTGGATTTTTGCGCATTTTGAAGCATGTTTTAGTCCATGTTGTAGTCAAATATGGTTATATTATGAACTCATCTTCAAACAGTACAAAGTGTTACTTCCCAAAGGGGGTACGGGTTCAAATCCAACCCGGTGAGGTAATACCCTTCCATGAAAATTTGACAATAATGTCAATTTCCTCCATTATTATTGTATATGGAGAGGTTTCCGGCCTTGTAGAAGGGTAGGTGAGTACTGGTTATAGACAAGGGTCCAGGAAAGCTAGGTTAGGTGTGCTGGACGCTGTAAAATAACCTAAAAAGTTGTGTTGACACGGTGTTAAACCCAGTATAAATAAACAAAATGTTATTAGCAGGCAAACTGTACAATATTTCATTAACATTAACGTACTGTGTATTTACAACTTCTTTATGATTTAAAAAACATCACCGCCGCTAGTATTAACATCCTTGTACTTACCAACATTGAACCAAAATATAAAATTACAAATTAACAAACAAACAAAGTCTCTCATATATCGATAAAAATAATATTATTTTTGTTATTTAATTGTGAATGACGTCATCGTGTGGGTGGTTTTCACGTCACGTGACAATGTAATTTAGAACATTTTATAATTTGACATTTTGTGAGTATTGTGATGGCTAGAAATGACTTTGATGTATTATGTTGCTGTAAGAGACGTCCAGGAAAGAGCCTTGAGTAATTGTATTATGTTTTTCCACGAATCAATATCCACACAACTTCACATTAAGAAGTAACATTGGCTAGTTAACATCACAAGTTGACCATTAGCTTGTGATGATGTGGAACTAGCGAGTAAAATAATTGACCGTGATGTGGAAAATGTTACCAATATAGTACCATTACATTATTGTGGAGTTGTATTTTAGAACCATAAAAACGATGGTCTGATCAGTAGAATGGTCTATGTATAAGAACCTTTATCTTCCCAAAAGGAGCATCTGGGACAAAACCATTGCAATGTGGTCTTCGTGTCAGAACTTTAAAGAACAGAACAGAATACAAATAATTAAGTTTCAATGCAAATGGGATATTTTTAAAAATCATTTTGCATTAAGCATTTCATTTCCAAATGTTACAGTTTAATGTTTTAACGAGTTAGGTTTTTATACATAACATAACCATCTTTTACACTTGTACAAACTAATATTTCCATAATAAGATTATCGTTTTATTGCTTTTAAAACGTTTATTAACCATTTTAAGAGTTTAAGAAAAGTTGACATTAAAGTTGAAATCTGTGTACATGCAGCTATAACTGCGTGCTGATTTTAGAATGACTTATTTAAGTACAGATGTATTATCCACATAAAACATAAGTAAAATGTCAGATAATGTTTTTACCCTCATAAATTGTAATAATCTTCCTGATATTTAAGACTTGTACTGTACTGATAGAACGTGTTTCTCAGACAAAACGTGTCCCCATGGTAACGTATTACGTTCTAATATTCCCAAGTCAATTCTGATAACTTGAATAAATATTTCCATACTGTGTCATGTCCAATTTATCATTTTTGTTCTTCAATGGTCAACATTGTCAAATTAAAGAATGAAATGTCTTTTAGAATCATATAATAATACATCGAACTGTCGAATTTCTAGTCTTAGGGGGTGTTTTATTATGCTGCAAATACAGTGCCCTCCAAAAGTTCTTGGACAAATATTCAGTTCCAAAGGAAATAGTATTATATATTACTGACAATGCAATAACAATTTTTATTACTTTTACGGGATCTATTTAATCAAAGTATACAGCCACTACTATTTTCCTTAAATTCATTTTATTTTTAACCTAATTAGTCGTTTCCATGGCAACGAATGTGGCAGAACAAAAAATATTGATAATTTTCTTAATAACTCAATACAGTGAAAAAATACAGGCAAAATGACAAAAATATTTTACTTTTCAAGTGGCAACACTTGTTTGGTGGTAACAGAGAATTGATCTTAAATTTTGAGAAAAACTGGTCATGCCTATCGCAAGTAAATTTATCATATTTAAGCAAATTCAAGTCATATACATTTGTAGTTTGAAACATATTTTGATAATTCAATAAAAGGAACTGGAAACAGTTTTTAAATGTTTCGTCTTACATACATTTCATTTATTCCATATTCAATTTATTTAGGTCATTTTGATACCGAAAGGAACCAATTGAAACCCAATCTCTGCAATGCGTACAAGTGTTGTCCTCCTAACGATGTGTAATCATACATATATTCCATGATCTTTGAATTTAATTTTTCAACTGACTCTTGGTTTTATCTTTCTCGACTAATGTGAATTGGATAATCATGAAAACTAGCATATTTGAAGATAATATTTTTAGATAGCACTGTATATCTGTCCTGTTTAAAGTCTGAGAAGCTTTTTGACGTGATGTAAGTAATTGACTTAGAGTCTGTATATTGTCAATAATTTAACAATTATAACATAGCCAATATAATAATTTATTATGACGCTAAAATATTACATGTTTTGTGTACATTTTGTTAATATTGAGGTTGTAATATAAGTTATCGCTACGTAAGGAAGTATTGTCTAAGAAAAGATTCTTTCAGTTTATTGTCATATATAGTCACCTACTAATCTCCCTCACTGCAAAGTTTCCCATCATTTTGTCTCTTACATTACCCCAGACTCCACATCTATTTTATCTTTGTCTTTTCCCACTCTCTCTTTCCTTCCACAGATAATTTTATATCACATAAACCCATGTTGTTCGTTGTTTGCTTGTTTTTGTTGGGTTTAACGCCGTATCAACACATTGTATAGGTCACATTACAGCGGTCAGTCAATCCACTCACTCCTCCTGGAAAGGCTAAATCTCTGGATTTAGCTGTTAACCAACTACTAAGCGCATACTTTCGTCAGTGACTGACAACTGCCCTACATAATTAAAAATCATTGGTAGGAGGGAGAATGGTCGTCGAAATAATTTCATGACCAAGCTCCACGAAAGTATGCTACCAACTGAGCTAGATAGGCGGCGTTGTTCGTTGTAGTCTACTGATACATTCATGACATTCTGTAGTATTTCTTAAGTTTTATTTCTTGCGGTACTCAAACCATTGTGGAGGAGAAAAACGCCAGTCAGATGTTAAACATTCTGAACTTTTCTTGACCCTGAATCCTTCTGAGAACAATTGCCAAAGGATACATCGTTCACCCATTTTGTATAAAGGAATGTTTAATTTACACTGTCACTTGAAATTTTATCTTGAAAACTACATTATGTCACATAAAGTGCCTACAGATTGTTTACTTTGTTTTTTAGTCTAACAAATTAAATTTACATGAAAGTCATACTGGTTTCGGGCAAAACAGACTCAAGAGATGAAACATACGGGCATCTTTGTCATTAATATAATTATGTTTTGTTATTGCCATTAAAGGTAGAAGTTTCAGCTTATTACATCAAGGATACATACTTTTATGCGGGTTATTTGTTACTGTTAACATAATGTTGTTTGGCTGTTCAACGACATATATATATATATTTTATATATATTTATATATAAAAGAAAAAATCAACCCATCCTTCAACTCGACCACAGACCGTTAATTTAGGTCCGATAGGGTAGCGCAACGCCGACAGTTTTGCGATGTACTTTCTATATATTATATATGAATTAGAGTATCATCGAGCTAACGGCCTGTGAGCTCGACAATACTGTGTGAAAATACACACATTAACATACATACAGAAAGCTATTAGCATTACCAAGGTGAAAATCTTATCAAACTGTGTCATTATTTATAAAACATAAGCATAAAAAAATGTCTTGGACAAGTGTTTTTTTTTTAGAATGAAAGTGCATACCACGAGTAATATTAATGAAATTAAAACTTATCTGCTTTACGTAGTTCAAATACTTTTTGAATGAACTAAATAATTTTGATCTTGAAATTTGCTTATATATTCTCTGTATTTATTCGCATGGGTAAATGTGAATTGTGAATTAGTTTGCCCAAAACAAAAGGGTTGAAGGGCATTTTAAAGTTGAAGATTGATTATGAAAAGAATGAAATTGATTATTAAAATTTCCCTATACTCTCGCTCCCCCTCTTCCCTCTCTTTCTCTCTCCCCATACAATGATAAATACCTTTACAAGCTGTACATTTTATCTTTCCTCATGTATAATGTGTCATGATTTGAGGAAATAAAGGTTTGTTCTGCTGTGTTCTGTTCTGTTCTGATACTAAAAATAAGAAAATAAAACTATCACCAAAACAAATTAGAAAAAAATCGGAACATAAAGAAACAACAAGTTGCTCTCTTAAACCAACTTTATCATTCCTTTTCAAATCACAACTTTAACAAAATTAGAGGTCTTCTATCCAAACACTACAATTTGTTGTCGTTTTAGTTAAAAGATGCACTCTTTGTGATTCTTAAAAACACATGACTAAACTCGACAACGAAAACATCATCCAATAGCAACTAGTTTAATTGATTTAAAATGTTTAGTTCTGTCTTCGGCAATATCGTATCCATGACAACGCTAAGAAACAATATGATATAAAACATTCTAAATTCCTAAATAAGTATGCCAGTCGTGTCTTCTACGTAAATTACTGAAAGCTTTAAGTGCCATCATTTAAGGCTTATAGACAGAGAATTGGCTTTATCGTCCAGATCGCTTTATAAATCTTTGAATTTCTCGAGTAGAAAATTCTCATTTAATCCATTTTATCATTTGTTCTAAAGACAAGGCACATCTCCAAGTTAAAGCTGCTCTTCCACAAATTTCAACTTAAATATCAACTTTTCTAAAAATCACAAAATTGTATAGACGCATTTTGGAAGCAGTAAAGCAGTGTTCTGCTAATATGTGCAGGTCAAAATATAACTGATGGTGATTTTATGTATAAAAACACAACTACTTAGTTTATAATTACTGTATAGATAACTTAAATGTTTTTTATGGCTTTTATATTTGTTACAATCTAATGGTCAATTTGCTCTAAATATGAAGGAATCTGTTTTATACAATTAAAAACACTGACAAGTAATTTTAAAATATTAAAATCATCAAATATTTGAGCTCAAAAACATGGAAACCAAAATGCTGTTTTTATATACTGGCAAATTTCCATGTGATTCATATGTCCCTTATGTCATTTTGAAGTAAATAAAAAAGTTCTATGATTTTTTTCGATACATTTACACAAATATAATACGACGTCATCTCTCCACAAAGTTGACTTCATTCATCTTATCCTATAAAATGAATTTATATTTCACGACAACAAAATATTATTTACACACTAAAGCTTTGGTAGTCTCCATTACCACAGCGACAGTAAAATAATATATTTCACCGTATATTTTCATCAAGTAACACTATATTTCATTTTAAAACACGAATACATATTCTTCATACTTACACGGAAGTATCATCAAAGAAGGTCTCATAAAAAGTTTCAAATCAGGAGAGAGAAACTTAGCTAAGACAAGAAAAGAAAAAAAGCATTAGAAGGAGACAATGAACAATTACTTATATATGAATTCTAAAATAACAAAAATGTTTTATTCAAGAAAACTATTACCCTCTCAGACAGACAAGTGTATGTTTAATTCATCATAAGAAAAAAGTCATTTATTTCTGACATGATGTTTTGTTCTATATGACATAACGTTCAATTGATTTATACCATTCTGTGTCGTAAGTTCAACACTTTTATATTTTACATGATTCGTTCTAGTTGTATTATTATTATTGTATTTATTTTACTAACACAGTCAAGTTCCGTCATAAAGACCACTTTGGTAATTGTAACATAAAACAAAGTTTTGGTGATTTTACGTCCCAAAATGCTTAATCTAAAAAATAGAAATCATATCAATCATACAATTTCGATATATAGGCAATCTGTGTTTATGGTCCGATTATAAAGAGAACTTTCATGTAGCTTAGTTGTTAACTTCGTCACCCGATAAAGTTGACGATGTTACTTTGTATGTAATGTTACCTCCCAGAATACGTTTGCGAATCCGGATATCTTGCAAACTTGCTTTTTTATATGATTTCCTTGAAGTTTTCATCCAGGATATCTTTACTGTATATCGGTAGGAAATAAACATTCTCACGGATAATTTTCTCCCATGGGAATTTTCTTCCATAGGGGTATAAATGAACATGTTACAATTTTGAAAGGAAATTAATAGACTACAATTTCAATATTTACCACCAAAATAATATAAATTATTAATCATGAATTATCATTATTGTTGTAGGACGTTAATCTCAGGACATTTCACAATACTAGAACAATATAAGAATAGTTCACGATTTGAACGACCAATTTGTAACATTGATTGATTGCAAAGTAAAATGTACTCGTATATCTATATAGCGCCCTTAAAGTCCTTTCAAGATAAACTAACTCATATTTACCCATGAAAATGAAGCAATCAGATGATTCAAATTTTGTTACAATAACAAGCTTTATTGTTAGTAAAATATTTGTAGTATGCATTATCAGCTTCGCAAGTTTCATTGTCTTAGAACTTTTGGATGGTACTATATGTCATAAAATCATGTCCAGCCAATAAAAGTTAACTAATAAATAAATAATGTATCCAATGTTCTCGGCTATTGTTGTGTAATTCAATAGTCAGTTTATAACAATGGTAATTCAATGATACGTACCTGATTTATTATTAATATACCAGTATATGGATATGCATGTACTGTTCTTTTATGTAACTATTATGCGACTGTAGCATGACCGAGTTCATTAAAGACAATATTTGGGGATGAAACGTTATAACAAATGTTAACAGTTTAAACATTTTATTAAAGTTTGTTTGTTTGTTGGGTTTAACGCCGTAGTAACACATTGATTAGGTCATATATAACGGCGGTCAGTAAACCTGCTCACTCCTCGTGGAAAGGCTAAATATCTGGATTTAGCTGTTAACCAACTACTAAGCGCTTACTTTCGACAGTGTCTGGCAACTGCCCTACATAATTAAAATTCGTTGGTAGGAGGGAGAATGGCCGTAGAAGTAATTTCATAACCAAATTCTACGAAACACGACCCCTGGATCAGTAGTCTTGCGTGCTACCAACTGAGCTAGCCGGGCGGCTTTATTAAAGTATTATCATATAAAATTTACAAGATACATCGTACATTAAATATATATATTGAATTTATATATTATAAATATTGAATGTCAAAAGTGCCTTTTAAATAAATAAAATGATGTTGCGAATAACCTTATTCCCCTAGTGAGTGGACAAGTCATACTAAGTGATTGAGTGAGTGCATTTTGACGTGAGAATGAGGATTGCCTCGCTCTCTGTCATTTTCTACCTTGTTTCATATGACTGTATTACAGCTATAAAATAAATTGTCCCTTTAAAGGTGAAGGTTAGACACCTTTGGGGATGTATTAAGGGCCCTTTAAAGGTGATGTTTCGACACCTTTAGGGAAATGTCCTATAACAGTAGCATCATGTAATACTGTTCAGGACACCAACTTTTAATATAAAATTAATAAAAAAATGTAAAATAAGTGATAAAAATGTAAAATTAAGTAGGATCATGAACTTTGAATGATGTAGGTATAATAAAAAATTCACTTACACACTATATTACATCATGTGTGATAAATTCTATTTTGTTTTGTGTTATTGTATCTACATTATGTATTTATGGTGGAGGTTTTTACTAATTTATTTTTTATAATCTATCTTTTTGTACAACGCCATTGAATATGTAATAAAGAAATAGGCGTTTAATCAAATGAAAAAGTTTAAGTTTAAGTGTATTACTGAAAGTACATAAATATGCATGACGTAATACACGTATACGATCTATATATATATATATATATTCTTGCGGTTTTATTATCGAATTATAACAATAATTTGGTCACCTATGTTTTATATTGCTATGGTAAAAATGGCATATGGGAGCCATAAATTTCAATATTGCTTTGCGTATAGTTTAACAATATTCAATGATGAAGTACAACTCACTAAAACAATCCGAGAAGTGAACTTTTCAACTCTATTTAAACAATGATTGACATTATCATAAAGGACAATCGTCTAGTGCAAGAGTGTTCAGGAGATAACAGTCTTTTAAAGTTTAGAATATTTGTCTCGCTTGCCGTCTATTATAACATTGATTTGTACAAGTAAATGAAGAAAACTGCCCCAGTATTTACATCATGGCATATTATTGCGGTTATCTGTTGTTCCTTCGTTTACATTTATTACTATGACAACTCACTCATACTTTGTTACTCCTTTGTTTACATAGAAATGACATTGCTACATTGAACACTAGTATTGCGTAAAATGTGCTACTCCTATATCCAATGGATATTTACAAAACAGATTCAATCCATTTCAAAATACTTTATATTATCATGATTTTGTGACGTGTTAATCATAGTTGAATATAAAAGCAATTGTACTTTAATAATGAACCGGAATCGATCTTTATCCTTGTCCATGATTTTAAATGTTTAACTTGTACAGATGAAAATACATACTTAATGAAATAGGTTCCATTAAGTTCTGATATGCCTGTATATCTAATAGTATATCGACTGACAATCCTGTGGTATGTGATGATATATGAGGAAATTGCAAACATATTGTTTCATCAGATCTTCATGTGATTATATCATAATTCGTTAGATATATTTTCATTTCTTGTTTATACCAGAGTAAGATTAGCATACTTAGTTCAGAAAGCATTTTGATAACTACAAAACGTCATACAAACATACATTTATTTTATATCATACATATTAAATTGGTACATTTCGATAGTGGGTGTAATAGTTGATGTTTTCTGGTTATACTCTCCGCTTTACTTTACTTAAAAGTACTTTTAAGAAACTTCTTTTAATATACTTTCTTTATACATGAATTAATGCTTCTCAGAAGGAGCGAGCACTCGACATTATTCTCGAAATTAAAAAAAAAATTGAAAAAGTACTGGAAGAGAATTTTCTCACACGATGCAAATGTTTAATTACTTTGATTCACATTGATAACAAAAGACACGAAGTATAGGCACCGTGTTGAAAGAGTGTACTGTCATCTCAAATAATATCTTGAAAAAGTAAATCTCATACACCTCTGTCATGAACTATAATTTAAATTACTTCATGTCAACCAATTCTCTAAGCTTCACATGACTTTACACAGTGACTTAAACTCGATAAAATAGCAATTTGTTTTACCCTAAAAACATTCTTGTTCTTCTTAATGAGTTTTCTTGACGAATGTTTCACTATCGCAGACTTCTATATCCCCTCAAATTCTGTCCTTATATCTAATTTTCTTAATTGTTAGTACAATCGAGTTTCTTCTTTGTACTTATTTGCAGAAAAGTCATCAGGATTATTGATTTCAAAGAAATATAGACAAGTTCGTTGTCATAAAACTTTGTCTTGGACTCGTGGTATGGGAAAGAAAGTGTCTTTTTTATTTAAATAAAACTAAACACCATCACGTGAATTAAGGATAATGTTTCAGATCTTATCACGTTAATCACCAAAGCAGGTGATATATATTTTATATAATTTGTTTTACGGTTCTGCATTTGGAAATTCACATTAATATTTATTATGCAAAATTGTAATGTAGATTTGTATGGAAATTTGGAAAGTGAAAATGTGTACTAGGTATGTCGTACGGCGTTTCAGTCATTCCAAAAGTAAGACCATTAAATTATATATACAAAATGTGTAATAAACAATAAATCTGTTATTCATATAAACAAGTGCCTAAAGTCATGAGAAACATTTATTACTAATATTTTTTTTCCTGTTGTAAATTAGTATTGATCTATATTAACAGTACTCTGAACGTTTCGCAACTTTTATACAAACATCATTTTTTATCATTGTAAAGTAATATAAACTAAAAGAAATAAAATGATGTGATGTTATTGGAAACATTGATTTTACTGTCTTTGTCTTTAGTGCAATGTCCGTATCGAATTCAATAATAATAGAGTTAGCACAAAATATCACTTTCTCTCCTCTCATGGATACATTTAATCAAATTCTAGTAGACCATCAAGGAAATTATCGACATACTTTTTAGACAAATAATTATAGGGACTCTGATATTTACGAGAAATGACGTCTACGGTGATTGTAAGATTTATTTTTGTTTTGATAGTGTAAGTATTTAATTGAGACACAACTCGGGTCGATAGCGCAGTTGGTAGCGCGCCGGGATTTGGATACTGGGGGTGCGGGTTCGAATCCCATCCGGGGAGTTTATACCCTTCCATAAAAATTTTACAATAATGTCGATTTTCCTCCATTGATTAGTTCATATGGAGAAATTTCCGGCCTTGTGGAAGGGTAGGTGAGTATTGGTTATAGACAATGGTCCAGGAAAGCTAGGTTAGGTGCGCTGGACGCCGTGAAATGACCTAAATTCTGTTGATACGGCGTTAACTCTAATAAATAAAAAAATGAATTGAGACACAATAAGGTATAAGTGATGTTTTAACTTGACGCGTCAGTCAAACAAAAAAGATCTAGAGCCACACGTACTGAGCAGTTAATTTTGCTTTTCATGAGAATAAATACAAAACTACAATATCGCAGACAAATGTGTTTCTCCATAAACAGATGAGTCCAAAAATAAATGTACATGCCATGTTAACAAAATTGATGTATACAACGGAACGTGTATAAACATTTGGCCAATATTGCCACGTGAACATTTTCATTTTATTTTATGGCAACTTTACTTGTTAAAAATGCTTTAGTAGTGTTGCAAAACTTTATAAAAGTTGTTCGTCAAAATTTATTTTTTTGTGTAGCTAATCTGTCAAACATAAGCCGCTGTTCACCAACTACATGACCGACGCACTCTGCAACGATTCAGGCACATGTAAATCTACTCCATATCATAACATTGTTTTTATATGTCCTATTTTTCTTATTTAAACTAATTGCGTTTTATACAACGTTACGATGTCAAAATGATCTATTTGAACAGGCTTCGTTTTTTTCTCTTTTTTTTCATTTTTCGATATATTTGAAGCAAAGTTTCCGTCTGCCAATCTTTTCCCTGTCTGCAATCATGCGTATCCATCTATCTAGTTAGCCGCCCGGCTAGCTATGTTAGTCGCACGCAAGTCTACTGATCGAGGGACCGTGGGTTCGATTCCCGGGTGGGACATACTATCGTGGAGCTTGGTCATGAAATTATTTCTACGGCCATTCTCACTCCTACCAATGATCTTACTTCTTTCTCTACGCTTTATCAATTTTACCTTGCTTCATTGTATTTTACAACTCACATCTATGTGTGTAACTTTCCTATTAGTAAGCAGGCAAGTAATGTAGCGGATATACTCTTAAAGCAATCCTCCTGTAAAAGAAAGGGGATGTAGAATGTCTTACAGGATTGTCCGACACGATATTTTATAATACCAATTAAAGCGCAATGGTAAGCGTAGTGACGCATGTAGGTTTAAATCTAGAACAACTCTCCTTTCATTGCGGTCGGCTTAATATAAGCTTACCACCTCGGTGTGACTTTATCAGTTTTGACTAGGCATAATAACTTATAATCACTATATTAATTCATGCTATCACACTCCTTTCTATAGCTTTGAAACTTACATTTAATAATTCCATTTTATTGCTGACACACATAAGTCATCTAATATATTGAATCATGTTGTGATGTACCAAATAAGGCAACAACATTACATGAGAATGTCTACCTCTAGATAATGTCTCACAACAGCTGTTTCCCGCTTTGTAGACTCATGTTTATATTTTCTATATGATATTACTTACATAGAAACATTGTGATATTTGTAATGGGGTTACACGAGAACATCATACTGACAAAATTGAACTGTTTTAATTTAGTTTAGTAGACCAGACAAGCCACTTAAACATTGCGTCATTTTGTCTTTAATAAATGAACATAAATGTCATTCCATTAGGCATTGTTTACATAGATATTGATTCAGAAAACATTTTATTTACTTCTAAAATTGCCCAGACAAATCGTTCAGACATTTCCACATTTATGTTTAGAGATGTGTAGATGTTCTCAGTAACAAATTTTATTAACCGAATTGTTGCTTTCTGTACATTATATCACATGAGTATCATTAATTAACTTAGTACTATATAGATGTTAGTCATTCATCTCAATTTATTATGTGTATTTACAAAATAACAAATTTGGTTAGTCATAAGTCTTAGAATTAACCAGTACTTACAATTCTCTCACTCAGGAATGACTGAAGTTGTAAAAATAAGTCTTAAACATATCAGAAAAGGCAACAGTAAAACACAGACCCTCCACACAGCCATAAAGCAAAAGGGGAGATGCTTGAAGACTTTGAAACTTTTGTTATTAGAGGATGTCACAAACAAATAACGGAACCGAATACTTAACGAATTTTCGCTTTAGAACGGACAGGGGAAACGTCACAATTGAGCTAGAATAAATAAGTATAATTAGTTATCCTTCGGTGATAATGCTTTGAAGTGGTCTTTAAAATCACTTTTACACCGTAACAGATACATTTTATATAGTACAAGTTATACAATGCACTTTATTACTGGTTCTTATTTAAAATATCATCAGTTGTATATACACATTTTTGGAATATTGTCTCTCAACTGTCAATAGATGAAAAGAACAAAGGAAAAACATATTTAGATTGTATGTTTCTTTAAACAATCGTGACGTTTTTCAACACATCGATCGTTCTATTGAAATATTCAGGCGGTGTCGTGACAAGTTCAATTAGATATATATCCCATCTTTTCTTTTTAATTGTCATATGATTGGCTAATATAAGCGGTAACATACCAGTCCTTGGCAAACCTCAATTGTTTCTTCATAAAGTCAGACATACGAATTGCATCTTTTGTCTCGATATCTTGAAACGATTCCAAATATACAAATGGGATTCAAAAAGAACTTAACTAACACCCACGACTGTTTTCTTTTCTTTAAACAACAGCTTTATCATATCATTGGGAGCTGATCTGTCTATAAAACAGCAAAAGTGGTTTATATTATTCTTATCAGTTTATCTGATGCTTAATGGCCCATTTGACAGCCATAGTCATTTCAGACATATTTCAATCAATAACTAGATGCCTTCCTAGTTTTTAAAATGTTTAAACGAAATCATGGAAAAGTCAGTCTTCAAAGCTACAACCACGTTATTCCTTGTTGCAGGAACAAAACTTCACATTACTTGTTTTATATCATTTAATAATTCTCCCTAGCATCATTTGATGGAAGCTAGCCACCAATAAATCAATTTTCCAGGTTTTAAATTTCAACTGGTACTGACAAATGCGTTACATCGTGCTGTTATTGCAGATGATGCCAATGGATGGTTCCTGCTTAATGAAACGAATAAAAAACGCCATAGTCAATTACCTCTCGGTGAAAGCATTTTTGATTTGCGCTACTTGTGAAATGATGAATATTCTATAGGTCGAGTAATTACGTTGTAATCTCGTGAGATGCTAGACAAGTTGTATTTTATTACATTTGCTATTAAAGTTGTCTGAGTTGGATGTAATAATGAGAGCACATTTTCCCTACTCTAAACTTTGAGCAATATCTAAAGTAAACAGAATACGTCACAGAATCAATTTGAGTCGCGTCATGAGTCATTTATAATATACACAATATTAAAAAATGGCGCCAATTTTTCATTACAAATTTCGTTAAAAATTTACAATTTGGATACAGACTAATCAATCTAAACTTGCTTGTTCACGTCAAATAAAGTATTGATTGACTTTGTGTTTATGTCATTTTTAAAACTCCTAAAAAGTCTGGTTTTTAAGATTAAACTATCACGCAATTCCAAGCTATTTGTAAAGAGGAGAGGAACAGACGTACAAGTTCGTATAAGTTCAGACTGTGTCTTACAGTCTTTGTCAAATTCTCTATATAGAGAATATGAGTTATAAACACATAAAAAGAAACACAGACTATATAAACCTCAAATATAATTACATTACAACGTCATAACATTAAAGCATAATTAGCTATGACAATTTAGACTACATATAAACAAGTAATTTCTTATTATTTCTCTATTTTCTACTCAAATTATTGAAACAAAAATAAATCTTACAATCACTGTAGACATTATTTCTCGTAAATATCAGAGTCCCTATAATTATTTGTCTAAAAAGTATGTCGATAATTTCCTTGATGGTCTACTAGAATTTGATTAAATGTATCTATGAGAGGAGAGAAAGTGATATTTTGTCCTAACTCTATTATTATTGAATTCGATACGGACATTGCACTTAAGACAGTAAAATCAATGTTTCCAATAACATCACATATTTTGTTTCTTTTTGTTTTTGTTACTTTACAATAATATAAAACGATGTTTGTATTAAAGTTGTGAAACGTTCAGAATACTGTTAATATAGATCAATACTGATTCACAGTAGAAAAATGAAATCTTAGTAATAAATGTTTCTCATGACTAGGAGCATGCGTGAATATGAATAACGGTTATTATTGTTTATTACTCATTTTCTATATATAATTTAATTGGCCATACATTTGAATGACTTATTACGCGTTACTACAACCATTGTTCGGGCAATTCTTTAACATTTCGGAATATTTTATATCTTGATGTGTTAATGCTAAAAATCAGTTCGTTGAAAAAAAGTTAAGAATTGTTTTCTGTGATTTAGTGGTTTTAACATTTAAAATGTATGTGTTGTTAAAAACCATGAACATTTTGATAGTGTCTTCTTCATTGAAAAAAGAGAGTGACTTTACTTTTATATAGCACGAATCCAAAACAATGTTTTGTAACAATAAACGTGCCTAAATTTCTTTTAAGTCAATAATCCAGAGGACTTTTCTACAAATAAGTTCAAAGAAGAAACTCAGGGTGTACTAACAATTAAGAAAATTAGATTTAAGGACAGAATTTGAGGGGATATATAAGTCTGCTATAGTGAAACATTCGTCAAGAAAACTCATTAAGAAGAACAAGAATGTTTTTAGGGTAAAACAAATTGCTATTTTATCGAGTATAAGACACTGTGTAGAGTCATGTGAAGCTTAGAGGATTGGTTGACATGAGGTAATTTAACTTATAGTTCATGTCAGAGATGTATGATATTTCCAGGATCTTATTGGGATAACAGTACACAATTTCAACATACAGTCTTAATGTGTTATCAATGTGGGTCAAACTATTGTATGACATAGGAGTTAAATAGTATTTACTTTATGTGTGTGGAATAGGAAAACGGTTGTATCTTAAAAAAAGACTTTGAAATAGGTAAAGCCCTTTTAGAAACCATTTTCAAATAGGGGTACAGCACTCAATGAAAATTATATTATAAAACTGATGTGTATACGACAATTGTAGACCAACAAAATGGGTCAAAAAAGATAATAAAGTATCATGCTAAATTTTTATAGTATAGCATCCATAAATTAACCAGCATTTACTGAATTATTTATAATTTTCTTTGACAGCTTCGTGCTAAATGTATGTTTACAGATTCCTATAAATGCAGGCATCGAAACAGTAATGATATGAGCTTATTTTAAGAAAATAACAAGTTAAAGAAAAAATAAAAACTTAGTAGTTTTGAGTTGCTACTTACGAATACTAAAATGATCACGATATATTTAAGCAATCTATTTTTCAGTAGAGCTAAATTGTTTTTTACGTATCATTTAACTTGATTTCTATTCTTGGTGTCAGCGAAACACACCATGTCACAATTTGATATTTAAATCATTAATCAATATGTTACCTACTGGGAGGATTTCCTTTCTACAGGATGTCAAATACATTATTTTACAGAAATTGTTAATTTATTGTATATGATAAAACTTAATTAAATCATTGGCAGTGTGGATTTAATTGTTTACTTCATCTAATGCTAGTTTGAAACAATTGATATTGTTAGTTAAATGATCTTTATCAATGGTCCTTAAAATCCTTAAAAAATGAAAAATTGATCTTAGTTTTTTAAATTATACCAGAGCTTTAAAACAGAAATGGGAAAAATGTATTTTGCTTCAACACAACCTTATAGTTGTAGTGTCTTTGATTCTTGAGATTTAAGGCAGTTTGAATTTTTGCTATTAAAAATAATTGGATTTTGAACCGAATTTGTTGGAAATAAATCTGAAAATTCACGAGGTTGTTTTCTTCAGTGATTAACTACTACTAATTAAAATGTCCTTGAATTCGGGACATCTAATCAGACTTCAAAGTTAGTATAGATTGTAAGGTCTTTTACAAACTCGTAAAAACAGTTATACGTGACCTATGATATTTTACCGCTCTGTAATATCTTAGACAGCTCGTGCATCGTCGAAATGGTTAAGATGACACTTTACACATTTAGAATTGTACTATGAGTACTAGAAGTACTATGCACTTGTACTAGATTTATTGCGCATTGCACCAACATATATTGTTTGTGGATAGTAGAGTACAATCTTTATAGCTGAAGTCTTATATAAAGTTACTGTTAAATTTTTCTCGATTTCTGAATAAAATGAGTTTTATAGAACCAATAGGGCTAAATCATTTGGAATAAATTTTTGTAATGATAATTCTTGGTTAAATCCTAGAAATGGAGTGTGTTAACGTAAATACGAATAGCAACAGTAAAACCACAGCTATCCTACATAGCCAAAAAACAAAAAAAAACGTGAATGTTTCGAATATATTTGTTTAGTAAAAACAAAATGAAAAAATGCTTACATGCACTCAATGCTTACATGAATTTGTCATGCAATTCAAAGTCGAAAAAAACAAGTAGTAGAAAATGTTTACGTGGTTGTGTTTGAATGTATCAAATATGAATTTTGTTTGGCGGGTTTATCAATGATTCATATGCATGCGCCGATATTGATCCGGTGTGTACTGGTCATGTGATCGTTGAACGGAATGAATCGAGTCATCCGTACAAACAATAGTCTATTAATCTCAAATATTTAATCCAAATATCAGCATTTTAATTCATCAAATACAAGATTGGGTGTTTATCAAAGTGACTGATAGTATTTGTTTAAATGTAACCTAACAGTTCAATCGATTCCAAATTGTCTACGTAAATTTATTCGTCTAAGGTTATATTAACGCCGGTCTCCCTTAACCGGCGCACGCGCACACCGTTTTGAAAATCAATTCCTCCTAGTATGTTTTACAATGTCTCCAAATAGTTGACTTTATCTTGTTATTTAGTTTCGATATGTACAACGGAAATATATCTGCTACCTTTACAATTTCTATGTATTCTCTCGCTGTATCATTAAATAATTAAACTGAAACTTTAAAGTATTGCCTACTTCATATTGATTAAGTTTCCAAGAAATTCCGAAGTCATACTATGTGATTCTGTCAAAACAAGTAAATGGTTCATGAATCCAAGTTCCAAAAAAATGATATCTTATCTCTAGATTTCATTCAGATTTTCTGATGAATGCTTTTTTCTGCACAACTTAACCGGAAAATAAGAGCGCACGTAATCAATAATCATGACAGTATATTTTGATAGAATGACATTATAATGACATGCCGTTCTCGCTTTACAAAAAATAGAATAACGTTATGGTGCTAATGTCAAGTATTGTGTCAAGTTTTATAGCTAGAATTGATTTTAGAAGACGTATTAAGAGATTGTTTACGCTGGTTGAGAGCAGTGAACTAATCAGACTGTATTCTAGAGTCAACACATTATCCATTGAAAATTGTATCAATATTGATGGGCGTCTCTCACATTGAATGAAATCTAGCACAGATGAATTTATGAAAAGATAACAATGTATCCTTACCACAAGAATATGAGATGATGCTAATCTGGCTCCAGTAGGTTAAACAAGTGAACACTTTTTATAAGCTATATATGAATGAACGTGAATTAATATATGAAATCAAGGTCAATATGTCCGACTTTGTGTCTTTCTAGTTTCAATACGCCTTCTAAATAATTTGCCTAACTGAAGTAATATATTCTGTACTTCCGTTATATCAACATAAAACGATGATGTCTCGCCAGAACTTTGGTTAATTTACATTCAAGACATTTGAGGAGTTCAAAGAAACTATTTTAACAGCATGCAATACCATTACTGGGATTTGAAACGCTATCATAAATTCTGAACACATATATTCGATATTTTATAGAGTCAGCAATTTCATTTCAAGAAAGTATGCTTAACCGAATAGCTGGTGAATGTCGTTCGCTTCTTGTGACATCTGATTATATCATGGCAAATCAAAACATAAAACGCAGCTGATTCAATGTTGAAGAATAGAAAATACGTCGACATACAACAAATCATCACCAGTCTAGTCTAAGTCATATGCAAATTTAAAACAATGTCGCCATGTGCTACTTTGATTTTTGTGATAATTACATATATAATGAGATTATTTTGTCAGATTTCATCTACCAGTTTAAAGAAACAAAATCTCCGGGTTTTGTTTTGTATGCCTTTCCTATCTTAGTATACTTAGACATTTGAATGATAAATGTACTTATATGTTAGGTTTTGTCGTTTGTCATTGTCATGTATTCTTTATACGATGACGTCGCTTCATTACATCTATAATTTTATATATTTATGTAAAATATGTGCCAAACTTTTTATTTTCTTCAACCGCGCTGAGCATGAAATCAGAGCGAAATTCTTTAATATACCAACCCATAAAAACAAAAATGCTATTAACAATTTCATTTAGATACAAAGCAAGAGTGTCCTTATTTAATATAAAAATATTATTAATCTTGTCTTGGATTATTTATCAAATTGAACAAACTGTCTACATGAACATTTCACAAGAAGTAAGGTTTTCTATTAGATTAGTTCTTTCTAATTCAATGTATTCCAGGGAATGTTTAATGTTGTTAAACTCTAGCCAGCAGATTGTGAAGCACGTTTTCAAAATGATTAAAAATTAACTACCATGAGTTTCCATCTGACACCTTCAGAATGATGTAATATAATTACTTTCATGTAATCTTCTATTCTTTTTTGAAGATCCACTGATGACATTTTCAAACAATAAAGTTTCTTCACGAAAACCTGTTTTGTACAAATTTCTAGAGACTAAAACGTTCCTGATGTGGTGAACATTAGCACACATCTGCAATGCAGTTATTGTCATTACATTTTGTGCTACAATCATTGATTTTCTTGCGTTAATTAGCTTTTCATGGCAGTAAAAAGAACAGAATAGAAATCAATTTTCAGGAACAAATTGCACATCTTCCAACTTCAACAGTGTATTACCTTCAGGTATGAATGCTAAACGAGAAGATGTGACTTAAATATTGTCAATGTTGACGAAGCTCAGCAATGTTTAGCATAATTTACTTCTAGTCCACAACAACCTTGGCGACGTTTTTTTTTGTTTTTTTGTTTTTTTAACGTCGTATTCAACACATGTTTAGGTCATATATACGACGGCCAGCTCTTCCTACTACAGGTTTCCTGGACACTTTTCTATCACCAGTACTAACTTACCCTTACAAAAGACCGACAACTCATGTATAGGGTATGACCTACCGCGACCGGGTTCGAACCCGCGATCTTCGGATTCGAAGTCAGACATGCCAACCACTACGCCACGGCCGCGGCTACCTTGGCGACGTGGTTAGGACATTGTACTGGTAATCATTGAATAGTCATCTTCGCGTTAGTTCAAATCTAATACAAGTTATGCATCGCAAGAAACTTTATCCTATTAGCTCAACACTGAACACCAGGAATCAGACTCAATACTGATTAAAGTTGTTAAAGTTATCAAGTTAAAATGAGTTAGTGAAATAGTACAAACTAATATTTTAAAACGCCTGATTCACTAATCATTTATATGTACAAGGAGATTTGTATACACGCATACAATATAACATAAAACATATCAAAATACAATTTTAATTTAAAAAGAAATATTTACAAATAAGAGGCTAACTATTTTCTCTTACATATTTTGTACCATGACAATTTTTCGGCTGAACCATCATTTAAATATGTGACATTGTTAGCCTTCCTCAAATTAATCTTTATTTGTTATTTTTCTCGTTCACGTATATAGGATTATTTTTTATTGCAATTCATTCTTTGTGTCATAATATTGATGTAACTATTTTTAAAGGTTACGAAATGTTCTATGACCATCCCCCTTTCATAATCTATAAGTATATTTCACAAGATATGCTTATTATCAAATAATTGTCATCATCAATCGTATTATGTTTTGTATTGCTTAACAAAGAACGTCTTTTTCACATTGAATTATAATGTAGGATCGTTAGGACATAAACAAATATTATAATAGATTTATTCTTCATTAATCTTGAAAACCTATATGATTCTGAGAACAATATATTTACGCATAACCAGACATATATTTAGAAGTACATTTAAACATGACCGCAAGTATACGTTAATTTAATATATATCACTTTAATGTTGTACATCGTTATTAAGTAAGGAAATATACTATGTGATAAAATTGATGCACTGCTCGAGTACTTTTAATGACTTTATTATTTATTTTGAGTCTGTCAATTTCAAAACGGAAGACCGTTACAGTCTTGGTTTTTTTTTTGTCTTTGGTGCCCTTCTTTTATAACAAAATGATAGAAATGTAAAACAACCTCTCATTGCTTTTTGGCTGTATGAAATGTCCACATTTTTTTGTATTGCTATTCCTGAATTTTTTCAAATTTCTTTTTTATATGAACACTGACATGTTCTACTACTAGGGTCATCAAAGTCGATGACCTTAATGCCAAAATGTTCTTTAATATATCAAACTCTCTTCTAATATTAACATTTAGGATTTAAAAAGCGTAAAAAACTGCATGAGTTTGCAATAACCGATATGGTCTTTAAAGGAAAAACATTACAGTACCAATTCATCAAATGGGACAATTATATATAATAAAACATCAAGAGTTAACCATAAGATAGAAAGAATCCTTTCAAAGACAATAACAACATTGCGTGTTATACAATCATAATCGACCTAATATTACATCATGTTTTCATAACAAGCAGACAGATTCTCCTAATAATACTTCCTAAAATACCGAAAATGAAGACGTATAGGAGAAACTTGGAGAATATATAAAACATAGTCTCAATGTGAAGCTAGAATTATAATAGATTTGTCTTTCATTTCAAAGTCTGAGAAAATTTCTAACGGATAAAAACATTGTAAACATTGTACAAGCATATAATAAATTGTTATATGAATACATACATATTCTTAAAACAATGTATGACGTTATTTATGGCTTACCACGTTACATACAATAGCAATTTAACAAAGAACGTCGTGATTCTCTAAGTTATAAGTATATGCTATTTCTGTCAAACAAAAACACAATAGAAATCTGTAACTACAGAAATTCGACATGCAAAATAACTTATAAAATAATTTTCATGTATACTGTTACATAAATGTCGCTCATAAATCTATTATTTGTATTTTCATTATTTCATTGTTTACATTTTATATAGTGTAATCATATTACATTATATAAAGAAAACAGAGAATGTGCAAGTTTTGTGTACAATCAATATTAATTTTACCGAGTGAGTCTAGAAAACGTATTTTCAGAATAACGTAGGTACAAGTTAAATTACGAGCCGAAATGAAAATAATAGTTAAATAGTTATACCAACAATTAAGAATTTTCTGTTTATTCAGGATGTTTACAGATGATAATATAAACAATAAAAATGAGAAGTTAGTACTCCTACCTGTTGACGTCTTCTTAACGTTTTGAATTTTCATTTCAATCAAAATAAACATAAGATTTTATGATTTATTTATAGTTTAGAGATAAGGCAAATTTATTTTTCTTTTCTCATCCGTCATCACTTTAATGTATTTCATCTTAGCTTTTGGAGTCATGTTATGGAATAGTGTAAGGTTATATGAAGAATACAATGAACATGCGCCTGATTTGTTGATATTATAATATTATAGAATCAAATATTGACCACTATATGTTTTCATAGGTTGAACAAGCATTATACGAGATAATTAATAGAAATAATCCGATAGTTAAAAAAAGAATAAGTGTAACAGAAAAAATATTATCCAATTCTATAAGTGTAAATTGTTGCAACGACATGTTGGGTACGCAAGAAACAATTACAGAGTGCATTAGTACGGATAATTCATTTATTTACAATCGTCATTATATTAGCCTCATTCTCTCGACACAAGTACATTATATCAATTACTTAAAGTGACAAGTCTTTCTGTAGAAGTGGAAAACCCCCGATTTACGTATCAATATCAAATATTTGTTTTTCTCTTTCCAGATCTTTTCAGACGATATTACAAGTAAACTATTATGTGAATCTAGACACTAACACATTGACCTAGTAGTAAAACATCCATCACTGTGAGGGGAAGACCCTTGAGGGATCAGATAATACAACATCTCAATATCTGACAAAATCAATTGTAGATGGTATTATCCGAAAATACATATTATTGGGAATTTAGAAAATTATATTGGAGGAACAATATAGACCTTGCCTTGAATTGGTACCTCGAAGAAATATTGGAAGAGATAAAATATTTCCAAGTTTTGTAGAAGCCGTTCTCATTAGACAAGTTTGCCACAATGCTAGAAGAGGCATCAATACCCCAAGGACTGTATCTGTCTGTAAGATGATACTTAAAGGCAGGAAAAATGAGAATAGTATTATTACTTGGTAATTCATGGAAGTAGCTGTGTTGTTTTAAGCATGACTTTGAGACTTGGAATCAATACGACGACTAGATTACTTCATGTTTCGTTTGTGTGAAATTCTATACTGGAATTTACCGAGTTAGTAATGAGTCTGCCATGGAATTAATGGAACGTAAGATTATCGATGGATTAAATATGGCCATCAAAGGATGGTGAATGATTGCTGTTTGACGAAATGCCAGTTTATGTTACGCGCGCCCATGTTACCATTGGCGACGCAAAGAAGAAAAACAAAAAAGGTAGACGAGGTCCAATCGTACCAAAACATGTGTTTCAATTCTCCGATTTACGAAGAACTCCTTATTGTTTCAGAACTTTCTTAGTTACATTTCTAGGTTTTGTCGTGGTGGCTGGTGGGGTTGTAATGACTATCATTGGTTATAAGCCAAGTATATTACTGCCGGCTTATCGGACACCAAATGACACATTAAATAACGTTAGTGACAGTACCTTAAGTACGGCGGAAACGTCTGCAGTGCCCAGTGTTTTAGGGTCTCCGGGACCACTTAGAATTTTAGTATATATAGGGCCCATTCTTATGGGACTTGGTGTGTTTTCTATGATGGTAGCTGTGGTTTTATTTTGTGAAATTAAAGATCGTTATTTCAATAATATTTTACCAAAGACTCACCCTACTGCTCGTAAAAAAGACAAAATATACGATAAAATAATCAGCGAGTTTAGAAAGAACTATTTTCGTGGAATTGAAGTTCCCTTAAAACCGCCTCAAATTCGACGACGAAGCAAAGGACGATTTTCATTTTCATTATCGCGGAGCGGAAGTCTTGCATCTTTTGGTAGACGTTTGTCGCATGATTTCCAAAAGAAATTCCGACGTCCGAGTCGTGACATTCAAACAGAAAAAATTACAACGAAACCAAAACGCTCAAGTATTCGCAAAGTATTGGTGTCTGATTCATGGATGAAAACATCATCTTTACCGAACATACGACACAAAGATAGTGTTAACAGCATTAATGAAACTAACGATGAACAAAAATCGCCCGGGCGATCAGCTAAAAGTTGTGGACCAACTTTGGAAAAGCTACAGGCAGTTCGCGATGCAAACGGTGTGGTTAATTTTGCCTATAGGGAATCGCCTCCGGACAAAGTAGTTCGATCTAAGCCGCCATTAACTAAACATGCCTCACTTGATACCTCAAATAGAAATACGCATGTAACAACAGTAATTGTTCATCGTGAGTCAACTAATGAAGCTGACGAAAATTCTGGTAAATGTAGTTATCTACCAGAACTAACTACTTCTAAAGAAAGAGCTCTTAATCATTCCTTTTGTGATGAAAGTGCGGAGTCTGTGATTAATATTGACAAAGATATTAACTTAGAAATACCAAACAACGAATTAAACAAACTAAACGCTAGCATTCCCTGTCACAAGAGTTTCAGTCGCCTTCCATCGGCTGCGTCGTTGGAAGAAAAGGACAAAGCATGTACATGTGGGACTGAAACATTCTGTGCTGAACATGCCAGTCTTGGAATGGATTCAGGTGGCAGTTCTTTAAGCTTGTCTTGGGATAATATCCCTTCTGAATGGAACGACGCTAGACGTAATACTGAACCAGTTGTGTTTTATAAAAGATCGTTTAATAATCAACAAAATAATAATTCCTTAAAAGATGGTATTAGTACCATTCATAAAACTTCTAGCGAATTCGCACAAAGAAAACTTGAAGTAGGAAACGTTAGTGAAAAGAATGAAGTTAGTGTAGATATGCCTCTGGATTTGAATACGGAGTTTAAAAAAGAGAGAAAACTCGGACCATTTAAAACTAGAATCGGTGTATTCAAAAGTGATTCAAATTTATTACGTGTTGGGACATACTCTTTGCTCAGTTCATGTCCGCGAGATGATGTCTCTCTGGACTCGTTATCACTTACTGATGAAATGCTTCAAAATTTTGACATGGAAGAGACAGCACATATTTGATGGCCAATGAGAATTCTAAATTGTTTTCAAGTATTGTTGAAATAAGACTACTGTTAGCAATTAACGACATGCTTGCACATGTTATACATTTTCTCATGCGTGAATACAGTCCGAATTGACTGCATTGAATAATATTTCGTGAAGATCTCCATCGGACATGCCCTGTACACAGTATTGTTAACAAAACTAGCACATATATTCAACGATATGATATAATCAATAATAAATCCAATGACTGAATGTTTTGTATAAGTTTGGTTGCAGTATTAGTTAAAAGCAAATATGAGTAATTTGATTACATGTATAAACATTTCAAAAAATCTGAACACTTATATCAGTTGATATGTTTTAAACAGTAGACAAGTTGTGTTTTGAAAGTACAGTCGAGTGGTGTTAGTTTCAGAGAAAGTGAATAAAGTCTAAAGATGTAGACATATTACACCAGAGGGCGTAACATTAAACTTGTACTGAATGAGACGGTGGTATTGTTAATTTTATTATGCAATCTCAGACTAATGAACATTCAGATATGTATAGTACAAGGATGTTCAAACTGTGTTGTTGTTTGTACCTATCTCAATTTCTGTGAAATATTTTATAATCAAAGGATTATTTTCAACAACCAGAATAATTTTCATTCCTATATTTGTATATTTATAAATTTGTTTATTGTTACCCACCTTACCAGAACATATCTTTACATGTTTGTTTTCAAATTTAAGAACATCTATTTCATCTATCATCCCTGAAATGTTTGAGTTTGTATACTTTATGATTTCTGGTGACTTTGAATTGAGTAAATTACGAGCAGGACAATCGGCCAATGCTTTCTGTTTTATTCTCTTCGAGTGATTCAATTCGAGTAATTTCTTTTTTGCTAATACAAGAAACGCAAACTGGATTGAGACTTAAAGTGCATGAACATAAGTTCTTTTTTATTTTTCTCGGCTTCGATTTATCCATCATTTGGCATTCTAAAAAGGTTCAAGTTGAGTTTGATTATGCATATACTTATTTAGACTGTTGCATGCACTTAGTGTTTTTTTCTGTAAAATGTTCTTTTAAAGTAACTTACTAGATATAATAAAATATATACTTTAATATGCATGTGTATATGATGAACTCTGGAGTGAGATATACTAATTATCACATTTGTTACTTTCATTAAGTACAAGTTAAGTTTAGTTGATTTTCAAAATGTATCATTTACATATTGTTTATTGTTTCTACACTCTGTTATTGTTTGTTCATGAAGTACACCAATCTTACTTAAGCGATTGTCAGTGCTACAAGCAGATACTAACTCACAGCAAGCTCAGAGCAAATTACGGTTAAATGATACTTTTTCAAACACTCAAATGTACGTCCATTGTTTCAAATGAGATTTGAACTTGAGGTAATTTGTATTTTTGTATTACATACAAGAAATCATATTTTATACTTACTCCGATTACAATGTGCTTTGTTTTGCTACATTCAAGATGTATGCACTGTAATTAATGGCAATTTGTAATTACAAATATTTTATTGTTTCGGTTATATTTATTTGTAATTAGTTTGTTATTGCTTTGTTTTTAGTATTGATATTCAAGTTTAGTTTGGAATTTTAGTTGGCATTTTAGCTGTAGTATTTTGATTGCGTGCAACACTGCACAATTCCATAAAATTAATAAATCTAAAATAAGTCAATGTAGTTATAGATTTATAATGTAAATTCAAAACTATTCTGTGCAGATTGACTTACGCTATCACAATAGACCTTATCCGGAATTCAAATTACTGGGGTTTTCCGTCCGTGCACAGGTGGTACAAACAAAGTTTTCTACACATTATTGCTAAATAGCACGAACTATGGATTAAATCCTATTGTTCTTTTTACACGTGTTTTCATTGTAACGGTGAACGTTTGTTTGTACCGGAGGGGAAAACCCAAATATTTGAATTCCGGATATAGTTTATTTACTTGTCATGAGTGTGTGATCTCATATCACGAATTTCATAAACGTATTGTAAACATTCAGTGAAGTAACTCTTTTATACAGTTAGCTGCATTGTTGCATCATTTACAAGGCACATGTTCTTTGATATTAACACTAGACCAACCGATTCTATAACATGTTATCACTTCATTTATGTCTACTTTTCCTTGATAAAGAAACGAACGATAAAATCTAAATATTGTTAAAATAACAGGAAAATATGTTGATATCCAAAACAATAACTACAATGAAATTAAATCTAACGCAAGAATATCAGCAAACTTGTATCGACTAATAGTTCGTTGCTTCATTAACCTAAAGATATTTGCTTAAAATGATAGCTGAGCTCGGAAAGGTTTACTTAAAAAGCTATTATTCCAATATCTTCCAGTGATAACTCTTTCATCTACTGTCCTAACTTGATGCACTAAGTGGTCATGGTCTATATGAAAGAGTTATTCCATCTAATGACCCGAAATATCCATTAGTTGGTAAAAACCTCCATTGTTTCACTATAGATTGCAGTCGTTGAAATAAGTGTAGTGGATAAAATAACAATCATATAAAAAATTACCCGTAACCTGTTTGGGCTTTTGATAAAGTTCCAAAGATTATTTTACTAAATACCAGAAGGCCGTAAGCCCAGGTGGCAAGTATAATTAACGACATTTAAATGTCACAATGTTAGAATACATGGTTTACACAATTAATAACAATATATTGACTAAATATCAATAAATTTGGATTCCTGCTAAGCCAGACTCTCATTTAGTATTCTAGTTCGAAACGAAATAACTACAACACTGTGGGTCTGACTCACATACACACATGTATAACATGCGATAAACTCGCGGATGTTTAACACATCATCCCTCACCCTTTATCCTTCATAGAGGAGATACATGCTCTACATGTATAGAATCGATAATAATTAAGAGTGTTTGATAGCCATTCAGATTTAACACATCAATAAGTAGACAAATAAAGAAAATAGAATGAATTCATACATGATCACAAAGGTTTTGAAGAATATAAAAACACGTACATTGAAATGATAAACACTGTGATTATGATTAAAAATATAAATGTTGGTATTCAAAACACGAACCCTTCTTATAGTTCGAACAAAAAAACAAAACACTGTTTATTATAACAATACAATGAACTAACCCACGACGAGGGATGCCCAGGATGACTTTAAAATAAACAATTGTGAAATGTTTTTCTTGTGTCTTAGTTGTTGATGTAATTGAAAGCATTCTACCATTACAAGCATGATTTACCAAGTGGTGGTGGTTTATCAACCATGCTAATTTTGTTAAAATGAATTACACAATTTTTATTCAATTACTGCCTACCCCTGAAATGAATTGTCTCATTTTTAATGTTTACCAAACACGTTTTGTTTTTTTGTACGCACTACTTACATGTTTCACATTAGTTATTATTGTTTTTCTTTAGACTTTATTTTCATTATTGTTTAAATGGTTTGAACCATATTTATCACCGCCTTTATCGTCACCAGTATAATAGTTCCATTGTTTTTATGTAGATACACTTGCACAATGGTTGATGAAGACAAGCTTCAATTGTCAATACATAATAACATGGTTGAAAAATCATTATTTTTATGATATTTTCTCTAATGCTTATATTGCATAATTGTTTTACACATGAATATTCTTTGTCTGTTTTAAGTATGATTTTTATTTGAAGAACAAATATAGTATTTACGTCGCAAATAAAACTGACCATATTTTTAAACGAATAGTTTAAACTGTAGCCCTTTTTGGTTTTTCTATAGTTCGTTTTAAGGACTAAATAGAAGCGCTCTCATGTTGTTATAGTACAATAATGATTCACAAAGCAAGCGGCTATAGCTGTAGACCAACTGTATCGTTGTTGGTAAATATTAAACTGGAACTCAAATTTTTTCAAGTTCTTTTATAACAAAAGCATTAGTTTAAACATTATACGCGATTTGAAAAGTGAGAATCGTCTTCAATTAAAATTAAAATCTACGTGAACTTCCAAGTATGGAATTGGGTGCCATGTCAACACCTATCTCGTATGTTATTAAATGTAATGATTATATCAACTAGGAATGCTCTTAAAACATTTTTGATGAGTCTTACTATTTATATTTACGTTTAGCTTTTTTCTGACGGAAATGATACCTGACATCACATCCGCTCAGTTTAAAACAAAATTGCAAGTCAATATCATTCCTTTCAGACCTTCACGTGACCTGATCTCGACCAATGGAATTCGTGCATTTCAGTTCAACGTGAAATACCACTTTAATGATAATGTTCAACTTATAGTCTTCAGACTTAAACAAGCATTGATGTATACTCGGCAATAAAAGGCATAATTATATATGTTAAAATGTCCTTATTTTCCACATTTTTGTACAAATTATAGTATACTCTCAAACAATAATTATGCAAATAATAAATATGTTACAGTAATGTTCATTGTTTCAGAGGAAATAATTTTATTGAAAAATAAATTTATATGTTCGTTTTTTACAACATGTTGCTTTTATTTGTTTAATGCCTCGGTCCCATAAAATCGTGGCTTGTTGCGGACCCGTACGTGCAGACAGCCGTAGGCCGTGGGAAGCCTTGCGTATTAAGGTGATGGTACGCACATGGCACAAAACAACACACCCGTATGGAGCCATAGCTTGAAGATATGCAAGTTTAATCCATACTCAGCCACGATTGTGTTCACGATTTGACTTTGAAACTGATACGTGTATCAATGGCTCATCTCACGGACCCTGGTAAAAACGTAACAGTCCTTACGGTTACGCAAGAGTTCATAATGGTCCTTGGGGAGCATGATTGCACGGAGCCCGTACGGTGGCACACGGCTATTTTAATGTTTATAGGACTGTAGCTTTACCTTAATGTTGAAAGGAATCCAAGACTAGTGTGTACTTATTCAACTGATGACGCTTTAAAAGCTGGGCTGTCAACTGCTCAACGTTTAAAAAAAAGGATGAAAAGATCAACAAATTGAAACTATAAACAACTATTAGCTAATGTTAACGTCGATGACAAAGGATTAGCTGAGACCACAGACTATCTTGAAGGAGTGAGCGATGTCTGTGATAATGATTGAGTGTCGGTTCTAGTCTTGGATGGTTCTTGGGAAGAATTACAGTGAATACGTGTTGCAGTTAGTATAGGCCCCGTATACTCTATGAGAACCTCTAATACGCTTGTCATTGTCAATGACGCATTATTTAACTTCCACATTGAAATGTATGACTTTCAAGTCTGACCAAGAAACGGTTGTTGCTGTACGATGTACACATGTCGACGTTTCGTCGTGGAATAAAACTATAGATCACAGTTCCGGGTGGTTTCATTGAAAAAGCTGTATCTCAATAAAAGTATATACATGTTTTCTTTGCTGTAGAAAGGATCCATGTTTTAATAATTTTGTAGTGTTGAAATGCAGTTTGAACTTTGTAAAGCATCATGGATAAATCTCAGACTTAAATACTAGTACATCGAAAGCTCATGAGTTTTAGCAGATAGCGTCAAGTTTTCAACAATCGTGATAAAGAAATCAAATGTCAAACATAAAACACTAAACTCAGTAAATGTCAGTAAAATCTTATCAGGTATAAGACAATTAATACTTGAATATGTCAACAGAGGGCTGAACTTTATTTTGTCAGAAAATCACCGCAAAAATGTAGTAATAAGAAACGATAAGCTTAGATTGATTGCACTTTGTGGCCTGACATAAAGGACAAAAGCACAGTTCTTCAGAAATAGTTAATCACCGCATGAACAAAACGTTTATGAAGCGATGAAATTTCAGCATTGATTTAAAGTGGAATCATAATTGAACACCTGATGTAAGTCTGTAAATTAACTGTGTATGATAAATGCACCGTAACACCAAGATTTGGGTTTTTGTCTATAATATAACAGTATTGCAGCCGCGTTGCTTATTAATTAGCTGAAATTCATATACGTTCAAATAATGATGTCTTTTTATGTTGTGTCTACAAGACGCATCGTTTTCCTTCAAAGACATAAATGTAACATATGCAATTCTTTAATAATTTTTGTACGGATCAACCAGCTGGAGGAATATCATCGTAAAAAGAAATGAGTGGTAAGTAGTTGGTTACTTTTTGTAATTAGATTATAGTATGGTGTTTTACGACGTTGTTTCGACAATTGTTCAGTCATATCGTCAGGGTCAAATATTTGGATCAAATATTTTAACAAAGACATTGCCGATATCTTTACCAGTAGCTGATAAATGTTCGACTTGATACCGAGGTAAGAGTGAGAATAGTCGCGGAAAGTATTTTATGACTACACTCATATGTTAGTCCCGAAATTTAAATGACACACGGTGCTTTGGTACGTAGTCAGAAACACCTACTAGAGATAAATGGGAAATATAAGTTAAACTCCAATAAATATGTAAGTACCACCCAGACAGACGCATCATCAACAAGGCTATCCGTACTGTTCTAAGGAAACGACAAAATGAACATCATATATCATAACTACTGCTATATAATTAAAACCATGTATCTTATAAATGTATACCCTTATATACAAAATTGACAATAATTGTGGGGAACTTCTTTACATTATAAAAATCTAAACAAATCCACCACATCAAAAATTTATTGAAGACAACACAGTCTCGTTATAATTCCATTATTTATGAATTTTACGAATATCACTACGTTTATGTGAACAATACAATAAACTAAAGACATCTGGCCAAGTTTACACAAAAACTGGAGTTTTTTTAGTATTATGATCTCCGCCAGAGCATGGATAAAAGTAGGCTCCGCCGGAGCAAAATCAACAGAACTCCGCCGGAGCATTGTTAAATTGTATGTTTATTTAGTAATATGAGCTCCGCTATAGAAATAACACAAAGCTCTACAGGTGCAAAGTTAGCATTCATCATGAATCCACGACAATAATATCAATTGTTCTCCATTAACAGGGCATATGGATAAGATGTCGGACTGGTGGAAGGGTAGGTTGGCACTCCTTATAGACAATGGTCCAAGAAACTAAGAAAACTAAGCTGGGTTAGGTGCGCTGACCACCGTAAAACGGACATTATTGTATTGACATGGCGTTTAAACTATCAAATAGAAATTTATATATATGAAACATCAGTACTTAAGTACGTAAAATATAACAAGGCTTTTGAATTAGTCTTAATTGAATTACACTGTTCGGAAAACGTTCATTAATAGATACAAACATATGTAATTGTCACACCATCTAATCAATGGATTCAATAAATAATTCAATTACAAAGTCAATATTTTTCGAGTTATCGACATTTTTCATTTCCTAGTTTTCTAATAGGAGAAATCAGGTCGTCGCGTAAACTAATTAAAAACTCATTTCTCCTTTTTTATTTAATTACAGAAATTCTTTGTGATGCCTGGGAGCAATTATTAGGATTTCATAGCTGACAATTCCCTGTAGCTAATATAATCAATAGTGGCAATAATGACATGAGATTTGATTGTAAAATAATACATTTCTATCATATTAAATTTTCGTTGTATATGTTTTCACACTTATTTTGATATAGCAATTATCAACACGAATGACTAGTCTTGTTTGTATGAGTGACTTGATCTGTTAGATCAATTTAAGGTCATGGAAGTTTGTGTTCTCTTAAAAATAATATTTCTATATATAAGGAAGCAATGTACAGGCCTTATTTGTAATCAGGCATTTTCATGTACTCTTAATTATGGATTAGTCCTAATTAAAGAAGTAGGGTGATACATGTACGTCAATATATTTATTATTCAGACTCCTTAAACATTTATAAATCAACAAAAATTTTGAAAAACTAAACTACTAAAATATTATAATATTTCTTTCCCTAAACATCTTTTAATGGAACTGGCTATGTTTATAAATGCATTGTTTACATAAGAGACCTTCGTGTATGTTTAATGTAAAGGGAAATCACTGCGTATAACATAACACACGACTTCTTCAGATGATACTGAGTATTTACCGTCAATGTATGTCGTTTATAATTTCTGTTGGCATACAAAAGTTGGATATATACTTTTAATATTGATACGTGAAGTTAGAAAATGGAGGCCATACAATTTTATTCGCACTATTGGAGAAATGCTATTTGCTACACAAATTGAAATACAACAAAAAATAGATATGCTTTCATAACAGTCTGTCCTCATAGTAACAGTATATGATTTTACTCCGTTTTTATTTTCTTCATATGTTTTTTGACGTTATAAAAGTCTTAACATTTAAATGCTGGTTAGGACAGATTATCAAGATAAACAACATTTTGGAAAAAATCACAAATAAATGTATGTATGCAGTATTACATCTGTTATATCTCCTTGTTGTATTTTTTCTCTATTTAAAGTTATCGTAGACAATAACACTACATGACTGTGTGTAAAAGTCTCTTTCATTTATTTTCTAGATAAAGAATTGAACAAAGATAACTTAGTCAGAGGCAGATCCAGTATTTTTTCTAAGGGATTCGAACTTTTTCTAGGGGGGGGGGGGCAAACTTTCGAACCACAAACACATTATACACATTTTGCAGAATAATGCAGCATAATACTAATAAAAACTACATAAACATAAATCTATATTAAGCACCGAGAAAAATTGCTTCATGCAACTTTATAATGGCTTATATTCAAGTAATACACAGGTACATTTTGGAAATTCTAGGGGGGTTCAGGACCCCCTGAAACCCCCCCCCCCGCTAGATCCGCCAATGTTAGTGGCTTAACCCGATTGCCACCTGCATATATATATTAGCTATCAATATTACAAGTTTTTTAGTGACTATGTATAACATTACATAAGACTTCTACAGATAGTACTGTGTATCTATTTTCAATGTCTGTCGTTTAAAATTTCTGTTAAAGATAACATTGTGACTTAACCCGATTGCCAAATGCATATAGCCTACATGTATATTAGCTATCAATATTACTATTTTTTGTTAGTGAATATTTATGATATATGCTTATATAAATATGAACAATAAATTGTTCTTTATCTTACTTAAATATAGCTATAAATGTAAAAACATGTACTTTAATAGAACACTATATGGTAAATGCATATTTAATTAATCATACTTACGTCACGATTCATGGTAACTTATTAATCATATATTAATTCATACACGCTAGTTAATAATTAGAGGTTAATGATTAGTTGCTACTCGCCATTATGCGATAATCACCCGATGACGTCCATAATAGCCTGAGGGCCTTTGGCCCGAAGGCTATTATTGACTCGAGGGTGATTATCGCATAATGGCGAGTAGCAACTAATCATTAACGTCTTTAATACGTTTGTTCAGAGTCCGGTCTCGAATTTTAAGTAAACTAAGAACAATTATTTTGGGACGAATAGATCACTAGCGAATTTTCCGAGGACGAATCAGTACTTTGATGACGTAATGTAACAATGACGTAGAATATAATGTAAACTTTGTTGTCAAATGGCGGTCGTGTTTTAAAACGTTTGTAACCAGTTTACTTTCATTTATCATGGATTAAAACGATATTATCAGGAGACTGGAACCAGTATATGTGTTTTTCAAACTTGAAATTGAGGATATGGAGATAAGGATTATGTATGGAAACGCATACATTCAGCGGGAGGAGTCATTCATTGATTTACCGAAAATGGCATGGACGTTCATGATGATTTTAGAAGCCAGTTCCATTATATTTAATTTATGCATGGCTTGACTTTGGTAAAACAATAGTCAACCTACGCATATACTTTATAATGGCTGGATATTCGTCAAATTAAACACGGAAAGAAATTGAGTGCAAATTTCGGAGTTTGGTATTTTACAGCGTCAACGACAACGGTTGAGTCTGCTGAATTTGAATGGTGAAGTAAGTGATTTATAATGAAATTATTTGTAAAATTACAAATAAGACTTTTTATGCATTATAGTTTTGTTGAATATGTGCGTCAAAATCTAAAATTCTATTTGACAAAGTCAAAGACTCAAGAATTCTTTCTGCCGCCATAATTGAAGAAACTGCTGCTTGATGACGTAAACAATGCGCGTGCAAGCACTCGGCGCCTATTATGCATAATGGGCGAGTTGCAGGCGGCCAAAATCGCATAATACGGGAAAAAGTCGCGTAATGTCCGTGTAGACTTGCCACATTTGTTACTATATATAGTAACAAACGTATTAACGTATTTTACATATGTCTCTGTGGCGCAATCGGTTAGCGCGTTCGGCTGTTAACCGAAAGGTTGGTGGTTCAAGCCCACCCAGGGACGTATTTTTTATTAAATTAAAACAAATGGTTTGTTTTGTTGTTGTTGTTTTTTCGGCTCTTTTTTGTGTAATTGGTCTACCATTTAGATGTATAAATAGTTTGTGAAATACAGCTTATTTTCTAAGACCATTAAAATTGTTATTATTTTGCCATCCTCCATTCCAAGGTGAAAACTCCTTAGATTATTTTTTCCATTTGTCTGTGGCAATTATTATAACAAAATACGGTTTAAAATTTAATAACACCTTTTTGTGCTTTTTGGGCGTTTGAAAGATCTGTGTGTTTGCTGTTACTTTTCCTGGTATTTATTCAGGCTTTTTATAATATAAATTACCATACAACACGCAGTGTTTCTATTCAAATGTCCTATTTTTATGCCCTAAAACTATCACATTTAATGATAAATGGTAGAAAATACTATCAGGTCAAGAAAGCCGTTTGAACTAAAACAATGTATTTTATATGAATTACTGCAAAACTATGCGATGTAATGCAATGCTCTAGAAAATGTTTTACTAAGGTTACTTGAACGTAACATTGAGAACTAAAAGAATTAAAAGACAAGAAAGATCATGAATGATTTATGATAACTTTATGACATTATCAAAGATGATGGTAATCTTTACAGGATCAGATTACATTCTAAGTATATATTTAATGATAAGACTCACTTTTTACAGGTTTATGCTGTCCGTAAACTGTAGAGTTTTATTTCTTACTGACCAAAATCTTTAGCCATACAGTACTTACTGTTTCTGCTTACTGGATGTAATTATGTTTTGAAGAAAACAGAGGTGGATAATATTGATAGAACTGCTCTTAAATCATTCCCTTTCGAGTCCGCTTCTTGGACCATCCACACTCAGAAACACACTGACCTATCAGACAGAGAAAAGGAGCAAATTCATCAAATTTACAGCTATTACTCCGGTAGTTCTGGACAATATCACACGCATATTTGTCAATAAAAAACTGATTTTATAAATACTTTTTGCTATATACACGTACTGATCCATGGTAGGTAAAACAGCTAGGCTCGATCTCATGACCCTCTGTCACATAACAGTTGATCCATAGTAGGTATAGCAGCTAGGGCTTGAACACAGGACCCTCTGTCACATAACAGTTGATCCAAAGTAGGTATTGCAGCAAGGCTTGAAACAGGACCCTCTGTCACATAACAGTTGATCCAAAGTAGGTATTGCAGCAAGGCTTGAAACAGGACCCTTTGTGAGATAAAAGTAGATCCATGGTAGGTAAAGCAGCTAGGCTCGATCACAGGACCCTCTGTCAGATAAATGTAGATCCATGGTAGGTATAGCAGCCAGGCTCGAACACATGACCCTCTGTCAGATAAAAGTAGATCCATGGTAGGTATAGCAGCTAGGCTTCAACACAGGACCCTCTGTCAGATAAAAGTAGATCCATGGTAGGTAAAGCAGCTAGGCTTGAACACAGGACCCTCTGTCAGATAAAGGAAGATCTACATAGGTATAGCAGCTAGGCTTGAACACAGGACCCTCTGTCACATAACAGTGATCCATAGTAGGTATTGCAGCAAGGCTTGAAACAGGACACTCTGTCAGATAAAAGTAGATCCATGGTAGGTATAGCAGCTAGGCTTGAACATTGGGCCCTCTGTCAGATAAAAGTAGATCTATAGTTGGTATAGCAGCTAGGCTTGAACATTGGACCCTCTGTCAGATAAAAGTAGATCTATGGTTGGTATAGCAGCTAGGCTTCAACATTGGACCCTCTGTCAGATAAAAGTAGATCCATGGGAGGTAAAGCAGTAAGGCTTGAACACAAGACCCTTTGTCAGATAAAAGTTGATCTACAGTAGGTATAGCAGCTTGGCTCGATCACAGGACCCTCTGTCAGATAAAAGTAGATCCATGGTAGGTATAACAGCTAGACTTGAACACAGTACCCTCTGTCAGATAAAAGTAGATCTACGGTAGGTATAGCAGCTAGGCTTGAACACTTGACTCTCTCTCAGATAAAAGTAGATCTACGGTAGGTATAGCAGCTAGGCTCAAACACAGGACCATCTACAAGAAAACCGTAGATCCATGGAACGCATAGTAGGAAGGCTTGAACACAAGATCATCTGTCAGACAGAAGTAGATGCATGGTAGGTATGACAGCTAGGCTCGAACACTGGACCCTCTGTCAGATAAAAGTAAATCAACAGTAGGTATAACCGCTAGGCTTAAACGCTAGACCCTCTGTGAGATAAAAATAGATGTATGGTAGGTATAGCAGCTAGGCTCACAGCACGACCCACTGTCAACTACATTGACCACTAGAACTTAGAGGGTAATATAAGTTTTATTATACATGAAGATTAGTTTACACTACAATATAGTACGAGTATAGAAGAGATGTAGATAACAGGGTATCTAGATCTCTGGGGCCCGTATTATCAAGATTTTTTATAATATGCTACCCTGGACTGTAGATAACAAATAGTTTACGACGATAAAGAACCCTGTGAGCATATATACAAATAGATTTAATTGATACAGTATGTGATCATGTATACATGTAGTTAGTATCATTGAATTGTGACCTTGCAATATCTGGGTGATAAATATGATAAAATATTTTGAATATACACTTTATTTTTATTACACTATAGCATAGCAATTTACGAAACATCTGTGATCATTTTACATCCACAACCAAAGAACGATAGCATTGAAAGAAACTTATTGTGTCATTCCTGTTATAAAATAAAATTAAATATAGAGAAAAAAAAAACAATTTCCGAATGTCAAAGCGCAATTCTGACAAAATACACATTTAAATGGATAAACGTATCATTTTCGTGAATCTTGATTTTAAATCATGGCGTGCTTCCAACTGCGCTACAGACCCGGTTTGTTTCAAAGCTACACTCGTTACAATTGAGCAATATTTGTAAACAGAAAGATGTTTATCATTGAAGAAAAGCCAATTAAATTTAGATTGTCATAGGTAGAGAATAAGAATGATTTTTAATTATGTAGAGCAGTTGTCAGTCACTGACGAAGGTATGAGCTTAGAAGTTGGTTAACAGCTACATCCAGACATTTAGCCTTCCAGGAGGAGTGAGTAGGTTGACTGACCGCCGTTATATGACCTATATATTGTGTTGCTACGACGTTAAACCAAACAACGAAACAAACAAACAAACCTATATACATCAATCATAATCTTATACATACATTCATACAAAAACTCATACATGCATTCATGCATAACCTCGTACATACATTTATACAAAAACTCATACATGCATTCATGCTTAGTCACATACATGCATTCATACAAAAACTCATACATGCATTCATGCTTAGTCACATACATGCATTCATACAAAAACTCATACATGCATTCATGCATAACCTCATACATACATTTATACAAAAACTCATACATGCATTCATTCTTAGTCACATACATGCATATATACAAAAATCATACATAAATGATATACATTAGACTGAATTACCTGCCCCTTACTACTGTCGGTATCGGGTTGGGCAATACACAATTATGGCGGCGCTCTCAGTTAATATTCAGGTAACATAAATTTTGTTTACGTTTTCTTCATTTTTCATGATCATTTGCTGACGATGGTGAATTTGGTAGGAGTTTGGAACTTGATAGGTCATTCAAAGTCGATGTTTCTGTTTGCTTGTATATTTAGCGAACGATCAACCAAAAACCATGTCTCAATTCAGACGTGAAATAGCCTCGTTAGAATTTCGGTTGCTGTATTACGCCTTACAAATTATGAATTTTATGCCAAAAACAAGTATCGACTGTAGTTCTTGTACAATGTACCATTGATCTAAGCCTATTGTGAGACAAGATCATTTGAAAACAGAATTACACTAATTATCCTATACATTGAACAATACTGTGTGCGCCACCATTATTCTGCTTCGCCCGATGTACTTTTACCTGTAAAAGTACGACTGGGAACCAGATAAAGTATACATAAATATATTTGAACAGAACAGAACGAACAATTATGGTACATGAAACTTGAGCAACTAAATATCCCGTCATTGTAAGTTAAAATTAACTCGTTGAATATTAAGATAAAGTACAGTTTAGAATATTAACACAAGTGTGACACAGAAAGGTGACGATATAAGTATTGCATATGGCGGTGGCATGCAATGGTTAGTTTAGTAAATAGGGTTAAATAGGGTTAGAAGAGATAAGTAATTATGATACAACACATAGATATTAACATTAGTCAATGATGCAAAGGCTCTGAATGTATAGGTATATTATAATATTGGAAGCATATGCCGAACTTTGACCAGGTAGAGAAATTGGTTCACCCTGGCCAGTAGATGACCCTTGTTGACTTTCAGATCGATAAGTCCAAGTCATAGTGGCCTTGCAATTAATTTCTTGACCATTCAATACCAACAAAACTTAGGCATAATAAGCACATGTTTTTCATAAAGTCGTCTGCTCCAATTATTTAAACTTTGGATCTTGCAACAACACAAATTTCTGGCTTAAAAAATTCCCACTCCTGTTTTTAAAATGAAATGATGTTAATTAGTCCGAAAAACTGCGAATGGGTATGATTTCAAACGTATTATATCTGAGTTATGTCCTCTATCAATCTTCACCTTGGTACTTAAATGTAATGTTAAATCGTATAATTTGAAATTATTGAAAATATTAAGCACAATTGCTTAATTTGAGAAAGAATAAACTGCCTATATAAAATACATTCCGCAATGAAAACATCTTTTCGATGATTCCTATGAAAGAACTTCACTGTTTTTTTCTAATTGGAGCATAAAGTACATGAATGTAAAAACAATATGCTATAATAGTTCTATGAGTACAACATGGGACTTTCAAAAGTTTCTATGTAAATAGTAAACACATTGTTCCATTTCATAAATCAGGTTAAACACAAAATCAGTCAAATATTTATTTTGTATTTGCCACAATAAATCAGTTTGTTGTTGTCTATACTTTCTAATATTGTATATGTAATATTTGTACAGACCATGGATAGTTATTATTTTAGTTCATACATTTTCACTACATAACTACCCTCCATGGTAACAAACAATCTGTTACATTTCTTGTCAAAACACACAGAACGTGGACGTTTCAATCCATCTTGTTGGTTCATTACAACACCGATCTTGTTACAATCTTCAGTAAATTGTACCACATTGTTAGAATTACGCCCAACAACAAACAAACTACCTTGACCATCCACGGACAACCCGTCTACATAACTCATATCTTCATCTTTGTAGGTAGACAAATAGTTTCCTTCTCTATCCAAGCATATAATACCGTTATCTCTGTCACCAATATACAGTCTATCTCCACTCTCATTGATAGTAATATGTGTATTGTCGGTAAATAGTTTATTACCATCATTATCATGTGTTATAGTTTTCAAACACTTGCCTGTCATATTATAGATATATAATGAAGACTTCAAGTCTGTTACATATAGTTTATCATCCCTGGTGGTTATACCATAACAATAGTGAGACGTCTGTATCTGTCTAGTTGGTGTCATCTTGTTATCTATAGAAACAAACTGAATCATGGGTCTAGGAAATCCACATGCCACAACAGCTTCATGTTTGTTCCTACAACAAACACCAAGTGGTGGACTATCTAACTCACATTCATCAATCAGTGTCAATGTTTGTAAATCAATACGTTTTAATTTGTAATTCATGCAATCTGCAACTAGAAGTTGATTATCAAATGTAATACAACAACGTGCAGACCCACAAGTCTTAGAGTCCATGAGACCTTTGATGTTGATATCTTTACTACCTACTTTTCTGTACAGATCTGATCTCTTCTTTGATGTATCACCTACTATACCAATTCCTTGAAAATCATTTAAATGATCCATCAATGACTTGTTTGGTGTAAAAGATATATGTTCATCGGTCTTTATTCTTTTCTTCATTTCTCTCATTTCTCTTTCTGTTTGTGTTATCCTCCTTTCTGCAATTTTTGTTAAGACAAAACGTTGAGCTCTGTTACCTTCAGCTTTGTTTAACTTGTTACTTGTTTCTTGTAGGATATCATTAGTCTTTTGACATTCAGACCAGTCCATAAGTATTTCTTGTTCAAGTTTCTTGTAAACTTTCATCACTTCATCTTTTGACATTTCAGAGGCTTTCTTGATAGCAGCTTCTAGAACCTTCTGGAATTTAGTTATTTTCAGTATAACTGTATCCTTGACCCCATTTAATGCTGCAAGTTGTACATCCTTGGATTTGCCAACGGTTTTTATGGAAACCAATTGTTCTCGTAGTTGACGTTGTGCATTTTGACTATCAGCCAAGTT